>JABWTJ010000340.1:30931-630931 GCA_016801875.1 Solanum sitiens
CAATTAAATAACTTCTAAAATTTATAACCCATTATCCCCAAAATCTGGAAGTCATCATCACAAGAACATCTATCCTCAAGTTACTAATCTAAAAGTATCTAAGAAGCTAAAATAAATAAAAGGCTAGTCCATGCCGGAAGTTCAAGGCATCAAGACATTGAAGAGAAGATCCAGTCCAAGCTAGAAGCATTAGCTCACCCTGAAATCCGGTGTAATGAAGACTGGCTAGAATCGCTGCTGAGTTGAAGACGACGGTACGTTTGCTGCATTCCCCAAATAACAAAGAAAGAAACAACAAGTAGGGGGTCAGTACAAAACACAAGTACTGAGTAGGTATCATCGGCCAACTCAAAATAGAAAACAGTATATATCAGTTCATATCATAAATCAACTACAATACTCAACATGTAGCAACAAGTACTATAATCATCAATAAGTACTACCAAGTTTATCCATGAGGACTCAAGCCTCAATACCACACTCATTTGGGAATTAGGTTCATTACATTGAGTATATTGACATCTCTCAAGATTCATTATCTTTCTTCCTCTTGTGTCGGTACGTGACACTCCGATCCCCTACTACTATGTGTCGGAATGTGACACTCCGATCCCCTAATTCTATGTGTCGGAACGTGACACTCCGATCCCCTACTTCTACGTGTCGGTTCGTGACACCCGATCCCCTAATTCTACGTGTCGGTTCGTGACACCCGATCCACTAATACTATGTGTCGGAACGTGACACTCCGATCCCCTAATTCTACGTGTCGGTTCGTGAACACCCGGATCCACTAATACTATGTTTTCGGAAGTGACCTCCGATCCTCCTAATTCTACGTGTCGAACGTAACACTCCGACCCCTAATTCTACGTGTCGGGAACGTGACACTCCATCCCCTATCTACGTGTCAGAACGACACTCGATCCACTAATACTATGTGTCGGAAACGTGACACTCCGATTCCCTAAATTCTACGTGTCGGGAACGTGACATCCGATCCCCCTAATTCGACGTGTCGGAATGTGGACAACTCGATCCCCTACTTCTACGTGTCGGTTTCGCTACAACCCGATCCACTAACATCATTCTATCAATTCATCAAGCCTTCTTTTATACCAAGGCATCATCAATCTCAAGGTGAATTAGGGTTTTTTCAAGATTTTGGATTCAAAGCTTCATTAAGCTTATTTTATCACAATCACATAATCACATTCATGCAAGCATACAATTAAGCATATAGAAGGGTTTACAATACTACCAATACATATCATTCACTATTAAGAGTTTACTACGAATAGTATCAAAACCATAACCTACCTTCACCAAGGATTCTTGATCAAGCAAGCAATCTCTCAAGCTTTTTGTTTCCTCTTGGTTGTCTCTCTCTATAGATCGTTCCTCTCTTCTCCTTGTTCTCTCTATTTTTTTCTTCTTCCAAACTCTCTCTCTTTTCCCTAATTTAGCATATAATTAGGTATAAAAGATGAGGAAACCACCCACTAAGTAACTCAAGGTCATCTCCTTTACACCCCCAAGGATTTGAGTTTTTAACATTGACCCACTAAAATTTATAATTATAGCAAGAATAGTCCAAAACTCCCCTTTAAAACTTACCCAGAAATTTGACCCAGACTAGGATTACGCAACCTGTGACGGTCCGTCGTGCCTACGACGGTCCGTCCTGCACTTCCGTCACGATGGACAGAGAATTGCTCTCAGTACCCAATTCTCAAGAGTTGAAGTGTTTTGAAACGGAACCTCACAACGGTCCGTCATGTCTGTGACGGTCCGTCCTGTATGTCCGTCACAGACTTCAGAGAATTGCTCTCAGTACCCAATTCTCAAGAGTTGAAGTGTTTTGAAACGGAACCTCACAACGGTCCGTCATGTCTGTGACGGTCCGTCCTGCAGGTCCGTCACAGAGTTCAGAGAGTCAATTTCAGCACTCAAATATAAGAATTCCAAGTGTTTGGAACGAGACACCCTCGACGGTCCGTCGTGCCCATGACGGTCCGTCGTTGGATACGTCGTCTCAAACAGTTATTCCAGAAATAAAATCTGCTGCTCAAAACGACTAAGCAGGTCGTTACAGAATCCTATGAAATCGCATGAGCACCATTCCAATGATACTTTTTCAACATCAAAATATAAAAATTTAGGATGAACACCTGATAAGTCATGTGGCAAAGCAGACTCGTAAGCCACCTCACCTATATGTTGAACAATAATAACGATATGAATATAACTCATGTTCGACTTGCCCTCTTTTAAAAATCTCATCACACGCTTAATAAGTGAAATCTTCAATAAACCTCTCTTTAACCATGAACTCCAAATCGTAAACCTTTTGATGTGCGTAATTGTTTTCCTACTCTAAACCATGCGGAACCTATCCTGTATTATCTTGAACTTATCCAAGGATTCTCTTGATATATATTGTACACCACAACTAACATCATATAAACCAACCCAACAAATTGGAAATCGAATCACCTACTATGCAAAGACTCAAATGATACCATCTTGATGCTCAAATGATAACTATCGTGGTATGTAAACTCCACTAAAAACAAAATCTTATTACAATGACTATCAAAATTGATCACACATGTCCTAAGGGACCTGGATAGTCCATTCAAATACACCATAAATCTAAAGGTGGAAAGTTGTACTAAGATCCACTTGAGTACCCAACTTCTTCTACATAGACCTCCAAACATGATATGTCAATTATGTACCTCAAAGAAACAATAAAAAATGGGCATCTCATACAAGTGAACTATCTCCCGAATATAGATCTAAGCTAACTTATCCAAACTACAAGTAATCTGAGTTGATATAAATATGTACACTTGGTCAATCAATCCATTATAACTCATATAACATCAAACTTGCACAAGATATGTGTCAACCCTGCCACAAAATTCATAGAAATATGTTTCCACTCCAACTCTAGTATAAACATCATTTAAGTCATACATTCATGCTTTTGGTGCACATAATTTACTTGATAACAATTCATACACGAGATACAAATCAAATCCCTTCATACGATACTATCGATAATATTGCTTCAAGTTAAACTGTACCATAATAGCCTCTGAATGAAAACAATATCTGAAGTATCGTCCTCTTCCATGATTAATCTAGTGAGCTCACATATTGAAAGACCATAATAAAATTCCTTACTCTTAAAACTCACTCACCACCAAGAATTTCTTCCTAGACTTCTCCTTGTAACACTTTATTGTAAGTCGTACACAAAGTTCCATCACCAAACTATCGAACACGAATCTTCTTCAATATGAATTATCTCACCTCCATGTAACAAATGTAGACTACTCATACTCACTGTATTTCACCCTAAGTTATCTACTATCACATTCTCTTTGTCCAAACGATAAACAATAATCATTCCATAGTCCTTGAGAAATTTCTATGTCCATTTTCTTAAATTTAGGTTCTTCTTATTAAATGTTATACTAAAACACCTCATAATACACACTATAAATATAATGCCTCTATAAATATAATGCCTCTATAATTTTAATGCAATCACCACCACCACCAATTTTAAGATATAACTAAGACAGTTCTTCTCATGAACTTGCAATTATCCCGAAGCATAAGCTATCACCTTTCTGTATTAATACCCAACCAAAAGATATATAGAAAGAAACACCACCCAAACGCAGCTGATGTTCAACAATTAAAACATAATCTTTTTGACATTTGAATTCGATCTCCACCGTTCAAGTCAACCACCAAGATGTCAGGAACACTCAGTCAAAATTTCAGCCCAATCCAATGGTTAGTAAATCGGGAAACACGATCTGAAGGTTTCTGGTCAGAGAAAAAAAACTGCAGAAAAACAAATCTTTTTCTTCTCTCTTCTCTCTTGTTAAAAGCTTTCTCAAAAACCTCTCTTATGTAATGTCCTTCAAAGAAAATACTAATGATTAATTGAATTATTCTCTCAAGACCATCCTCTACTAATAAATTTGTGCTTTTCGTTATAAGTCAAAATCAACTACAAATAGGATTACAATTTCAATAATTTTCCTAATAGAATTGTAAACCAAAATAAGGGAATAATTTCAATATATTTCAAGTAGGATTAGGCCATGAACCCTTTGGCTGGAACATGAGCAATAACCCAACATTGAGCTTTAGAAAGCACACCTCACACACATCAACCCATTGAATAGCCACTTACTTTTAGGTTAATCTACTCAATGTTGGTGTAATGAATGAGAGCATCATCGATACTAACCAACTAAGCCTAAGAACTCTAAATATCACAACTAAAATAGTTCAGACCCAATTTCGAACTGCCTCCATTCTCTTGGGATCCCTCATACTACATTTCTTGATCACTACACATTTCAACTATGCCACCAAATTAATCAAAACCCACACTTTAAAAGAACATGAATAAAGCATAATTTTCTTCACATTTTTAAAGAACGATCCTCAAATAATATTGGTGATCCTTCCTACTATGGGAGTATACCAATGTATCCTCAATGAAAATAATAACAAAGAAATCCCAATATGATAGAAACACCCAATAAAAGTATACTTTATCCAACAAAATTTCTTACTCAACAAGTCTTGTTACCGTTCTTTCAAATTCACCAAAGTATTCCAATAAGAAATAATAAAAATAGTCCAAGTGTCTAACTATATGTCAATACTATTTTATATCAAACTCACATGGAATACCCTTTAAGAAAACTCTTGCACCATTGGAATTGTCTCTAAAGCAGACATATCATAACTAGTCTAACAAACATAAGACGAATAAGTGAAGCAACACTTGTTCCCACGCATTGAAACTTTAGAGACAAAAATACATTTCTTGAATGGGTACTCAGACTATCCTGTCACTTAAGTTTTAAAATATCAAATATATTTAAAGTTAGTACGAAACTGTATGATGCAGAGAAATTTACTTCATTTTCGATATGATATTGAAGTCTAACACATTCAGAATAGTTAAGTCTTTACACGTGTCATGTACTACCAAGTCAACAACATAAAATTGATGTAATCGATCTACCACTAAGAATCATCTACCGGTTAAGAATATGTGCAAACATAGAAGAAAAACTTTCAAAATAAATTTAAATCCAAATAAGGTATGTACTTACGAAGTAGATCTACACTCGAAATAAAACCATAGTCAATTGAGAGTATATCGAATGATACTTTGAACCACCTTGATTAGCCCAATACAATTAGTTATTTATGAAGGTAATATTTCCAGTCACTGCTATATTGGTCTAAAATCTATTTAGTGATGCATAATTACTATGCATACATCTCTATACGTGTCCTCATGCAGTTTCATGCAACTATTCATTCCAAAATTCCTTAACTAAAGAATCTTTTCCCCCTCTTATTTTTAAATATTGTTACTAATCCTCAATCCAAAATCTGGAAAGCTCATCATAATATGTATTTATCACTATTTATCAATATCCCTCCATTTAAATGTCTTTACTGGCTAATATTCAATATCACCTTTTATAATCTTTTGATGTATTAGACTTAACCTACCTTGTGACTTTTATCAAATAAACATCAATACGGTCATAGTGCCATTCAACTTGAACTATTCAATTTATATATTCAGTATACCTCCACTCTAAAGGATAAAAAAAAAGAAATTTGTCATACAAATCTTATAACAAATCTTACCCTCTCAAACGCCTTCAAAAGTGATCACAGTTTATATCTCTATCCTTTCTAAACTTCTCCTCATAGCATTACAATAATCATTATCCTCTTATTTAATTAATTAATCTTCTTAATCGTACATTTCTCCTCAAGATATTTAACATTATACCATTTCATTACTAAATTATTCACCTGTGATAAATACGGATCATAAAACTTCTTAATAAATTCAAATGAAGTTTAAATATCTTGTCTAAATCAAACTTCAAGCAAACTCTTTTTACTAACTCCAACCTCATCATTCATTCTTTAAAATCATAAATCTCCTTACCGGGTTATTTGAAGACCACATAATATTCATACTATACCTCATAACACCATCCTCTACTAATGAGGTCGAATTTGAAAGTGTCTCCTCACCATTGGTAAGATAATGAAACAAAGAAATTTGACCTTAAAATGGAATCAAACACACAATAAGGAATGAAATAATAGAAGTTTCCTAAAGTTTTATAGCCTCTCGAAGATAAGTAACGAACGTCTACGCACCAATCCACAAGACTCTACTAGACTCAGCTCTTGTACTCGTGAGATCGATGAACCTAGGGCTCTGATACAAAGTTATCACGACCCAAAATCACTAGTCGTGATGGCACCTATGTTCCCAACCGATAGGTAAGCCAACCTCATACCTTTACCAATTTAATTCAGTATTTAAAGTAGAAAGATAAGTGAAAATATAATATCAAAACACTAAGTGATTTACAAGCATTAAATGCGGAAACTTAAAAATACCACCCATGATTTAGTGTCATAAGTACAGGAGACTCTAAAATACGGTACAACTCTGGGACTAAATGACCAACCTAAACGCGAGGAATACCCTAAATACTAAAATCAAATGATAACTTCTAAACACATAAAGGGAGGTGTGAGCCACAAAATAGACAAGTAGCTCACCACAACTCCAAGATAATTGAGAACTTAGCTTTGAAATCTCCACAAAATGCACTTGAAATTGGAATGCAATTTGCACCACAAAAGAGTGAAGCAAGTGTAGTATGAATACGAAACCACGTGTACCCAGTATATCTCATTGACCGACAACGAGGAAGTAGTGACAACAGTTTATAAGGAAATAATCCTTAAATTTTACAAGTCCACAATATATTTATCAAACAATTTATCATCAATAGGGACAATCAATTTTCACGAAATGTATAACCACCAAATAAGAACATAATCAACAAGAATGAAGAATGTAATGAGATGTAATGCAATGTGACACCATGAAATGATATGCCTCAGATGCCCAATACTCTCTCAACCGTATATACATGATAGTCTTCGAAAATACATCGCGAGTTCATGACCCATGGGGGACTCGCGATGTCCTTATACCCACACGGACGATCTTAACGCACTATCATAGAATACAATAATTCTGAGAATGGACGATCTCCACGTGCCCAAAATATAATCATAACCAATCACTCCCACGGACGATCTCCACGTGTCCAAATTATAATGATAACTTAATCTCAACACAGACGATCTCCACGTGTTGTACATTTACTCATACTCAATCTCATGTCAATGCATGTGCACAATATGATATCAACCAAGGGGATGATGCAACATCTTAATAAATCAAATGTCGCTATGCCATATAATCACCTCATTTATCACAATTATATGGGTTCAATAAAGAAACACAATCAGACACACAAGAAATCAAGACACTAAATACATCAGCTAATGCCCATATGTTTTGGCATTCTCAAATTACAATCTCTCATATTATAGTAATAAACTTTTCCATTAATCACACTGGTACTCGTACAATTGCCTGTCACATCATTCGTACGAGACCCCCATCTTTCAATCATTGCCCATTGAATATTCCATTTTTAATTTTAATAAGAAAACGTCCCTCAACGAAGTCTAGAAGTCTTAACATACCTTGAATGTCGAACACGTGTCAAGAATCCTCAAGATTTACATTTCCCTTTCACAAAGCTTCGAGTGTTCCAATCTATCAAATATGCACTATTTGTAAGTAAGCAAATCTGTGGACACACAATATGTCTATAGCCTAGACCCAAAATTCTCCCAAATCTATAATTTAATTAATAAACCATGGTGCCAACTAAAATGTCACATCTTATATTTTCCTAAAAATCAAGCCTAGTGTTAAGCCTCAAACTCTCCAAGTATCTTAAATTCAATGCTAATAACATAACATACACCTAATAATGACTTATCTATCTTAATATAGAAAAATAAACTTGATTTGCACTGTAATAAATATAATTGAAATAGTCCGATTTTTAACCCATGCGCTAACACAAAATCCCAGAAACTCGAAATAACTATCATCTATATCCCTGTATACAAATTCTAAATTCTACAAATTACTACCTATGGCCATCATTAGAAAATCATTGACAATTCCATAAATACTAAATAATAAACTAAACCTTGGCAATTATTAGAAAGTCATAATCAATTAACTTATCCTACCAAGAAACAATCCTACGATATAGTGTCAACTTTCCAAAATTTGCTTTCTTTAACTGTATTTGCACCATTTATTTTCCAGCCTAAATCTTGTCAACACAAATTCATATCCATTAATGATGAATCCCAATCGAAATACTTCTAACACCAAATTTTTGACAACATTAACTTCTGCATATTATTTTTTTACCATCGATCAAATGTCCACCCTTAAAATGATGAACCATTAATGGGCATTAAATGCCTCCTTTAGGTTTATCAAATTAATTCTAAAAAAAAATAAGTTTTCATTCTTTAATATGAAATTTCAAACAAATGCAAATGTTTTATTTCACTTTGAAATTAATGAGTAATATAATAATATAATAATAACAACAATCTACTGCATTCTGACAATATACATTAATATTTAGATTTAAAAAGAACAAAAATTTCTTGTTTTTACCTGAGCAATGTTATTGTTTTTCTTCTCGCTGATCGCCGCCTCTAGTCTTTTATTTTTATAAAATAAGAACTTATTAAATGTGACAACCCCACTAATCTATTATCCCTCATGTGACCTAAGGATAATAAAATATTAATTAATTTAGAGAGTTGACCCATTAATCACCAGTCAAATAATATTAATTATATAAATAATCTAAAATTTCCATTTAAAATATTTAGGTGAAGAGTCAAAATAATTCTAGTTCTCAAAACGACCTAGTGGATCGTTACATCATCTACCACTAAGACATACGTTCTTCCTCGAACGGTATGAAAGCTTAAAAAATGGAGATATATGATCAACTTATTTGACTCGTGCTTGTAAGTAGCCTCCTTAATTGGATGATGCTTCCATTGAACCCTTACTGAAGCAATTTCTTTCAACCTAAACTTTCAAATTGTCTCTCTAAGATTTTTGCTAGCTCCTCTTCAAATTCCAATTTTGATCAAGTACCCTTGAATCCTATGAAATCGCATGAGCACCATTCCGATGAAACTTCTTCAACATTAAAATATAAAAATATAGGATAAACACCTGATAAGTCATGTGGCAAAGCAGACTCGTAAGCCACCTCACCTATATGTTGAACAATAATAACAGAATGAATACACCTCATGTTCAACTTTCCCTCTTTTAAAAATCTCATCACACCTTTAATGAGTGAAATCTTCAATAAACCTCTCTTTAACCATGAACTCCAAATCGTAAACCTTTCGATCTGCGTAACTCTTTTTCCTACTCTAAACCATGCAAAACCAATCCTGAATTATCTTGACCTTATCCAAGGATTCTTTCGATATATATTGTACACCACAACTAACACATATAAACCAACCCAACAAATTGCAAATCGAATCACCTACTATACAAAGTCTTTAATGATATCATCTTGATGCTCAAATGATAACTATCGTGGTATGTAAACTCCACTAAAAACAAAAATGTATTCCAATGACTATCATAATTGATCACACAAGTCCTAAGGGACCATGATAGTCCATTCAAATACACCATAAATCTAAAGGTGGAAAGTTGTACTAAGATCCACTTGAGTACCCAACTTCTTCTGCATAGACCTCCAAACATGAGATGTCAATTATGTACCTCAAAGAAACAATAAAAAATTGGCATCTCATACAAGTGAACTATCTCCCGAATGTAGATCTAAGCTAACTTATCCAAACTACAAGTAATCTGAGTTGATATAAATATGTACACTTGGTCAACCGATCCATTATAACTCATATAATATCAAACTTGCACAAGATATGTGCCAACCCTGCCATAAAATCCATAGCAATATGTTTCCACTCCAACTCTAGTATAAACATCATATAGGTCATACATTCATGCTTTTGGTGCTCATAAATTACTTGATAACAATTCAAACACGAGATACATATCAAATCCCTTCATACGATACTATCGATAATATTGCTTCAAGTTAAAATGTACCCCAATAGACTATAAATGAAAACAATATCTAACTATCGGCCCCTTCCATGATTAGTCAGCTCACATATTGGAAGAACATAATAAAATTCCTTACTCTTAAAACTCACTCATCACCAAGAATTTCTTCCTAGACTTCTCCTTGTAACACTTTATCGTAAGTCGTACACAAAGTTCCATCACCAAACTATCGAACATGAATCTTCTTCAATATGGACTATCTCACCTCCATGTAACAAATGTAGACTACCCATACTCACTGTATTTCACCCTAAGTTATTTACTATCACATTCGCTTTGTCCAAACGATAAACAATAATCATTCCATAGTCCTTGAGTAATTTCTATATCCATTTTCTTAAATTGAGGTTCTTTTTATTAAATATTATAAAAAAACACCTCATAATACACTACTATAAATATAATGCATCTACAATTTTAATGCAAGCACCACCACCATCAAGTTTAAGATATACCTAAGACAGTTCTTCTCATGAACTTGCAATTATCCTTAAGCATAAGCTATCACCTTTCTATATTAATACCCAACAAAAAGATAAATAAAAAGAAACACCACCTAAACGCAGCTGATGTTCAAGAATTAAAACAGAATCTTGTTGACCTTTTAATTTGATCTCCACCGTTCAAGTCAACAATCAAGATGTCACGAACACTCAGTCGAAATTTCAGCCCAATCCAATGGTTAGTTAATCGGGAAACACGATTTGAAGGTTTCTGGTCAGAGAAAAAAAACTGCAGAAAAAAAAATCTTTTTCTTCTCTCTTCTCTCTTGTTAAAAGCTTTCTCAAAAACCTCTCTTATGTAATTTCCTTCAAACAAAATATTAATGAGTAATTGAATTATTCTCTCAAGACCATCCTCTACTTATAAATTTGTGCTTTTCGTTATAAGTCAAAACCAACTACAAATAGGATTACAATTTCAATAAGTGTCCTAATAGAATTGTAAACCAAAATAAGGGAATAATTTCAATATATTTCAAGTAGGATTAGGCCATGAACCCTTTGGCTGGAACATGAGCAATAACCAACATTGAGCTTTAGAAAGCTCACCTTACACACATCAACCCATTGAATAGCCACTTACTTTTAGGTTAATCTACTCAATGTTGGCGTAATGAATGAGAGCATCATCGATACTAACCAACTAAGCCTAAGAACTCTAAATATCACAACTAAAATAGTTCAGACCCAATTTCGAACTACCTCAATTTTCTTGGGATCCCTCATAATACATTTCTTGATCACTACATATTTAAACTATGCCACCAAATTAATCGAAACCCACAATTTAAAAAACATGATAAAGCTTAATTTTCTTCACATTTTTAAATAACCATCCTCAAATAATGCTGGTGATCCTTCCTACTATGGGAGTATACCAATGTAGCCTCAATGAAAATAATAACAAAGGAATCCCAATATGATAGAAACACCCAATAAAAGTATACTTTATAAAACAAAATTTCTTACTCAACAAGTCTTGTTACCGTTCTTTCAAATTCACCAAAGTATTCCAATAAGAAATAATAAAAATAGTCCATGTGTCTAACTATAAGTCAATACTAAATTTTATATCAAAATCACATGGAATACCCTTTAAGAAAACTCTTGCGCTATTGGAATTGTCTCTAAAGCATACATATCATCACTAGTATCACAAACATAAGACGAATAAGTGAAGCAACACTTATTCCCACGCGTTGAAACTTTAGAGACAAAAATACATTTCTTAATGGGTACTGGGACTATCCTGCCACTTAAGTTTTGAAATATCAGATATATTTAAAGTTAGTATGAAATTGTATGATGTAGAGAAATTCACTCCATTTTCGATATGATATAGAAGTCTAACACATTCAGAATAGTTAAGTCTTTTCACGGGTCATGTACTACCAAGTCAACAACACAAGATCGATGTAATCGATCTACCACTAAGAATCATCTACCGGTTAAGAATATGTGCAAACATAGACGAAAAGCTTTAAAATATATTCAAATCCAAATAAGGTATGTACTTACGAAGTAGATCTACATTCAAAATAAAACTATAGTCAATTGAGAGCATATAGAATGATACTTTGAACCACCTTGATTAGCCCAATACAATTAGTTATTTATGAAGGTAATATTTTCAGTCACTGCTATATTGGTCTAAAATCTATTTAGTGATTCATAATTACTATGCATACATCTCTATACATGTCCTCATGCAGCTTCACGCAACTATTCATTCCAAAATTCCTTAACTAAAGAATCTTTCCCCCCTCTTATTTTTAAATATTGTTACTAATCCTCAATCCAAAATCTGGAAAGCTCCTCACAATATGTATTTATCACTATTTATCAATAACCCTCCATTTAGATGTCTTTACTGGCTAATATTCAATATCATCTTTTATAATCTTTTGATGTATTAGACTTAACCACCTTGTGACTTTTATCAAATAAACATCAATATGGTCATAGTGCCACTCAACTTGAACTATTCAATTTATATTCTGTATACCTCCACTCTAAAGGATAAAAAAAAAAGAAATTTGTCATACAAATCTTATAACAAATCTTACCCTCTCAAACGCCATCAAAAGTGATCATAGTTTACATCTCTATCCTTTCTAAACTTCTCCTCATAGCATTACAATAATCATTGTCCTCTTATTTGATTAATTGATCTTCTTAATCGTACATTTCTCTTCAAGACATTTAACATTATACCGTTTCATTACTAAATTATTCACCTTTCGTAAATACGGATCATAAAATTGTCTTAATAAATTCAAATGAAGTTCAAATATCTTGTCTAAATAAAACTTCAAGCAAACTCTTTTTACTAACTCCAACCTCATCATTCATTCTTTAAAATCATAAATCTCCTTACCGGGTTATTTGAAAACCACATAATATTCATACTATAACTCATAACACCATCCTCTACTAGTGAGGTCGAATTTGAAAGTGTCTCCTCACCATTGGTAAGAGAATGAACAAAGAAATTTGACCTTAAATGGAATCAAACACACGATAAGGAATGAAATAATAGAAGTTTCCTAAAGTTTTATAGCCTCTCGAAGATAAGTAACGAACGTCTACGCACCAATCCACAAGACTCTACTAGACTCAGCTCTTGTACTCGTGAGATCGATGAACCTAGGGATCTGATATAAAGTTGTCAGGATCCAAAATCACTAGTCGTGATGGCACCTATGTTCCCAATCGATAGGTAAGCCAACCTCATACCTTTACCAATTTAATTCAGTATTAAAAGTATAAAGATAAGTGAAAACATAATATCAAAACACAAAGTGATTTACAAGAATTAAATGCGGAAACTTAAAAATACCACCCATGATTTAGTGTCATAAGTACAGGAGACTCTAAAATACGATACAAGGACTAAATGACCAACCTAAACGCGAGGAATACCCTAAATACTAAAATCAAATGATAACTTCTAAAGACCTAAAGGGAGGTGTGATCCACAAAATAGCCAAGTAGCTCACCACAATTCCAAGATAATTGAGAACTTAGCTCTGAAATCTCCCCAAAATGCGCTTGAAATTGGAATGCAATTTGCACCACAAAAGAGTGAAGCAAGTGTAGTATAAATACGATACCACGTGTACCCAGTATATCTCATTGACCGACAACGAGGAAGTAGTGACAACAGTTTATAAGGAAATAATCATTAAATTTTACAAGTCCATAATATATTTATCAAACAATTTATCATCAATAGGGACAATCAATTTTCACGAAATATCTAACCACCAAATAAGAACATAATCAACAAGAATGAAGGATGTAATGAGATGTAATGCAATGTGACACCATGAAATGATATGCCTCAGATGCCCAATACTCTCTCAACTGTATATACATGATAGTCCTCGGAAATACATCGAGATTTCATGACCCATGGGGGACTCGCGAGGTCAATATACCCACACAGACGATCTCAACTCACTATCATAAAATACAATAATTACGAGAATGGACGATCTCCACGTGCCCAACTTATAATCATAACCAATCACTCGCACGGACAATCTCCACGTGTCCAAATCATAATGATAACTTAATCTCAACACAGACGATCTTCATGTGTTAGACATTTACTCATACTCAATCTCATGTTAATGTATGTGCACAATATGATATCAACCAAGGGGATGGCGCAACATCTTAATAAATCAAATGTCGCTATGACATATAATCACATCAATTATCACAATTGTATGGGTTCAATAAAGAAACACAATCAGACGCACAAGAAATCAAGAAACTAAATACATCAGCTAATGCCCATATGTTTTGGCATTCTCAAATTACAATCTATCATATTATAGTAATAAACTTTTCCGTTAATCACACTGGTACTCGTACAAATACCTGTCACATCATCGTTACGAGACCCCTATCTTTCAATCATTGCCCATTGATATTCCATTTTTAATTTTAATAAGAAAATGTCCCTCAATGAAGTCTAGAAGTCTTAACATAACTTGAATGTCGAACACGTGTCAAGAATTCTCAAGATTTACATTTCCCTTTCACAAAGCTTCGAGTGTTCCAATCTATCAAATATGCACTATTCGTAAGTAAGCAAATCTGTGGACACACAATATGTCTATAGCCTAGACCATAATTCTCCCAAATCTATAATTTAATTAATAAACCATGGTGCCAACTAAAATGTCACATCTTATATTTTTCTAAAAATCAAGCCTAGTGTTAAGCCTCAAACTCTCCAAGTATCTTAAATTCAATGCTCATAACATAACATACACCTAATAATTACTTATCTATCTTAATATAGAAAAATAAACTTGATTGCTGTATTAATTATATTTAAAATAGTCTGATTTTTAACCCATGCGCTAACACAAAATCCCGAAACCTCGAAATAACTATCATCTATATCCATGTATACAAATTCTGAATTCTTCACATTACTACCTATGACCATCATTAGAAAATCATTGACAATTCGATAAATACTAAATAATAAACTAAACCTTGGAATCATAAGAAAGTCATTAGCAATTAACTTATCCTACCAAGAAACCATCCTACGATATAGTGTAAATTTTCCAAAATTTGCTTTCTTTAACTGTAATTACACTATTTATTTTCCAGCCTAAATGTTGTCAACACAAATTCATATCCATTAATGATGAATCCCAATCGATCATTAATGGATATGCAGAAGTTAATGTTGCAAAGTTACACACTATAAAGTGAACCAACTATCCAACCTTTGTATGATATTCACTACAATTTACCTATGTTCTAAAGGCATGTCCTAAGTCTCTCTCTTTTCCATTCTTTAAGGTTGTTTTCGATTTAATTTCTTATTCAAGTTGGATCTTGATTCCAAAAGTTGTTTTTGGTATTAAGAGAATTTGTACACCTTGTGGAATGTTTTCCCCCTTTTTGGCACTTGATGGAATTTAATTGCAAAAACAATTGAGTTTTGCCCATACATGTTTGAATTTATGCTTGTCTGAGTTTTGTTTCTTGGTTTTCAGGATTTTAATTATTAGTGTGGTATGATCAAATGCATATTTTTGTGCTTAACATTTAAATCTTTGTCGAGATTGGTTTTAATTTACTTGTGATTTATTATTTTGTTATCGTGTTGATTCATTTCTCGTTGTACTCCAATCTATAACACAACTTCTTTTGGAATATTATTACAACTTTTTTTAACCTGCGTATGTTAAACGCAACTGGTGTTTAGGTTATTCCTTCTTTTCTTTTTAGAAAAAGAAAATTGGGTTTGTGGTCATCTAGCCTGTAAACTCTAGATACATGATTAGTAGTTCGAGAGATTGATGGGAAATATTTTCTTTTTAATTTTGACGAATTCAAAAGTTTAAGAGAAAAGACATAAAGACACCATCAAAGTTGTCCCGTATTTGCATAAAGACACCTTAACTTTTAAAGTGTCCTATCACCCCACAAAACTATTTCATTTCTTTGTAAATGGACCATTTTGACCCATTTCCTAGTCTATGTAGTGGCGCGTGTTGCTCAACTCCCTATGATATAATTCAACCCGACCCGACCCTATTCTTTGAAGAAAAGTCATCTTCTCCTTTCCTTTTCTTTTTAGTTTGGCATGAAACTTCAAAAAACTTCCATTAATTTTTCTTCATTCGGATTTTTTAATTCAACTATGGAGTTAGGTGACAAGAAAATTTTGAATGTGAGATTGCTTTTAGTTGCAACCCTTTTGGTAGCAAAACTCATATCTGCACTAATTATTCCCAGATCTAAGTAGCGCTCACAAGGGGGATCTTCCAATCTCATCTTCTCTTGTTCCTCGCCGCCAATTTCTCTACGGTTCTACCCATTCTTTACGGCCTCCTGTCCTTCACTCGCGGAGGAGATGTCGAAATATCGGCTTTCAATTCGGCGGCAACACTTCAAGATTTGTTCTCAGAGCTTCTCTTGACTCGCAAACTGTAGTTTTTGCATCCGTTGTCACTATCTCCGCTCTTACAGTCGTCTTTCTTGAGTTTTCCAAAAGAAACACCAATGCCAACGCCAAGTTCAAGGAGGTAAGCTATACTCTATCAATAACATTACCGGTTGAAGTTCATTTAGGATATTCCACACATTTGTGCAAGCTCAAAACAAAACCATGAAATCAAAAAATGAGAGCTAACAATGATTATTTTGGGTTTAAATTTGGGGAAGATGACACAAATTGATTAAATATTTAATAATAAAGAAAAATAATGACACGGCACCTTTAAACTGGTCCATGGCAGTGAAAATACTGAATGACGCGCCTCATGTGCGTGGTTACAATCCAGACTAGGGAATGGGTCAAAATGGCCCATTTACAAAGAAATTAAATAGTTCTGTGGGGTGATAGGACACTTTAAAAGTTAAGGTGTCTTTATACAAATACAAAACAACTTTGATGGTGTCTTTATGTCTTTTCTCAAAGTTTAACTGAAAGCATCCAGAAGATGCAAAAGAGTAGTAGTAAATGAGATATACAAAGGGTATAATAGCCATCTTTTGCATTTTCTGGATGCTTTCAATTAAACTTTTTAATTCGTCAAAAATAAAAAGAAAATATTTCCCATCAATCTCTGAAACTACTAATCATGTATCTAGAGTTTACAGGCTAGATGACCCCAAACCCAATTTTCTTTTTCTAAATAGAAAAGACGGAATATCCGAAGCACCAGTTGCATTTAGCATAAACAAGTTTAAAAAAGATGTAATAATATTCCAAAATAAGTTGTGTTCTAGATTGGAGTAAAACGAGATATGAATCATCACGATAGCAAAATGATAAATCACAAGTAAATTAAAACTGATCTCGACAAAGATTTAAATTTTAAGCACAAAATATTTGCATTTGATAATACCACACTAATAATTGAAATCCTGAAAACCAAGAAACAAAACTAAGACAAGCATAAATTCAAACCTGTATGGGCAAAACTCAATTGTTTTTGCAATTAAATTCCATCAAGTGCGAAAAAGGGCAAAACATTCCACAAGGTGTACAAATTCTCTTAATACCCACAACAACTTTTGGAATCCAGATCCAACTCGAATAAGAAATTAAACCAAAAAACAACCTTAAAGAATGGATAAGAGAGAGATTTAGGACATGCCTTTAGAACATAGGTAAATTCTAGATAATAGCATACAAAGGTTGGATAGTTGGTTCACTTTATAGTGTGTAACTTGGCAACATTAACTTCTACATATTATTTTTTTTACCATCGATCAAATGTCCACCCTTAAAAATGATGAACCATTAATGGGCATTAAATGCCTCCTTTAGGTTTATCAAATTAATTCTAAAAAAAGAAGAAGTTTGCATTCTTAAATAAGAAATTTCAAACAAATGCAAATGTTTTGTTTCAATTTGAAATTAACTACTCTCTACTAATATAATATTATTCTACTGCATTCTGACAATATAAATTAATATGTAGAATTGAAAAGAATGAAAATATTATCTTTTTACCTGAGCAATGTTATTGTTTTTCTTCTCGCTGATAGCCGCCTCCACCTCTTTTATTTTCTAAAATAAGAACTTATTAAACCTGACAACCCCACTAATCTATTATCACTTATGTGACCTAAGGATAATAAAATATTAATTAATTTAGAGAGTTGACCCATTAACCACCAATCAAATAATATTAATTAAATAAATAGTCTAAAATTTCCATTTAAGATATTTAGGGGAAGATTCAAAATAGTTCTAGTTCTCAAAGCGACCCAGCTAGCGGATCTTTACAAAGATGAAGATTAAAGGGTATTGGGTAGGGGTGGGGCTGCGTAAAAAGCCATTTTCTCATGTCAACGCAAGTGTATCTCACACACTTCATATTTTTGCTGATTATCAAAAAATGCCTAATATAAACAATTTTTGAATAGGTAAAAGTGTTCAATAGGTTGTAGGTACTAGTATTAGTTGAGATGTCTAAGTGAATATGCGGACAACTTTAAAAGACCGTCGATGACTTAAGCCACAAATCAACAAATGTTAATTTTGATTACATCAAAATCATTGTATCATATTTATCAAATTCACATTAAAAGTAATTATTATTGTACATCAAAATTGTTGTTATTGTAGTAAATTAAGTATCATATTTATTGAATTCCTATAAAAAAAAAATCATTATATATAAGTACAATGTAGTACAATGTATGTGTATAATTCATTGTAATATATTTTTTTGTTAAAACATTCATTGTAAAATATTTAAAGAATTCAATCATTCATTGTAAAAACCAAATTCATTATACATAAAGTCATTATTTTTTAATAATTAATTTTATTCATTATATCTTTACGAGAAATATTCTACGTATGATGGTGAGAGAATAAACGATAAAACAAACATAGGAAATTTTATGAAACCACATCCAAAAATGACTTCTCATGTCAGATTAGAAAAGTAATAATAAAAATCAAATCCATTTATAACTCAAAGCTATATAATTGTGTAGAAAAGAAAGTTCCATTCATTTACCTTTGCAAAATGGATGTAGTTTTCATGTGTTGTTGTTTTATTCTCCGTGTTTTATTGATTATTCTCTTTAGAAGAATGCTTTGTAGTAGAAGACAACAAAGCAATAGTTGTAGTAGTGTGGTATCAATGAAGGATAGGCTTATCCAATTGCCAAATGAAGTGATTGTAACAATTCTCTCTCAAATGATAATTAGAGAAGAAGTCCAAACAAGTTCTCTTTCAATTCAATGGCAGTATCTCTGGATGCATGTTACACCTCTAAAATTCGACATTTCACAGGTTATTACATGAAAGATGTTTTGCGATGCAAGGTTATGTAGAAAGGACGGGATGAAAAATATCAATTTGATTAATAATGTTTAGGATTTCCACAATGGTGGCTACTTAGAAAAATTCACTCTCTCGTTTTCTTTTCATAAGCATTTTATATGTGTAATTAATAAATGTCTCAACTCTGTATCATCAAAGAAAAAGGTTGAAATCAAGTCACTAAATACATATAATCACTTCAATTATCACAATTATATGAGTTTAATAAAGAAATACAACCACACACAAGAAATCAAATCACTAAATACATCAGTTAATGCCCATATGATTTGGCATTGTCAAACTACAATCTATGATATTATAGTAATAAACTTTTCCGTTAATCACACCGGTACTCGTACCAATTCCTCTCACATCATTGGTACAAGAGCCCCATCTTTCAATCATTGCCCATTGTCTATTCCATTTTTAATTTTAATTAGAAACGCCCCTCAACAAAGTCTAGAAGTCTTAATATACCTTGAATACCGAACACGTGCCAAGAATCCTCAAGATTTACCTTTTCCTTTCACAAAGCTTCGAGTGTTCCAATCTATCAAATATGCACTATTCATAAGTAAACAAATCTGTGGACACACTACATGTCTATAGCCTAGACCCAAATTTCACCCAAATCTATAATTTAATCAATAAACCATGGTGCCAACTTATCTGTCACGTCTTATATTTTCCTAAAAATTAAGCCTAGTGTTAAGCCTCGAACTCTCCAAATATCTTAAATTCAATGTTAATCATATAACATACACCTAATAATTAGTTATCTATCTCAATATAGAAAAATAAACTTGATTTGAACACTAATAGTAAGAACTGAAATAGTCTGATTTTCAACCCATTCGCTAACACAAAATCCCATAACCTCGAAATTACTATCATATATATCCCTGCATACAAATTCTAAATTCTACACATTACTACCAATGGCCATCATTTGAAAATCATTGACAATTCCATAAATACTAAATAATAAACTAAACATTGGCAATTATTAGAAAGTCATTATCAATTAACTTATCCTACCAAGAAACCATCCTACGATATAGTTTCAACTTTCCAAAATTTGCTTTCTTTAACTGTAATTGCACCATTTATTTTCGAGCCTAAATCTTGCCAACACAAATTCATATCCATTAATGATGAATCCCAATCGAAATGCTTCTAACACCGAATTGTTGGCAACATTAACTTCTGCATATTATTATTTTTTACCATCGATCAAATGTCCACCCTTAAAATGATGAACCATTAATGGACATTAAATGCCTCATTTAGGTTTATCAAATTAATTCTAAAAAAGAAGTTTTCAGTCTTCAATAAGAAATTTCAAACAAATGCAAATGTTTTATTTCACTTTGAAATTACGACTAATATAATAATATAATAATAACAACAATCTACTGCATTCTGACAATATACATTAATATGTAAATTAAAAAGAATGAAAATTTCTTGTTTTTATCTAAGCAATGTTATTGTTTTTCTTCTCGCTGATCGCCGCCTCTAGTCTTTTATTTTTATAAAATAAGAACTTATTAAATGTGACAACCCCACTAATCTATTATCGCTTATATGACCTAAGGATAATAAAATATTAATTAATTTAGAAAGTTGGCTCATTAACCATCAATCAAATAATATTAATTAAATAAATAGTCTAAAATTTCCATTTAAACTAATTAGAGGAAGAGTCAAAATAGTTCTAGTTCTCAAAACGACCTAGTGGTTCGTTACATCATCTACCACTAAAACATACGTTCGTCCTCGAACGGTATGAAAGCTTAAAAAATGGAGATATATGATCAACTTATTTGACTCGTGCTTGTAAGTAGCCTCCTTAATTGGATGATGCTTCCATTGAACCCTTACTAAAGCAATTTCTTTCAACCTCAACTTTCAAATTGTCTCTCTAAGATTTTTGCTAGCTCCTCTTCAAATTCCAATTTTGATCAAGTACCCTTGAATCCTATGAAATCGCATGAGCACCATTCCGATGAAACTTCTTCAGCATTAAAATATAAAAATATAGGATAAACACCTGATAAGTCATGTGGCAAAGCAGACTCGTAAGCCACCTCACCTATATGTTGAACAATAATAACAGAATGAATACACCTCATGTTCAACTTTCCCTCTTTTAAAAATCTCATCACACCCTTAATGAGTGAAATCTTCAATAAACCTCTCTTTAACCATGAACTCCAAATCGTAAACCTTTTGATCTGCGTAACTCTTTTTCCTACTCTAAATCATGCGAAACCAATCCTGAAATATCTTGACCTTATCCAAGGATTCTTTCGATCTATATTGTACACCACAACTAACGCATATAAACCAACCCAACAAATTGCAAATCGAATCACCTACTATACAAAGTCTTTAATGATATCATCTCGATGCTCAAATGATAACTATCGTGGTTAGTAAACTCCACTAAAAACAAAAATGTATTCCAATGACTATCATAATTGATCACACAAGTCCTAAGGGACCATGATAGTCCATTCAAATACACCATCAATCTAAAGGTGGAAAGTTGTACTAAGATCCACTTCAGTACCCAACTTCTTCTGCATAGACCTCCAAACATGAGATGTCAATTATGTACCTCAAAGAAACAATAAAAAATTGGCATCTCATACAAGTGAACTATCTCCCGAATATAGATCTAAGCTAACTTATCCAAACTACAAGTAATCTGAGTTAATATAAATATGTACACTTGGTCAATCGATCCATTATAAATCATATAATATCAAACTTGCACAAGATATGTGCCAACCCTGCCATAAAATCCATAGCAATATGTTTCCACTCCAACTCTAGTATAAACATCATATAGGTCATACATTCATGCTTTTGGTGCTCATAAATTACTTGATAACAATTCAAACACGAGATACATATCAAATCCCTTCATACGATACTATCGATAATATTGCTTCAAGTTAAAATGTAACCCAATAGACAATAAATGAAAACAATATCTAACTATCGGCCCCTTCCATGATTAATCCAGTCAGCTCACATATTGGAAGAACATAATAAAATTCCTTACTCTTAAAACTCAGTCATCACCAAGAATTTCTTCCTAGACTTCTCCTTGTAACACTTTATCGTAAGTCGTACACAAAGTTCCATCACCAAACTATCGAACATGAATCTTCTTCAATATGGACTATCTCACCTCCATGTAACAAATGTAGACTACCCATACTCACTGTATTTCACCCTAAGTTATTTACTATCACATTCGCTTTGTCCAAACGATAAACAATAATCATTCCATAGTCCTTGAGTAATTTCTATATCCATTTTCTTAAATTTAGGTTCTTCTTATTAAATATTATACAAAAACACCTCATAATACACACTATAAATATAATGCATCTACAATTTTAATGCAAGCACCACCACCATCAAGTTTAAGATATACCTAAGACAGTTCTTCTCATGAACTTGCAATTATCCTTAAGCATAAGCTATCACCTTTCTATATTAATACCCAACAAAAAGATAAATAAAGAGAAACACCACTTAAACGCAGCTGATGTTCAAGAATTAAAACAGAATCTTGTTGACCTTTTAATTCGATCTACACCATTCAAGTCAACAACCAAGATGTCACGAACACTCAGTCGAAATTTCAGCCCAATCCAATGGTTAGTCAATCGGGAAACACGATCTGAATGTTTCTGGTCAGAGAAAAAAAACTGCAGAAAAACAAATCTTTTTCTTCTCTCTTCCCTCTTGTTAAAAGCTTTCTCAAAAACCTCTTTTATGTAATTTCCTTCAAAGAAAATACTAATGAGTAATTGAATTATTCTCTCAAGACCATCCTCTACTTATAAATTTGTGCTTTTCGTTATAAGTCAAAACAATACAAATAGGATTACAATTTCAATAAGTGTCCTAATAGAATTGTAAACCAAAATAAGGGAATAATTTCAATATATTTCAAGTAGGATTAGGACATGAACCCTTTGGCTGGAACATGAGCAATAACCCAACATTGAGCTTTAGAAAGCTCACCTCACACACATCAACCCATTGAATAGCCACTTACTTTTAGGTTAATCTACTCAATGTTGGTGTAATGAATGAGAGCATCATCGATACTAACCAACTAAGCCTAAGAACTCTAAATATCACAACTAAAATAGTTCAGACCCAATTTCGAACTGCCTCAATTTTCTTGGGATCCCTCATAATACATTTCTTGATCACTACATATTTCAACTATGCCAACAAATTAATAGAAACCCACACTTTAAAAGAACATGATAAAGCTTAATTTTCTTCACATTTTTAAAGAACCATCCTCAAATAATGCTGGTGATCCTTCCTACTATGGGACTATACCAATGTATCCTCAATGAAAATAATTACAAAGGAATCCCAATATGATAGAAACACCCAATAAAAGTATACTTTATCCAACAAAATTTCTTACTCAACAAGTCTTGTTACCGTTCTTTCAAATTCACCAAAGTATTCCAATAAGAAATAATAAAAATAGTCCATGTGTCTAACTATAAGTCAATACTAAATTTTATATCAAACTCACATGGAATACCCTTTAAGAAAACTCTTGCGCCATTGGAATTGTCTCTAAAGCATACATATCATCACTAGTATCACAGACATTTTACGAATAAGTGAAGCAACACTTATTCCCACGCATTGAAACTTTAGAGACAAAAATACATTTCTTGAATGGGTACTGGGACTATCCTGCCACTTAAGTTTTGAAATATCAGATATATTTAAAGTTAGTATGAAATTGTATGATGTAGAGAAATTTACTCCATTTTCGATATGATATAGAAGTCTAACACATTCAGAATAGTTAAGTCTTTTCACGGGTCATGTACTACCAAGTCAATAGCATAAGATCGATGTAATCGATCTACCACTAAGAATCATCTACCAGTTAAGAATATGTGCAAACATAGACGAAAAGCTTTAAAATATATTCAAATCCAAATAAGGTATGTACTTACGAAGTAGATCTACATTCAAAATAAAACTATAGTCAATTGAGAGCATATCGAATGATACTTTGAACCACCTTGATTAGCCCAATACAATTAGTTATTTCTGAAGGTAATATTTTCAGTCACTGCTATATTGGTCTAAAATCTATTTAGTGATTAATAATTACTATGCATACATCTCTATACATGTCCTCATGCAGTTTCACGCAACTATTCATTCCAAAATTCCTTAACTAAATAATCTTTCCCCCCTCTTATTTTTAAATATTATTACTAATCCTCAATCCAAAATCTGGAAAGCTCCTCACAATATGTATTTATCACTATTTATCAATAACCCTCCATTTAGATGTCTTTACTGGCTAATATTCAATATCACCTTTTATAATCTTTTGATGTATTAGACTTAACCACCTTGTGACTTTTATCAAATAAACATCAATATGGTCATAGTGCCACTCAACTTGAACTATTCAATTTATATTCAGTATACCTCCACTCTAAAGATAAAAAAAAAAAGAAATTTGTCATACAAATCTTATAACAAATCTTACCCTCTCAAACGCCATCAAAAGTGATCATAGTTTACATCTCTATCCTTTCTAAACTTCTCCTCATAGCATTACAATAATCATTGTCCTCTTATTTGATTAATTGATCTTCTTAATCGTACATTTCTCTTCAAGACATTTAACATTATACCGTTTCATTACTAAATTATTCACCTTTGGTAAATACGGATCATAAAACTGTCTTAATAAATTCAAATGAAGTTCAAATATCTTGTCTAAATCAAACTTCAAGCAAACTCTTTTTACTAACTCCAACCTCATCATTCATTCTTTAAAATCATAAATCTCCTTACCGGGTTATTTGAAAACCACATAATATTCATACTATAACTCATAACACCATCCTCTACTAGTGAGGTCGAATTTGAAAGTGTCTCCTCACCATTGGTAAGAGAATGAAACAAAGAAATTTGACCTTAAATGGAATCAAACACACGATAAGGAATGAAATAATAGAAGTTTCCTAAAGTTTTATAGCCTCTCGAAGATAAGTAACGAACGTCTACGCACCAATCCACAAGACTCTACTAGACTCAGCTCTTGTACTCGTGAGATCGATGAACCTAGGGATCTGATACAAAGTTGTCAGGATCCAAAATCACTAGTCGTGATGGCACCTATGTTCCCAATCGATAGGTAAGCCGACCTCATACCTTTACCAATTTAATTCAGTATTTAAAGTAGAAAGATAAGTGAAAACATAATATCAAAACACAAAGTGATTTACAAGAATTAAATGCGAAAACTTAAAAATACCACCCATGATTTAGTGTCATAAGTACAGGAGACTCTAAAATACGATACAAGGACTAAATGACCAACCTAAACGCGAGGAATACCCGAAATACTAAAATCAAATGATAATTTCTAAAGACATAAAGGGAGGTGTGAGCCACAAAATAGCCAAGTAGCTCACCAAAATTCAAAGATAATTGAGAACTTAGCTCTAAAAACTCCACAAAATGCGCTTGAAATTGGAATGCAATTTGCACCACAAAAGAGTGAAGCAAGTGTAGTATGAATACGATACCACGTGTACTGTCACGCCCCGAGCTACCCCCGAGACGCGGACACGGAACCTAGGACCACAAGTGATCCCAAGCTAACCCTGCTGGCATGATCATGAGCATACTAAAGAATAATAAACTGATGCGGAAGCTAAATCATAATTTAATCTGAAAGTATGGGAAATACCCATATGCTAAAACTGAGATATATGAAAAACTGATGAGTTTAATACAAAGAAATATTAACTCACTACTAAGCTGAAACTAACTATGTCTGAAAATAGCCTCTAAACTGGACTAGAAATACTAGGAGAGGCCCCAGCTAAATCTAGCAAAAACTGAAACTAAATGACTAAAGACTGAAATGAAACTCATGACTCTTGTCCTCGGAGAATGAGGACTCACCACTGAATCTGCTGAACTGGAGATCGGGAAATCGATCTATGTGTGATATGGATGCTGAGAACCTGAACCTACATCACGAGAAGATGTAGCGCACGTATGCGTCAGTACTTGAAAGGTACTGAGCATGTAGGATAGAGTAAAGCTGAAATAAAACATAACTGAACAAGCACAAAAGCAAGTATAATAATCTGAACATGATATACTGAATTTCTGAGCTAACTGAATGCAATGACCAATTTATAACATGCTAAAACTGAATACTGAATATACTGATAAATGGTCATGCAGAGAGTCTGACGGAAATGTGGGAGCTACTAATAACCGATAATAAAACCACATGAGCTAAATGTGGAGTCCGATGTATACGCCCCATCGAGAGGACCCAATATACCCTGCCAAAGGTATAAAGGCATGCTGGCGTGATCACTAAACTGATTGCCCACAGAGGGGACTTACAACCTACTTGGCTAGTAGTTCTGGGACTATTGGGTACGCTAAACCCTAGTCCAACTCGGTATTATGCTACTCCCAATGAATTCTGTAAATTAACTTATTATGTCTGAGTTTCTGTAAATACTGGATAGCTCGAACTGAACATGCAAACTGAGAATGCAATAATTAATCTGGTAATTATGCATTTATAACTGAGGCATGTATATCTGAAGTTTCTGAAATATCTGACCTAGCATGTGTAATTCAAGAACTAAAGAAAGACAAAGCTAAGGTTCTGAAATTCATGCGATAATCTGAGTAATAGAATGATAATCTGATTTGGAACATATATTTAATAAATTCATGAAGTTCTATCAAAGTTCTAGAAACCCTAGGTTTAATCATGATAAGAAAATCAAGAATCTGATTGAAAACTAAGGACCCAATGGGTGAAAGGAACCCACTAGTGAAATCCCGCATACCTGGTGATGAAATCCACGGAAAAATAATTAAGTTTCTGGGCTGGAACTGCTGGAGCTTGTGGCGTTCTTGAACTAGGGTTCTTGAGCTTTTTTTCTCCTCTCTTGCTTCTAATTTTCTAGGTTTTGATTTAATGATTTGACTTGGATATGTTTTAATTATGTTTCTAGGATTAAACTGACTAAAATCTGATGATTTAGGGTCAAAACGACGTAACTTATGGTTTAAACGGAGTGGGAAAGGTCAAAAAGACCCCTGGGAGGTTGCTGTCGGGCCACACGACGGCCAGGACTCACGGTCCGTCGTGTTCCCGACGCCCCGTCGTTGGATCCGTCGTGAGGGCCTGTTCGACAGGCCTTTACTAAAATGGGCATAACTGTTTACTCGGAGGTCTGAATTTAGCAAGGTCGGTGGCTATGGAAAGATAATTCAATTATCTATCTGTGGGTAGGTCATGAGAGACATAATCCATTTTGTGATAAGAGTTATGATCATTTTAAGTTGACCCAACTGCATTTCCCCTTAACTGTCTGCAAAAAAACAAATTCTGAAAAACTATTTTTGGTCTGTTTTGGCTACGGGGTGTTACATTATCTCCCCCTTGGGAACATTCGTCCTAGAATGAAGACTAAACTATCTGAAATTGAGGGAGAGAGCTGCAAACCCCACTACTAAACACTGAGAACTGAGTTTCTGACTTAATTGAGTTCCGAGTACATGCAATTACGCTGAAAATGCAAGTACAAACTGAGGGAACATGATTCTAAAATTGTGTTTACGCATGAATGATTGTAAAACTGAAGAGGAACTATTACCTCAAGCTGGAGTGGAATCGGAAGGAAAAAGGTAAGGATACTTGGCTTTCATGGCTGCTTCTGCTTCCCAAGTAGCTCCCTCTACGGATTGACTCCTCCACAAAACCTTGACTGAAGCGACTTCTTTGTTTCTCAACCTTCTAACCTGACGGTCAAGAATCTCAACTGGTACATCCTCATAAGAAAGACTATCTTTCAGCGCCACACTCTCTAATGGCACTATAGAGGCTGGATCACCCACACACTTCTTCAAGAGTGAGATGTGGAAGACCGGATGCACTGCTACTAATTCTGCTGGCAACTCTAACTCATATGCCACCTTGCCCACCCTTTTCAATATCTTGTAAGGTCCTACATATCTAGGACTGAGCTTCCCTTTCTTTCCAAATCTCATCACCCCTTTCATAGGTGAGACTTTCAGAAAAACCCAATCATCAACTTGGAACTCTAGCTCCCTTGTCCTTACATCTGCATAAGATTTCTGACGACTTTGGGCTGTCTTAAGTCTATCTCTAATGAGTTGAACTTTCTCCATAGCATAAAGGACTGAATCTGGCCCTATCAAAGCTGCTTCACCTACTTCAAACCAACCAACAGGAGATCTACATCTACGCCCATATAAAGCCTCATAAGGGGCCATCTGAATGCTGGAATGGTAGCTATTATTGTAGGCAAACTCAATAAGAGGAAGGTGATCATCCCAACTACCTTTGAAATCGATCACACAAGCTCTCAACATATCCTCTAAGGTCTGAATGGTACGCTCTGCCTGCCCATCCATCTGTGGATGAAATGCTGTACTAAGGTTAACTTGAGTACCAAGACCTTTTTGAAATGACTTCCAGAAATGAGAGGTAAACTGAGGACCTCTATCTGAGATGATAGATAAAAGAACCCCATGCAACCTCACAATTTCATTAAGGTAAAGCTTAGCATAGTCCTCTGCCGAATACGTAGTCTTGACCGCCAAAAAGCGAGAAGACTTAGTCATCCTATCGACTATCACCCAAATTGAGTCATGCTGTCTGCGAGTACGAGGTAACCCTGTGATGAAATCCATATTGATCACATCCCACTTCCAAGTAGGAATATCGATCTCTTGAGTCATACCTCCTGGTTTCTGATGTTCTACCTTGACTTGCTGGCAATTGGGGCACTTACTCACAAAGTCTGTTATATCCCTCTTCATGCCATTCCACCAATAGACTTCCCGCAGATCGCGGTACATCTTAGTGGCACCTGGATGAAAAGAATACCTGGAGTTATGAGGTTCTGCAAGAATATGCTTCCTGACCTCTCCCACATCAGGAACACACAATCTACCTTGGTAGCGAAGTACACCATCTCCCCCTTGGGAGAAAACCTCCACTCTCTGATTGTTGACTGCACCCTTTAGTTCAAGCAAGATCGGATCACTCTCTTGCTTTTCCTTAACCTCCACTACCAAAGACGATTCTGCCCCATTCTGAACTGTTACACCGCTGTCTGATATGCTCATAAGGCGAACTCCCAAGCGAGCAAGCCTGTGAACATCCTTCACTAGCTCCTTTCTTTTTTCCTCAACATGGGCTACACTACCCATAGATAATCTACTAAGAGCATCGGCCACTACATTCGCCTTTCCAGGATGATAATGCACACTCATATCATAATCCTTAAGGAACTCAAGCCATCTCCTCTGGCGAAGATTCAACTCTTTCTGGGTGAACACATACTGAGGCTCTTATGATCGGTGAACACATCTACATGAACACCATACAAGTAGTGTCTCCATATCTTGAGTGCAAACACCACTGCTGCAAGCTCGAGGTCATGAGTTGGATAGTTCTTTTCATGCACCTTAAGCTGTCTTGAGGCATAAGATATAACCTTATCTCTTTGCATCAACACACAACCAAGGCCAACTCTGGATGCATCGCAATAGATCACATAACCATCTGAACCCTCTGGTATAGTCAAGACAGGAGCTGTAGTCAATCTAGTTTTCAATTCTGCGAAGCTTTTCTCACAATCATCTGACCATTGGAACTTGACCATCTTCTGAGTCAACCTAGTCAATGGTGAGGCTATGGATGAAAATCCTTCCACGAACCTCCTGTAATAACCCGCTAGACCTAAGAAACTTCTGATATCTGTAGCAGAGGTAGGTCTGGGCCATTGTTTCACTGCTTCTATCTTCTGTGAATCTACACGGATCCCTTCGCTAGATACAATGTGACCAAGAAAAGCAACGGATTGCAACCAAAACTCACATTTGCTAAAGTTAGCGAATAACTGGCGATCCTTGAGAGTCTGTAGAACAATTCTCAAATGACTTGCATGTTCTTCCTCGCTCCTAGAGTAAATGAGGATATCATCAATAAAGACGATAACGAACAAGTCCAAGTACTGTTTGAACACTCTGTTCATCAAATCCATGAAAGCTGCAGGAGCATTGGTTAGTCCAAACGACATAACTACAAATTTATAATGACCATACCGAGTTCTGAAGGCTGTTTTCAGAATGTCACTATATCTGACTCTGAGCTGATGATAACCCGATCTGAGGTCTATCTTTGAGAAATGACTAGCACCCTGAAGTTGGTCAAACAAGTCATCAATCCTGGGGATGGAATACTTATTCTTGATTGTGACCTTGTTCAACTGTCTAGAGTCAATGCACATTCTGAGAGAACCATCTTTCTTCTTTACGAACAATACTGGTGAACCCCATGGTGAAATACTAGGTCTGATGAAACCCTTATCTAGAAGGTCTTTCAACTGCTCTTTCAATTCCTTAAGCTCTGCTGGAGCCATTCTGTAAGGAGGAATAGAAATAGGCTGGGTATCTGGAAGGAGATCAATTCCAAAGTCGATTTCTCTTTCGGGAGGGATCCCGAGAAGATCTTTTGGAAATACTTATGGAAATTCACAGACTACTGGAACTGACTCAAGAGTTGGGGTTTCAAGGCTAGAATCCTTAACCCGAACTAGATGATAGAGATAACCCTTAGATATCATCTTTCTGGCCTTAAGGTAAGAAATAAATTGACCCATAGGCGCTAGGCTACTACCCTTCCATTCTAAGATTGGTTCGTCTAAAAACTGAAAACGAACAATCCAGTTCTGCAATCAACTGAGGCATAACATGAGTGTAACCAATCTATGCCTAGAATAACATCAAAGTCTACCATTTCTAACTCTACTAGATCTACTGAAGTGACTTTCTGAGAGACTGTGATAAGGCAATTTCTGTATATCCGTCTAGCTATAACTGGGTCACCAACTGAGTAGATACTGAGAAAGGTTCTGAGAGAGTTTCTGAACTAACACTGAATCGGACTGCTATACTGAGTTACAAAAGACAAAGTCATGTCCGTTGTCTGAGTGAACCATATGTGAGTCACATCCTTGAGTTGGTAGGATGCCAATCTCACCTATCACTACCAGTTACTGACATCACACCAAATATTTTCTTGACCTCGTCAATGAACTTCTACGGGTCCTTACCAACTTGAGACCCTAAAAACTTAGGTGGATTCATCCTAACGAAATCACAAACTCTGGCTGCCACTAATCGATCATTTCTATTAGTAGGAACTCGAACCTACTGATTGTTCTTGTTGTTCATACTCTGAGCCAAAAACTGAATTGGCATTCTGAAACTCTGCATTTGAACTTCCTTATCTGGTACTAGAGGAACTGCGTTAGCATTGCGAGCATTAGCATTCCATGCCTAAGCTCTACGAGAATGCATGATCTTAAGCGCATAACGATGGATTAGAAAGAAGATCATACCAACGCACGATAAGAATATCAAGAAAGTGAAGTTTTCCTAAAACACTTCATAGCCTCCCTGTCATTAGATGTGGTGCACTTCACACCCATGAAAAGGACTCTACATAGTGCGGCTTTTTCAGACATCCTAGGACTCTTGAACCTAGTGCTCTGATACCAAGTTTTGTCACGCCCCGAGCTACCCCCGAGACGCGGACACGGAACCTAGGACCACAAGTGATCCCAAGCTAACCCTGCTGGCATGATCATGAGCATACTAAAGAATAATAAACTGATGCGGAAGCTAAATCATAATTTAATCTGAAAAGATGGGAAATACCCATATGCTAAAACTGAGATATATGAAAAACTGATGAGTTTAATACAAAGAAATATTAACTCACTACTAAGCTGAAACTAACTATGTCTGAAAATAGCCTCTAAACTGGACTAGAAATACTGGGACAGGCCCCAGCTAAATCTAGCAAAAACTGAAACTAAATGACTAAAGACTGAAATGAAACTCATGACTCTTGTCCTCGGAGAATGAGGACTCACCACTGAATCTGCTGAACTGGAGATCGGGAAATCGATCTATGTGTGATCTGGATGCTGAGAACCTGAACCTACATCACGAGAAGATGTAGCGCACGTATGCGTTAGTACTTGAAAGGTACTGAGCATGTAGGATAGAGTAAAGCTGAAATAAAACATAACTGAACAAGCACAAAAGCAAGTATAATAATCTGAACATGATATACTGAATTTCTGAGCTAACTGAATGCAATGACCAATTTATAACATGCTAAAACTGAATACTGAATATACTGATAAATGGTCATGCAGAGAGTCTGACTGAACTGTGGGAGCTACTAATAACCGATAATAAAACCACATGAGCTAAATGTGGAGTCCGATGTATACGCCCCATCGAGAGGACCCAATATACCCTGCCAAAGGTATAATGGCATGCTGGCGTGATCACTAAACTGATTGCCCACAGAGGGGACTTACAACCTACTTGGCTAGTAGTTCTGGGACTATTGGGTACGCTAAACCCTAGTCCAACTCGGTATTATGCTACTCCCAATGAATTCTGTAAATTAACTGATTATGTCTGAGTTTCTGTAAATACTGGATAGCTCGAACTGAACATGCAAACTGAGAATGCAATAATTAATCTGGTAATTATGCATTTATAACTGAGGCATGTATATCTGAAGTTTCTGAAATATCTGACCTAGCATGTGTAATTCAAGAACTAAAGAAATACAAAGCTAAGGTTCTGAAATTCATGCGATAATCTGAGTAATAGAATGATAATCTGATTTGGAACATATATTTAATAAATTCATGAAGTTCTATCAAAGTTCTAGAAACCCTAGGTTTAATCATGATAAGAAAATCAAGAATCTGACTGAAAACTAAGGACCCAATGGGTGAAAGGAACCCACTAGTGAAATCCCGCATACCTGGTGATGAAATCCACGGAAAAATAATTGAGTTTCTGGGCTGGAACTGCTGGAGCTTGTGGCGTTCTTGAACTAGGGTTCTTGAGCTTTTTTTCTCCTCTCTTGCTTCTAATTTTCTAGGTTTTGATTTAATGATTTGACTTGGATATGTTTTAATTATGTTTTTAGGATTAAACTGACTAAAATCTGATGATTTAGGGTCAAAACGACGTAACTTATGGTTTAAACGGAGTGGGAAAGGTCAAAAAGACCCCTGGGAGGTTGCTGTCGGGCCACACGACGGCCAGGACTGACGGTCCGTCGTGTTCCCGACGCCCCGTCGTTGGATCCGTCGTGAGGGCCTGTTCGACAGGCCTTTACTAAAATGGGCATAACTGTTTACTCGGAGGTCTGATTTTAGCAAGGTCGGTGACTATGGAAAGCTAATTCAATTATCTATCTGTGGGTAGGTAATGAGAGACACAATCCATTTTGTGATAAGAGTTATGATCATTTTAAGTTGACCCAACTGCATTTCCCCTTAACTGTCTGCAAAAAAACTAATTTTTGGTCTGTTTTGGCTACGGGGTGTTACATGTACCCAGTATATCTCATTGATCGACAACGAGGAAGTAGTGACAACAGTTTATAAGGAAATAATCCTTAAATTTTACAAGTCCACAATATATTTATCAAATAATTTATCATCAATACGGACAATCAATTTTCACGAAATGTCTAACCACCAAATAAGAACATAATCAACAAGAATGAAGGATGTAATGAGATGTAATGCAATGTGACACCATGAAATGATATGCCTCAGATGCCCAATACTCTCTCAACCGTATATACATGATAGTCTTCGAAAATACATCGCGAGTTCATGACCCATGGGGGACTCGCGAGGTCCATATACCCACACGGACGATTTTAACGCACTATCATAAAATACAATAATTCCGAGAATGGATGATCTCCACGTGCCCAACTTATAATCATAACCAATCACTCGGACGGACAATCTCCACGTGTCCAAATCATAATGATAACTTAATCTCAACACAGACGATCTCCATGTGTTAGACATTTACTCATACTAAATCTCATGTTAATGCATGTGCACAATATGATATCAACCAAGGGGATGACGCAACATCTTAATAAATCAAATGTCGCTATGCCATATAATCACATCAATTATCACAATTGTATGGGTTCAATAAAGAAACACAATCAGACACACAAGAAATCAAGACACTAAATACATCAGCTAATGCCCATATGTTTTGGCATTCTCAAATTACAATCTATCATATTATAGTAATAAACTTTTCCGTTAATCACACTGGTACTCGTACCAATGCCTGTCACATCATCGGTACGAGACCCCCATCTTTCAATCATTGCCCATTTATATTCCATTTTTAATTTTAATAAGAAAACGTCCCTCAACGAAGTCTAGAAGTCTTAACATACCTTGAATGTCGAACACGTGTCAAGAATCCTCAAGATTTACATTTCCCTTTCACAAAGCTTCGAGTGTTCCAATCTATCAAATATGCACTATTCGTAAGTAAGCAAATCTGTGGACACACAATATGTCTATAGCCCAGACCATAAATTCTCCCAAATCAATAATTTAATTAATAAACCATGGTGCCAACTAAAATGTCACATCTTATATTTTTCTAAAAATCAAGCCTAGTGTTAAGCCTCAAACTCTCCAAGTATCTTAAATTCAATGCTCATAACATAACATACACCTAATAATTATTTATCTATCTTAATATAGAAAAATAAACTTGATTGCTGTATTAATTATAATTAAAATAGTCTGATTTTTAACCCATGCGCTAACACAAAATCCCGAAACCTCAAAATAACTATCATCTATATCCATGTATACAAATTCTGAATTCTACACATTATTACCTATGACCATCATTAGAAAATCATTGACAATTCGATAAATACTAAATAATAAACTAAACCTTGGAATCATAAGAAAGTCATTAGCAATTAACTTATCCTACCAAGAAACCATCCTACGATATAGTGTAAATTTTCCAAAATTTGCTTTCTTTAACTGTAATTACACCATTTATTTTCCAGCCTAAATGTTGTCAACACAAATTCATATCCATTAATGATGAATCCCAATCGATCATTAATGGATATGCAGAAGTTAATGTTGCAAAGTTACACACTATAAAGTGAACCAACTATCCAACCTTTGTATGATATTCACTACAATTTACCTATGTTCTAAAGGCATGTCCTAAGTCTCTCTCTTTTCCATTCTTTAAGGTTGTTTTCGATTTAATTTCTTATTCAAGTTGGATCTTGATTCCAAAAGTTGTTTTTGGTATTAAGAGAATTTGTACACCTTGTGGAATGTTTTCCCCCTTTTTGGCAAATGATGGAATTTAATTGCAAAAACAATTGAGTTTTGCCCATACATGTTTGAATTTATGCTTGTCTGAGTTTTGTTTCTTGGTTTTCAGGATTTTAATTATTAGTGTGGTATGATCAAATGCATATTTTTGTGCTTAAAATTTAAATCTTTGTCGAGATTGGTTTTAATTTACTTGTGATTTATTATTTTGTTATCGTGTTGATTCATTTCTCGTTGTACTCCAATCTATAACACAACTTCTTTTGGAATATTATTACAACTTTTTTTAACCTGCGTATGTTAAACGCAACTGGTGTTTAGGTTATTCCTTCTTTTCTTTTTAGAAAAAGAAAATTGGGTTTGTGGTCATCTAGCCTGTAAACTCTAGATACATGATTAGTAGTTCGAGAGATTGATGGGAAATATTTTCTTTTTAATTTTGACGAATTCAAAAGTTTAAGAGAAAAGACATAAAGACACCATCAAAGTTGTCCCGTATTTGCATAAAGACACCTTAACTTTTAAAGTGTCCTATCACCCCACAAAACTATTTCATTTCTTTGTAAATGGACCATTTTGACCCATTTCCTAGTCTATGTAGTGGCGCGTGTTGCTCAACTCCCTATGATATAATTCAACCCGACCCGACCCTATTCTTTGAAGAAAAGTCATCTTCTCCTTTCCTTTTCTTTTTAGTTTGGCATGAAACTTCAAAAAACTTCCATTAATTTTTCTTCATTCGGATTTTTTAATTCAACTATGGAGTTAGGTGACAAGAAAATTTTGAATGTGAGATTGCTTTTAGTTGCAACCCTTTTGGTAGCAAAACTCGTATCTGCACTAATTATTCCCAGATCTAAGTAGCGCTCACAAGGGGGATCTTCCAATCTCATCTTCTCTTGTTCCTCGCCGCCAATTTCTCTACGGTTCTACCCATTCTTTACGTCCTCCTGTCCTTCACTCGCGGAGGAGATGTCGAAATATCGGCTTTCAATTCGGCGGCAACACTTCAAGATTTGTTCTCAGAGCTTCTCTTGACTCGCAAACTGTAGTTTTTGCATCCGTTGTCACTATCTCCGCTCTTACAGTCGTCTTTCTTGAGTTTTCCAAAAGAAACACCAATGCCAACGCCAAGTTCAAGGAGGTAAGCTATACTCTATCAATAACATTACCGGTTGAAGTTCATTTAGGATATTCCACACATTTGTGCAAGCTCAAAACAAAACCATGAAATCAAAAAATGAGTGCTAACAATGATTATTTTGGGTTTAAATTTGGGGAAGATGACACAAATTGATTAAATATTTAATAATAAAGAAAAATAATGACACGGCACCTTTAAACTGGTCCATGGCAGTGAAAATACTGAATGACGCGCCTCATGTGCGTGGTTACAATCCAGACTAGGGAATGGGTCAAAATGGCCCATTTACAAAGAAATTAAATAGTTCTGTGGGGTGATAGGACACTTTAAAAGTTAAGGTGTCTTTATACAAATACGAAACAACTTTGATGGTGTCTTTATGTCTTTTCTCAAAGTTTAACTGAAAGCATCCAGAAGATGCAAAAGAGTAGTAGTAAATGAGATATACAAAGGGTATAATAGCCATCTTTTGCATTTTCTGGATGCTTTCAATTAAACTTTTTAATTCGTCAAAAATAAAAAGAAAATATTTCCCATCAATCTCTGAAACTACTAATCATGTATCTAGAGTTTACAGGCTAGATGACCCCAAACCCAATTTTCTTTTTCTAAATAGAAAAGACGGAATATCCGAAGCACCAGTTGCATTTAGCATAAACAAGTTTAAAAAAGATGTAATAATATTCCAAAATAAGTTGTGTTCTACATTGGAGTAAAACGAGATATGAATCATCACGATAGCAAAATGATAAATCACAAGTAAATTAAAACTGATCTCGACAAAGATTTAAATTTTAAGCACAAAATATTTGCATTTGATAATACCACACTAATAATTGAAATCCTGAAAACCAAGAAACAAAACTAAGACAAGCATAAATTCAAACCTGTATGGGCAAAACTCAATTGTTTTTGCAATTAAATTCCATCAAGTGCGAAAAAGGGCAAAACATTCCACAAGGTGTACAAATTCTCTTAATACCCACAACAACTTTTGGAATCCAGATCCAACTCGAATAAGAAATTAATCCAAAAAACAACCTTAAAGAATGGATAAGAGAGAGATTTAGGACATGCCTTTAGAACATAGGTAAATTCTAGATAATAGCATACAAAGGTTGGATAGTTGGTTCACTTTATAGTGTGTAACTTGGCAACATTAACTTCTACATATTATTTTTTTTACCATCGATCAAATGTCCACCCTTAAAAATGATGAACCATTAATGGGCATTAAATGCCTCCTTTAGGTTTATCAAATTAATTCTAAAAAAAGAAGAAGTTTGCATTCTTAAATAAGAAATTTCAAACAAATGCAAATGTTTTGTTTCAATTTGAAATTAACTACTCTCTACTAATATAATATTATTCTACTGCATTCTGACAATATAAATTAATATGTAGAATTGAAAAGAATGAAAATTTCATCTTTTTACCTGAGCAATGTTATTGTTTTTCTTCTCGCTGATAGCCGCCTCCACCTCTTTTATTTTCTAAAATAAGAACTTATTAAACCTGACAACCCCACTAATCTATTATCACTTATGTGACCTAAGGATAACAAAATATTAATTAATTTAGAGAGTTGACCCATTAACCACCAATCAAATAATATTAATTAAATAAATAGTCTAAAATTTCCATTTAAGATATTTAGGGGAAGATTCAAAATAGTTCTAGTTCTCAAAGCGACCCAGCTAGCGGATCTTTACAAAGATGAAGATTAAAGGGTATTGGGTAGGGGTGGGGCTGCGTAAAAAGCCATTTTCTCATGTCAACGCAAGTGTATCTCACACACTTCATATTTTTGTTGATTATCAAAAAATGCCTAATATAAACAATTTTTGAATATGTAAAAGTGTTCAATAGGTTGTAGGTACTAGTATTAGTTGAGATGTCTAAGTGAATATGCGGACAACTTTAAAAGACCGTCGATGACTTAAGCCACAAATCAACAAATGTTAATTTTGATTACATCAAAATCATTGTATCATATTTATCAAATTCACATTAAAAGTAATTATTATTGTACATCAAAATTATTGTTATTTTAGTAAATTAAGTATCATATTTATTTAATTCCTATAAAAAAAAAAAATCATTATATATAAGTACAATGTAGTACAATGTATGTGTATAATTCATTGTAATATATTTTTTTGTTAAAACATTCATTGTAAAATATTTAAAGAATTCAATCATTCATTGTAAAAAATAAATTCATTATACATAAAGTCATTATTTTTTAATAATCAAATATTATTCATTATATCTTTACCAAAAATATTCTATGTATGATGGTGATAGAATAAACGATAAAACAAACATAGGAAATTTTATGAAACCACATCCAAAAATGACTTCTCATGTCAGAATTAGAAAAGTAATAATAAAAACCAAATCCATTTATAACTCAAAGCTATATAATTGTGTAGAAAAGAAAGTTCCATTCATTTACCTTTGCAAAATGGATGTAGTTTTCATGTGTTGTTCTTTTATTCTCCCTGTTTTATTGATTATTCTCCTTAGAAGAATGCTTTGTAGTAGAAGACAACAAAGCAATAGTTGTAGTAGTGTGGTATCAATGAAGGATAGGCTTATCCAATTGCCAAATGAAGTGATTGTAACAATTCTCTCTCAAATGATAATTAGAGAAGAAGTCCAAACAAGTTCTCTTTCAATTCAATGGCAGTATCTCTGGATACATGTTACACCTCTAAAATTCGACATTTCACAGTTTATTACATGAAAGATGTTTTGCGATGCAAGGTTATGTAGAAAGGACGGGATGAAAAATATCAATTTGATTAATAATGTTTAGGATTTCCACAATGGTGGCTACTTAGAAAAATTCACTCTCTCGTTTTCTTTTCATAAGCATTTTATATGTGTAATTAATAAATGTCTCAACTTTGTATCATCAAAGAAAAAGGTTGAAATCAAGTCACTAAATACATATAATCACTTCAATTATCACAATTATATGAGTTTAATAAAGAAATACAACCACACACAAGAAATCAAATCACTAAATACATCAGTTAATGCCCATATGATTTGGCATTCTCAAACTACAATCTATGATATTATAGTAATAAACTTTTCCGTTAATCACACCGGTACTCGTAACAATGCCTCTCACATCATTGGTACAAGAGCCCCATCTTTCAATCATTGCCCATTGTCTATTCCATTTTTAATTTTAATTAGAAACGCCCCTCAACAAAGTCTAGAAGTCTTAATATACCTTGAATACCGAACACGTGCCAAGAATCCTCAAGATTTACCTTTTCCTTTCACAAAGCTTCGAGTGTTCCAATCTATCAAATATGCACTATTCATAAGTAAACAAATCTGTGGACACACTACATGTCTATAGCCTAGACCCAAATTTCACCCAAATCTATAATTTAATCAATAAACCATGGTGCCAACTTATCTGTCACGTCTTATATTTTCCTAAAAATTAAGCCTAGTGTTAAGCCTCGAACTCTCCAAATATCTTAAATTCAATGTTAATCATATAACATGCACCTAATAATTAGTTATCTATCTCAATATAGAAAAATAAACTTGATTTGAACACTAATAGTAAGAATTGAAATAGTCTGATTTTCAACCCATTCGCTAACACAAAATCCCATAACCTCGAAATAACTATCATATATATCCCTACATACAAATTCTAAATTCTACACATTACTACCAATGGCCATCATTTGAAAATCATTGACAATTCCATAAATACTAAATAATAAACTAAACATTGGCAATCATTAGAAAGTCATTATCAATTAACTTATCCTACCAAGAAACCATCCTACGATATAGTTTCAACTTTCCAAAATTTGCTTTCTTTAACTGTAATTGCACCATTTATTTTTGAGCCTAAATCTTGCCAACACAAATTCATATCCATTAATGATGAATCCCAATCGAAATGCTTCTAACACCGAATTGTTGGTAACATTAACTTCTGCATATTATTATTTTTTACCATCGATCAAATGTCCACCCTTAAAATGATGAACCATTAATGGACATTAAAAGCCTCATTTAGGTTTATCAAATTAATTCTAAAAAAAGAAGTTTTCAGTCTTCAATAAGAAATTTCAAACAAATGCAAATGTTTTATTTCACTTTGAAATTACGACTAATATAATAATATAATAATAACAACAATCTACTGCATTCTGACAATATACATTAATATGTAAATTAAAAAGAATGAAAATTTCTTGTTTTTATCTAAGCAATGTTATTGTTTTTCTTCTCGCTGATCGCCGCCTCTACCTCTTTTATTTTCTAAAATAAGAACTTATTAAATGTGACAACCCCACTAATCTATTATCGCTTATATGACCTAAGGATAATAAAATATTAATTAATTTAGAAAGTTGGCTCATTAACCATCAATCAAATAATATTAATTAAATAAATAGTCTAAAATTTCCATTTAAACTAATTAGAGGAAGAGTCAAAATAGTTCTAGTTCTCAAAACGACCTAGCGGGTCGTTACATCATCTACCACTAAAACATACGTTCGTCCTCGAACGGTAAGAGTGACTGAAAGCTTAAACAAATGGAGATATATGATCAACTTATTTGAATCGTACTTCTAAGTAGCCTCCTTAATTTGATGATGCTTCCATTGAACCCTTACCGAAGTAATTTCTTTCAACCTCAACTTTCAAATTGTCTATCCAAGAATTTTACTAGCTCCTCTTCAAATTCCAATTTTGATCAAGTATCTTGAATCCTATGAAATTGCATGAGCACCATTCCAATGATACTTTTTCAACATCAAAATATAAAAATTTAGGATGAACACCTGATAAGTCATGTGGCAAAGCAGACTCGTAAGCCACCTCACCTATATGTTGAACAATAATAACGATATGAATATAACTCATGTTCGACTTGCCCTCTTTTAAAAATCTCATCACACACTTAATAAGTGAAATATTCAATAATCCTCTCTTTAACCATGAACTCCAAATCGTAAACCTTTTGATGTGCGTAATTGTTTTTCTACTCTAAACCATGCGGAACCTATCCTGTATTATCTTGACCTTATCCAAGGATTCTCTTGATATATATTGTACACCACAACTAACATCATATAAACCAACCCAACAAATTGGAAATCGAATCACCTACTATGCAAAGATTCAAATGATACCATCTTGATGCTCAAATGATAACTATCCTGGTATGTAAACTCCACTAAAAACAAAAACTTATTACAATGACTATCAAAATTGATCACACATGTCCTAAGGGACCTGGATAGTCCATTCAAATACACCATAAATCTAAAGGTGGAAAGTTGTACTAAGATCCGCTTTAGTACCCAACTTCTTCTACATAGACCTCCAAACATGAGATGTCAATTATGTACCTCAAAGAAACAATAAAAAATTGGCATCTCATACAAGTGAACTATCTCCCGAATGTAGATCTAAGCTAACTTATCCAAACTACAAGTAATCTGAGTTGATATAAATATGTACACTTGGTCAACCGATCCATTATAACTCATATAATATCAAACTTGCACAAGATATGTGCCAACCCTGCCATAAAATCCATAGCAATATGTTTCCACTCCAACTCTAGTATAAACATCATATAGGTCATACATTCATGCTTTTGGTGCTCATAAATTACTTGATAACAATTCATACACGAGATACAAATCAAATCCCTTCATACGATACTATCGATAATATTGCTTCAAGTTAAAATGTACCACAATAGCCTCTGAATGAAAACAATATCTGAAGTATCGTCCTCTTCAATGATTAATCTAGTGAGCTCACATATTGAAAGACCATAATAAAATTCCTTACTCTTAAAACTCACTCACCACCAAGAATTTCTTCCTAGACTTCTCCTTGTAACACTTTATTGTAAGTCGTACACAAAGTTCCATCACCAAACTATCGAACACGAATCTTCTTCAATATGGACTATCTCACCTCCATGTAACAAATGTAGACTACTCATACTCACTGTATTTCACCCTAAGTTATCTACTATCACATTCTCTTTGTCCAAACGATAAACAATAATTATTCCATAGTCCTTGAGAAATTTCTATGTCCATTTTCTTAAATTTAGGTTCTTCTTATTAAATATTATACTAAAACACCTCATAATACACACTATAAATATAATGCCTCTATAATTTTAATGCAATCACCACCACCACCAATTTTAATATATAACTAAGACAGTTCTTCTCATGAACTTGCAATTATCCCGAAGCATAAGCTATCACCTTTCTATATTAATACCCAACCAAAAGATAAATAGAAAGAAACACCACCCAAACGCAGCTGATGTTCAAGAATTAAAACATAATCTTTTTGACATTTGAATTCGATCTTCACCGTTCAAGTCAACCACCAGATGTCAGGAACACTCAGTCGAAATGTCAGCCCAATCCAATGGTTGGTAAATCGGGAAACACGATCTGAAGGTTTCTGGACAGAGAAAAAAAACTGCAGAAAAACAAATCTTTTTCTTCTCTCTTCTCTCTTGTTAAAAGCTTTCTCAAAAACCTCTCTTATGTAATGTCCTTCAAAGAAAATACTAATGAGTAATTGAATTATTCTCTCAAGACCATCCTCTACTCATAAATTTGTGCTTTTCGTTATAAGTCAAAACCAACTACAAATAGGATTACAATTTTAATAATTTTCCTAATAGAATTGTAAACCAAAATAAGGGAATAATTTCAATATATTTCAAGTAGGATTAGGCCATGAACCCTTTGGCTGGAACATGAGCAATAACCCAACATTGAGCTTTAGAAAGCTCACTACACACACATCAACCCATTGAATAGCCACTTACTTTTAGGTTAATCTACTCAATGTTGGTGTAATGAATGAGAGCATCATCGATACTAACCAACTAAGCCTAAGAACTCTAAATATCACAACTAAAATAGTTCAGACCCAATTTCGAACTGCCTCCATTCTCTTGGGATCCCTCATACTACATTTCTTGATCACTACACATTTCAACTATGCCACCAAATTAATCGAAACCCACACTTTAAAAGAACATGAATAAAGCATAATTTTCTTCACATTTTTAAAGAACGATCCTCAAATAATATTGGTTATCCTTCCTACTATGGGAGTATACCAATGTATCCTCAATGAAAATAATAACAAAGAAATCCCAATATGATAGAAACACCCAATAAAAGTATACTTTATCCAACAAAATTTCTTACTCAACAAGTCTTGTTACCGTTCTTTCAAATTCACCAAAGTATTCCAATAAGAAATAATAAAAATAGTCCATGTGTCTAACTATATGTCAATTCTAAATTTTATATCAAACTCACATGGAATACCCTTTAAGAAAACTCTTGCACCATTGGAATTGTCTCTAAAGCAGACATATCATCACTAGTATAACAAACATAAGACGAATAAGTGAAGCAACACTTGTTCCCACGCATTGAAACTTTAGAGACAAAAATACATTTCTTGAATGGGTACTGAGACTATCCTGTCACTTAAGTTTTGAAATATCAGATATATTTAAAGTTAGTATGAAACTGTATGATGTAGAGAAATTTACTCCATTTTCGATATGATATTGAAGTCTAACACATTCAGAATAGTTAAGTCTTTACACGTGTCATGTACTACCAAGTCAACAACATAAAATTGATGTAATCGATCTACCACTAAGAATCATCTACCGGTTAAGAATATGTGCAAACATAGAAGAAAAACTTCAAAATAAATTTAAATCCAAATAAGGTATGTACTTACGAAGTAGATGTACACTCGAAATAAAACTATAGTCAATTGAGAGTATATCGAATGATACTTTGAACCACCTTGATTAGCCCAATACAATTAGTTATTTATGAAGGTAATATTTCCAGTCACTTCTATATTGGTCTAAAATCTATTTAGTGATGCATAATTACTATGCATACATCTCTATACGTGTCCTCATGCAGTTTCATGCAACTATTCATTCCAAAATTCCTTAACTAAAGAATCTTTTCCCCCTCTTATTTTTAAATATTGTTACTAATCCTCAATCCAAAATCTGGAAAGCTCCTCATAATATGTATTTATCACTATTTATCAATAACCCTCCATTTAAATGTCTTCACTGACTAATATTCAATATCACCTTTTATAATCTTTTGATGTATTAGACTTAACCTACCTTGTGACTTTTATCAAATAAACATCAATACGGTCATAGTGCCATTCAACTTGAACTATTCAATTTATATTCAGTATACCTCCACTCTAAAGGATAAAAAAAAAAAAGAAATTTGTCATACAAATCTTATAACAAATCTTACCCTCTCAAACGCCATCGAAAGTGATCACAGTTTATATCTCTATCCTTTCTAAACTTCTCCTCATAGCATTACAATAATCATTATCCTCTTATTTAATTAATTAATCTTCTTAATCGTACATTTCTCCTCAAGATATTTAACATTATACCATTTCATTACTAAATTATTCACCTGTGATAAATACGGATCATAAAACTGTCTTAATAAATTCAAATGAAGTTTAAATATCTTGTCTAAATCAAACTTCAAGCAAACTCTTTTTACTAACTCCAACCTCATCATTCATTCTTTAAAATCATAAATCTCCTTACCGGGTTATTTGAAGACCACATAATATTCATACTATACCTCATAACACCATCCTCTACAAATGAGGTCGAATTAGAAAGTGTCTCCTCACCATTGGTAAGAGAATGAAACAAAGAAATTTGACCTTAAAATGGAATCAAACACACGATAAGGAATGAAATAATAGAAGTTTCCTAAAGTTTTATAGTCTCTCGAAGATAAGTAACGAACGTCTACGCACCAATCCACAAGACTCTACTAGACTCAGCTCTTGTACTCCTGAGATCGATGAACCTAGGGCTCTGATACAAAGTTATCACGACCCAAAATCACTAGTCGTGATGGCACCTATGTTCCCAACCGATAGGTAAGCCAACCTCATACCTTTACCAATTTAATTCAGTATTTAAAGTAGAAAGATAAGTGAAAATATAATATCAAAACACTAAGTGATTTACAAGCATTAAATGCGGAAACCTAAAAATACCACCCATGATTTAGTGTCATAAGTACAAGAGACTCTAAAATACGATACAACTCTGGGACTAAATGACCAACCTAAACGCGAGGAATACCCTAAATACTAAAATCAAATGATAACTTCTAAACACATAAAGGGAGGTGTGAGCCACAAAATAGCCAAGTAGCTCACCACAAATCCAAGATAATTGAGAACTTAGCTTTGAAATCTCCACAAAATGCACTTGAAATTGGAATGCAATTTGCACCACAAAAGAGTGAAGCAAGTGTAGTATGAATACGAAACCACGTGTACCCAGTATATCTCATTGACCGATAACGAGGAAGTAGTGACAACAGTTTATAAGGAAATAATCCTTAAATTTTACAAGTCCACAATATATTTATCAAATAATTTATCATCAATACGGACAATCAATTTTCACGAAATGTCTAACCACCAAATAAGAACATAATCAACAAGAATGAAGGATGTAATGAGATGTAATGCAATGTGACACCATGAAATGATATGCCTCAGATGCCCAATACTCTCTCAACCGTATATACATGATAGTCTTCGAAAATACATCGCGAGTTCATGACCCATGGGGGACTCGCGAGGTCCATATACCCACACGGACGATTTTAACGCACTATCATAAAATACAATAATTCTGAGAACGGACGATCTCCACGTGCCCAACTTATAATCATAACCAATCACTCCCACGGAAGATCTCCACGTGTCCAAATTATAATGATAACTTAATCTCAACACAGACGATCTCCACGTGTTATACATTTACTCATACTCAATCTCATGTCAATGCATGTGCATAATATGATATCAACCAAGGGGATGATGCAACATCTTAATAAATCAAATGTCACTATGCCATACAATCACCTCATTTATCACAATTATATGGGTTCAATAAAGAAACACAATCAGACACACAAGAAATCAAGACACTAAATACATCAGCTAATGCCCATATGTTTTGGCATTCTCAAATTACAATCTATCATATTATAATAAACTTTTCCGTTAATCACACTGGTACTCGTACAATTGCCTGTCACATCATTGGTACGAGACCCCCATCTTTCAATCATTGCCCATTGACTATACCATTTTTAATTTTAATAAGAAAACGTCCCTCAACGAAGTCTAGAAGTCTTAACATACCTTGAATGTCGAACACGTGTCAAGAATCCTCAAGATTTACATTTCCCTTTCACAAAGCTTCGAGTGTTCCAATCTATCAAATATGCACTATTCATAAGTAAGCAAATCTGTGGACACACAATATGTCTATAGCCTAGACCCAAAATTCTCCCAAATCTATAATTTAATTAATAAACCATGGTGCCAACTAAAATGTCACATCTTATATTTTCCTAAAAATCAAGCCTAGTGTTAAGCCTCAAACTCTCCAAGTATCTTAAATTCAATGCTAATAACATAACATACACATAATAATTACTTATCTATCTTAATATAGAAAAATTACTTGATTTGCACTGTAATAATTATAATTAAAATAGTCCGATTTTTAACCCATGCGCTAACACAAAATCCCAAAACCTCGAAATAACTATCATCTATATCCAATTATACAAATTCTGAATTCTACACATTACTACCTATGGCCATCATTAGAAAATCATTGACAATTCGATAAATACTAAATAATAAACTAAACCTTGGAATCATAAGAAAGTCATTAGCAATTAACTTATCCTACCAAGAAACCATCCTACGATATAGTGTAAACTTTCCAAAATTTGCTTTCTTTAGCTTTAATTACACCATTTATTTTCCAGCCTAAATCTTGTCAACACAAATTCATATCCATTAATGATGAATCCCAATCGATCATTAATGGATATGCAGAAGTTAATGTTGCCAAGTTACATACTATAAAGTAAACCAACTATCCAACCTTTGTATGCTATACACTAAAATTTACCTATGTTTTAAAGGCATGTCCAAAATCTCTCTCTTTTCCATTCTTTAAGGTTGTTTTTCAATTTAATTTCTTATTCGAGTTGGATCTTGATTCCAAAAGTTGATGTGGGTATTAAGAGAATTTATACACCTTGTGGAATGTTTCCCCCCTTTTTGGCACTTGATGGAATTTAATTCTAAAAACAATTGAGTTTTGCCCATACATGTTTGTATTTATGCTTGTCTGAGTTTTGTTTCTTGGTTTTCAGTATTTCAATTATTAGTGTGGTATGATCAAATGCATATTTTTTTAGCTTAAAATTTAAATCTTTGTTGAGATTGGTTTTAATTTACTTGTTATTTATCATTTTGTTATCGTGATGATTCATTTCTCGTTGTACTCCAATCTATAACACAACTTCTTTTGGAATATTATTACAGCTTTTTTTAACTTGCGTATGTTAAACGCAACTTGTGCTTCGGTTATCCGTCTTTTCTTTTTAAAAAAAGAAAATTGGGTTTGGGGTCATCTTGCCTGTATACTCTAGATACATGATTAGTAATTTGAGAGATTGACGGGAAATATTTTCTTTTTATTTTAGATGAATTAAAAAGTTTAACTGAAAGCATCCAGAAGATGCAAAAGAGGAGTAGTAAATGAGATATACAAAGGTTATGATAGCCATCTTTTGCATCTTCTGGATGCTTTCAGTTAAACATTTTAATTAGTCAAAAATAAAAAGAAAATATTTCCCATCAATCTCTGAAACTACTAATCATGTATCTAGAGTTTACAGACTAGATGACCCCAAACCTAATTTTCTTTTTCTAAATAGAAAATACGGAATAACCGAAGCACCAGTTGCATTTAACATACGGAGCTTAAAAAAGTTGTAATAATATTCCAAAAGCAGTTGTGTTCTAGATTGGAGTACAACGAGAAATGAATCATCACAATAAGAAAATGACAAATCACAAGTAAATTAAAACTAATCTCGACACAAATTTAAATTTTAAGCACAAAAAATCTGCATTTGATCATACCACACTAATAATTGAAATCCTGAAAACCTAGAAACAAAACTCAGACAAGCATAAATTCAAACCTGTATAGACAAAACTCAATTGTTTTTGCAATTAAATTCCATCAAGTTCCAAAAAGGGGGAAAACATTCCACAAGGTGTACAAATTCTTTTAATACCCACAATAATTTTTGGAATCAAGATCTAACTAGAATAAGAAATTAAACCGAAAAACAACCTTAAAGAATGGAAAAGAGAGAGATTTGGGACATGCCTTTAGAACGTAGGTAAATTGTAGAGAATAGCATACAAAGGTTGGATAGTTGGTTCACTTTATAGTGTGTAACTTGGCAACATTAACTTCTGCATATTATTTTTTTTATCATCGATCAAATGTCCACCCTTAAAATGATGAACCATTAATGGGCATTAAATTCCTCCTTTAGGTTTATCAAATTAATAAGAAATTTCAAACAAATGCAAATGTTTTGTTTCACTTTGAAATTAACTACTGTCTACTAATATAATAATATTATAATTACAACAATCTACTGCATTCTTACAATATACATTAATATGTAGAATTGAAAAGAATGAAAATTTCTTATTTTTACCTGAGCAATGTTATTGTTTATCTTCTCGCTGATAGCCGCATCCATCTCTTTTATTTTCTGAAATAAGAACTTATTAAACCTAACAACCCCACTAATCTATTATAACTTATGTGACCTAAGGATAATAAAATATTAATTAATTTAGAGAGTTGTCCCATTAACCACCAATCAAATAATATTAATTAAATAGTCTAAAATTTCCATTTAAAATATTTAGGGAAAGAGTCAAAATTGTTCTAGTTCTGAAAATGACCCAGCGGATCGTTACAAAGATGAAGATGAAAGGGTATTGGGTAGGGGTGGGGCTGCGTAATTAGCCATTTTTCCATGTCAACGCAAGTGTATCTCACACTCTTCATATTTTTGCTGATTATAAAAAAATAACTAATATAAATAATTTTTGAATAGGTAAAATTGTTCAATAGGTTGTAGGTACTAGTATTAGTTGAGATGTCTAAGTGAATATGCGGAAAACTTCAAAAGACCATCGATGACTTAAGTCACAAATCAATAAATGTTAATTTTGATTACATCAAAATCATTGTATCATATTTATCAAATTCACATCAAAAGTAATTATTATTGTACATAAAAAACAATGAATACATCAAAATCATTGTTATTTTACTAAATTAAGTATCATATTTATTGAATCCTATAAAAAAATTCATTATATATAAGTGCAATGTAGTACAATGTATGTGTATAATTCATTGTAATATATTTTTTTGTAAAAACATTCATCGTAAAATATTTAAAAGAATTCAATCATTCATTGTAAAAACTAAATTCATTATACATAAAGTCATTATTTTTTAATAATTAATTTTATTCATTATATCTTTACGAGAAATATTCTATGTATGATGGTGAGAGAATAAACTATAAAACAAACATAGGAAATTTTATGAAACCATATCCAAAAATGACTTCTGATGTCAGAATTAGAACAGTTATAATAAAAATCAAATCCATTCATAACTCAAAGCTATATAATTGTGTAGAACATAAAGTTCCATTCATTTACCGTTGCAAAATGGATGTAGTTTTCATGTGTTGTTGTTTTATTCTCCGTGTTTTATTGATTATTCTCTTTAGAAGAATGCTTTGTAGTAGAAGACAACAAAATAATATTTGTAGTAGTGTGGTATCAATGGAGGATAGGCTTATCCAATTGCCAAATGAAGTGATTGTATCAATTCTCTCTCAAATCATAATTAGAGAAGCAGTCCAAACAAGTTCTCTTTCAATTCAATGACACTATCTCTGGATGCATGTCACACGTCTAAAATTCGACATTTCATAGTTTATTACATAAAATATGTTTTACTATCCAAGGTTATGTAGAAAGGAAGGGATGAAACATATCAATTTGATTGATAATGTTTTGGATTTCCACAATGGTGGCTACTTGGAAGAATTCACTCTCTCGTTTCCTTTTCGTAAGCATTTTATGCGTGTAATTAATAAATGTCTCAACTTTGTATCATCAAAGAAAAAGGTTGAAATCAAGTCACTAAATACATATAATCACCTCAATTATCACAATTATATGGGTTTAATAAAGAAATACAACCACACACAAGAAATCAAGTCACTAAATACATCAGCTAATGGTCATATGATTTGGCATTCTCAAACTACAATCTATGATATTACAGTAATAATCTTTTCCGTTAATCACACTGGTACTCGTACCAATGCCTGTCACATTATTGGTACAAGACCCTCTTCTTCCAATCATTGCCCATTGTCTATTCCTTTTTTAATTTTAATTAGAAAACTCCCCTCAATAAAGTCAAGAAGTCTTAACATACCTTGAATACCGAACACGTGTCAAGAATCCTCAAGATTTACATTTTCCTTTCACAAAGCTTCGAGGGTTCCAATCTATCAAATATGCGTTATTCGTAAGTAAGCAAATCATTGGACACACTATATGTCTATAGCCTAGACCCAAAATTCACCAAATATTTTAATTAATAAACCATGGTGCCAACTTATAAGTCACGTCTTATATTTTCCCATAAATTAAGCTTAGTGTTAAGCCTCAAACTCTCCAAGTATCTTAAATCCAATGCTAATCATATAACATACACCTAATAATTAGTTATCTATCTCAATATAGAAAAATAAACTTGATTTGCACTGTAATAATAATAATTGAAATAGTCCGATTTTCAACCCATGCGCTAACACAAAATCCCAGAAACTCGAAATAACTATCATCTATATCCCTGTATACAAATTCTAAATTCTACAAATTACTACCTATGGCAATCATTAGAAAATCATTGACAATTCCATAAATACTAAATAATAAACTAAACCTTGGCAATTATTAGAAAGTCATAATCAATTAACTTATCCTACCAAGAAACAATCCTACGATATAGTGTCAATTTCCAAAATTTGCTTTCTTTAACTGTATTTGCACCATTTATTTTCCAGCCTAAATCTTGTCAACACAAATTCATATCCATTAATGATGAATCCCAATCGAAATACTTCTAACACCGAATTGTTGGCAACATTAACTTCTGCATATTATTTTTTTACCATCGATCAAATGTCCACCCTTAAAATGATGAACCATTAATGGGCATTAAATGCCTCCTTTAGGTTTATCAAATTAATTCTAAAAAAAAGAAGTTTTCATTCTTTAATAAGAAATTTCAAACAAATGCAAATGTTTTATTTCACTTTGAAATTAACGAGTAATATAATAATATAATAATAACAACAATCTACTGCATTCTGACAATATACATTAATATTTAGAATTAAAAAGAATGAAAATTTCTTGTTTTTACCTGAGCAATGTTATTGTTTTTCTTCTCGCTGATCGCCGCCTCTAGTCTTTTATTTTTATAAAATAAGAACTTATTAAATGTGACAACCCCACTAATCTATTATCGCTCTTGTGACCTAAGGATAATAAAATAGTAATTAATTTAGAGAGTTGACCCATTAATCACCAGTCAAATATTATTAATTATATAAATAATCTAAAATTTCCATTTAAAATATTTAGGGGAAGAGTCAAAATAACTCTAGTTCTCAAAACGACCTAGTGGTTCGTTACATCATCTACCACTAAAACATACGTTCTTCCTCGAACGGTATGAAAGCTTAAAAAATGGAGATATATGATCAACTTATTTGACTCGTGCTTGTAAGTAGCCTCCTTAATTGGATGATGCTTCCATTGAACCCTTACTAAAGCAATTTCTTTCAACCTCAACTTTCAAATTGTCTCTCTAAGATTTTTGGTAGCTCCTCTTCAAATTCCAATTTTGATCAAGTACCCTTGAATCCTATGAAATCGCATGAGCACCATTCCGATGAAACTTCTTCAGCATTAAAATATAAAAATATAGGATAAACACCTGATAAGTCATGTGGCAAAGCAGACTCGTAAGCCACCTCACCTATATGTTGAACAATAATAACAGAATGAATACACCTCATGTTCAACTTTCCCTCTTTTAAAAATCTCATCACACCCTTAATGAGTGAAATCTTCAATAAACCTCTCTTTAACCATGAACTCCAAATCGTAAACCTTTTGATCTGCGTAACTCTTTTTCCTACTCTAAATCATGCGAAACCAATCCTGAAATATCTTGACCTTATCCAAGGATTCTTTCGATCTATATTGTACACCACAACTAACACATATAAACCAACCCAACAAATTGCAAATCGAATCACCTACTATACAAAGTCTTTAATGATATCATCTCGATGCTCAAATGATAACTATCGTGGTATGTAAACTCCACTAAAAACAAAAATGTATTCCAATGACTATCATAATTGATCACACAAGTCCTAAGGGACCATGATAGTCCATTCAAATACACCATCAATCTAAAGGTTGAAAGTTGTACTAAGATCCACTTCAGTACCCAACTTCTTCTGCATAGACCTCCAAACATGAGATGTCAATTATGTACCTCAAAGAAACAATAAAAAATTGGCATCTCATACAAGTGAACTATCTCCCGAATGTAGATCTAAGCTAACTTATCCAAACTACAAGTAATCTGAGTTAATATAAATATGTACACTTGGTCAATCGATCCATTATAAATCATATAATATCAAACTTGCACAAGATATGTGCCAACCCTGCCATAAAATCCATAGCAATATGTTTCCACTCCAACTCTAGTATAAACATCATATAGGTCATACATTCATGCTTTTGGTGATCATAAATTACTTGATAACAATTCAAACACGAGATACATATCAAATCCCTTCATACGATACTATCGATAATATTGCTTCAAGTTAAAATGTAACCCAATAGACAATAAATGAAAACAATATCTAACTATCGGCCCCTTCCATGATTAATCCAGTCAGCTCACATATTGGAAGAACATAATAAAATTCCTTACTCTTAAAACTCACTCATCACCAAGAATTTCTTCCTACACTTCTCCTTGTAACACTTTATCGTAAGTCGTACACAAAGTTCCATCACCAAACTATCGAACATGAATCTTCTTCAATATGGACTATCTCACCTCCATGTAACAAATGTAGACTACCCATACTCACTGTATTTCACCCTAAGTTATTTACTATCACATTCGCTTTGTCCAAACGATAAACAATAATCATTCCATAGTCCTTGAGTAATTTCTATATCCATTTTCTTAAATTTAGGTTCTTCTTATTAAATATTATACAAAAACACCTCATAATACACACTATAAATATAATGCATCTACAATTTTAATGCAAGCACCACCACCATCAAGTTTAAGATATACCTAAGACAGTTCTTCTCATGAACTTGCAATTATCCTTAAGCATAAGCTATCACCTTTCTATATTAATACCCAACAAAAAGATAAATAAAGAGAAACACCACCTAAACGCAACTGATGTTCAAGAATTAAAACAGAATCTTGTTGACCTTTTAATTCGATCTACACCATTCAAGTCAACAACCAAGATGTCACGAACACTCAGTCGAAATTTCAGCCCAATCCAATGGTTAGTCAATCGGGAAACACGATCTGAATGTTTCTGGTCAGAGAAAAAAAACTGCAGAAAAACAAATCTTTTTCTTCTCTCTTCCCTCTTGTTAAAAGCTTTCTCAAAAACCTCTTTTATGTAATTTCCTTCAAAGAAAATACTAATGAGTAATTGAATTATTCTCTCAAGACCATCCTCTACTTATAAATTTGTGCTTTTCGTTATAAGTCAAAACAATACAAATAGGATTACAATTTCAATAAGTGTCCTAATAGAATTGTAAACCAAAATAAGGGAATAATTTCAATATATTTCAAGTAGGATTAGGACATGAACCCTTTGGCTGGAACATGAGCAATAACCCAACATTGAGCTTTAGAAAGCTCACCTCACACACATCAACCCATTGAATAGCCACTTACTTTTAGGTTAATCTACTCAATGTTGGTGTAACGAATGAGAGCATCATCGATACTAACCAACTAAGCCTAAGAACTCTAAATATCACAACTAAAATAGTTCAGACCCAATTTCGAACTGCCTCAATTTTCTTGGGATCCCTCATAATACATTTCTTGATCACTACATATTTCAACTATGCCAACAAATTAATAGAAACCCACACTTTAAAAGAACATGATAAAGCTTAATTTTCTTCACATTTTTAAAGAACCATCCTCAAATAATGCTGGTGATCCTTCCTACTATGGGAGTATACCAATGTATCCTCAATGAAAATAATTACAAAGGAATCCCAATATGATAGAAACACCCAATAAAAGTATACTTTATCCAACAAAATTTCTTACTCAACAAGTCTTGTTACCGTTCTTTCAAATTCACCAAAGTATTCCAATAAGAAATAATAAAAATAGTCCATGTGTCTAACTATAAGTCAATACTAAATTTTATATCAAACTCACATGGAATACCCTTTAAAAAAACTCTTGCGCCATTGGAATTGTCTCTAAAGCATACATATCATCACTAGTATCACAAACATTTTACGAATAAGTGAAGCAACACTTATTCCCACGCATTGAAACTTTAGAGACAAAAATACATTTCTTGAATGGGTACTGGGACTATCCTGCCACTTAAGTTTTGAAATATCAGATATATTTAAAGTTAGTATGAAATTGTATGATGTAGAGAAATTCACTCCATTTTCGATATTATATAGAAGTCTAACACATTCAGAATAGTTAAGTCTTTTCACGGGTCATGTACTACCAAGTCAACAGCATAAGATCGATGTAATCGATCTACCACTAAGAATCATCTACCAGTTAAGAATATGTGCAAACATAGACGAAAAGCTTTAAAATATATTCAAATCCAAATAAGGTATGTACTTACGAAGTAGATCTACATTCAAAATAAAACTATAGTCAATTGAGAGCATATCGAATGATACTTTGAACCACCTTGATTAGCCCAATACAATTAGTTATTTCTGAAGGTAATATTTTCAGTCACTGCTATATTGGTCTAAAATCTATTTAGTGATTCATAATTACTATGCATACATCTCTATACATGTCCTCATGCAGTTTCACGCAACTATTCATTCCAAAATTCCTTAACTAAATAATCTTTCCCCCCTCTTATTTTTAAATATTGTTACTAATCCTCAATCCAAAATCTGGAAAGCTCCTCACAATATGTATTTATCACTATTTATCAATAACCCTCCATTTAGATGTCTTTACTGGCTAATATTCAATATCACCTTTTATAATCTTTTGATGTATTAGACTTAACCACCTTGTGACTTTTATCAAATAAACATCAATATGGTCATAGTGCCACTCAACTTGAACTATTCAATTTATATTCAGTATACCTCCACTCTAATGGATAAAAAAAAAAGAAATTTGTCATACAAATCTTATAACAAATCTTACCCTCTCAAACGCCATCAAAAGTGATCATAGTTTACATCTCTATCCTTTCTAAACTTCTCCTCATAGCATTACAATAATCATTGTCCTCTTATTTGATTAATTGATCTTCTTAATCGTACATTTCTCTTCAAGACATTTAACATTATACCGTTTCATTACTAAATTATTCACCTTTGGTAAATACGGATCATAAAACTGTCTTAATAAATTCAAATGAAGTTCAAATATCTTGTCTAAATCAAACTTCAAGCAAACTCTTTTTACTAACTCCAACCTCATCATTCATTCTTTAAAATCATAAATCTCCTTACCGGGTTATTTGAAAACCACATAATATTCATACTATAACTCATAACACCATCCTCTACTAGTGAGGTCGAATTTGAAAGTGTCTCCTCACCATTGGTAAGAGAATGAAACAAAGAAATTTGACCTTAAATGGAATCAAACACACGATAAGGAATGAAATAATAGAAGTTTCCTAAAGTTTTATAGCCTCTCAAAGATAAGTAACGAACGTCTACGCACCAATCCACAAGACTCTACTAGACTCAGCTCTTGTACTCGTGAGATCGATGAACCTAGGGATCTGATACAAAGTTGTCAGAATCCAAAATAACTAGTCGTGATGGCACCTATGTTCCCAATCGATAGGTAAGCCGACCTTATACCTTTACCAATTTAATTCAGTATTTAAAGTAGAAAGATAAGTGAAAACGTAATATCAAAACACAAAGTGATTTACAAGAATTAAATGCGGAAACTTAAAAATACCACCCATGATTTAGTGTCATAAGTACAGGAGACTCTAAAATACGATACAAGGACTAAATGACCAACCTAAACGCGAGGAATACCCTAAATACTAAAATCAAATGATAATTTCTAAAGACATAAAGGGAGGTGTGAGCCACAAAATAGCCAAGTAGCTCACCACAATTCCAAGATAATTGAGAACTTAGCTCTGAAATCTCCACAAAATGCGCTTGAAATTGGAATGCAATTTGCACCACAAAAGAGTGAAGCAAGTGTAGTATGAATACGATACCACGTGTACTGTCACGCCCCGAGCTACCCCCGAGACGCGGACACGGAACCTAGGACCACAAGTGATCCCAAGCTAACCCTGCTGGCATGATCATGAGCATACTAAAGAATAATAAACTGATGCGGAAGCTAAATCATAATTTAATCTGAAAAGATGGGAAATACCCATATGCTAAAACTGAGATATATGAAAAACTGATGAGTTTAATACAAAGAAATATTAACTTACTACTAAGCTGAAACTAACTATGTCTGAAAATAGCCTCTAAACTGGACTAGAAATACTGGGACAGGCCCCAGCTAAATCTAGCAAAAACTGAAACTAAATGACTAAAGACTGAAATGAAACTCATGACTCTTGTCCTCGGAGAATGAGGACTCACCACTGAATCTGCTGAACTGGAGCTCGGGAAATCGATCTATGTGTGATCTGGATGCTGAGAACCTGAACCTACATCACGAGAAGATGTAGCGCACGTATGCGTCAGTACTTGAAAGGTACTAAGCATGTAGGATAGAGTAAACTGAAATAAAACATAACTGAACAAGCACAAAAGCAAGTATAATAATCTGAACATGATATACTGAATTTCTGAGCTAACTGAATGCAATGACCAATTTATAACATGCTAAAACTGAATACTGAATATACTGATAAATGGTCATGCAGAGAGTCTGACTGAACTGTGGGAGCTACTAATAACCGATAATAAAACCACATGAGCTAAATGTGGAGTCCGATGTATACGCCCCATCGAGAGGACCTAATATACCCTGCCAAAGGTATAAAGGCATGCTGGCGTGATCACTAAACTGATTGCCCACAGAGGGGACTTACAACCTACTTGGCTAGTAGTTCTGGGACTATTGGGTACGCTAAACCCTAGTCCAACTCAGTATTATGCTACTCCCAATGAATTCTGTAAATTAACTGATTATGTCTTAGTTTCTGTAAAATACTGGATAGCTCGAACTGAACATGCAAACTGAGAATGCAATAATTAATCTGGTAATTATGCATTTATAACTGAGGCATGTATATCTGAAGTTTCTAAAATATCTGACCTAGCATGTGTAATTCAAGAACTAAAGAAATACAAAGCTAAGGTTCTGAAATTCATGCGATAATCTGAGTAATAGAATGATAATCTGATTTGGAACATATATTTAATAAATTCATGAAGTTCTATCAAAGTTCTAGAAACCCTAGGTTTAATCATGATAAGAAAATCAAGAATCTGACTGAAAACTAGGGACCCAATGGGTGAAAGGAACCCACTAGTGAAATCCCGCATACCTGGTGATGAAATCCACGGAAAAATAATTAAGTTTCTGGGCTGGAACTGCTGGAGCTTGTGGCGTTCTTGAACTAGGGTTCTTGAGATTTTTTTCTCCTCTCTTGCTTCTAATTTTCTAGGTTTTGATTTAATGATTTGACTTGGATATGTTTTAATTATGTTTCTAGGATTAAACTGACTAAAATCTGATGATTTAGGGTCAAAACGACGTAACTTATGGTTTAAACGGAGTGGGAAAGGTCAAAAAGACCCTGGGAGGTTGCTGTCGGGCCACACGACGGCCAGGACTGACGGTCCGTCGTGTTCCCGACGCCCCGTCGTTGGATCCGTTGTGAGGGCCTGTTCGACAGGCCTTTACTAAAATGGGCATAACTGTTTACTCGGAGGTCTGATTTTAGCAAGGTCGGTGGCTATGGAAAGATAATTCAATTATATATCTGTGGGTAGGTCATGAGAGACATAATCCATTTTGTGATAAGAGTTATGATCATTTTAAGTTGACCCAACTGCATTTCCCCTTAACTGTCTGCAAAAAAACAAATTCTGAAAAACTAATTTTTGGTCTGTTTTGGCTACGGGGTGTTACATTATCTCCCCCTTGGGAACATTCGTCCTCGAATGAAGACTAAACTATCTGAAATTGAGGGAGAGAGCTGCAAACCCCACTACTAAACACTGAGAACTGAGTTTCTGACTTAATTGAGTTCCGAGTACATGCAATAACGCTGAAAATGCAAGTACAAACTGAGGGAACATGATTCTAAAACTGTGTTTATGCATGAATGATTGTAAAACTGAAGAGGAACTATTACCTCAAGCTGGAGTGGAATCGGAAGGAAAAAGGTAAGGATACTTGGCTTTCATGGCTGCTTCTGCTTCCCAAGTAGCTCCCTCTACGGACTGACTCCTCCACAAAACCTTGACTGAAGCGACTTCTTTGTTTCTCAACCTTCTAACCTGACGGTCAAGAATCTCAACTGGTACATCCTCATAAGAAAGACTATCTTTCACCACCACACTCTCTAATGGCACTATAGAGGCTGGATCACCCACACACTTCTTCAAGAGTGAGATGTGGAAGACCGGATGCACTGCTACTAATTCTGCTGGCAACTCTAACTCATATGCCACCTTGCCAACCCTTTTCAATATCTTGTAAGGTCCTACATATCTAGGACTGAGCTTCCCTTTCTTTCCAAATCTCATCACCCCTTTCATAGGTGAGACTTTCAGAAAAACCCAATCATCAACTTGGAACTCTAGCTCCCTTCTCCTTACATCTGCATAAGATTTCTGACGACTTTGGGCTGTCTTAAGTCTATCTCTAATGAGTTGAACTTTCTCCATAGCATAAAGGACTGAATCTGGCCCTATCAAAGCTGCTTCACCTACTTCAAACCAACCAACAGGAGATCTACATCTACGCCCATATAAAGCCTCATAAGGGGCCATCTGAATGCTGGAATGGTAGCTATTATTGTAGGCAAACTCAATAAGAGGAAGGTGATCATCCCAACTACCTTTGAAATCGATCACACAAGCTCTCAACATATCCTCTAAGGTCTGAATGGTACGCTCTGCCTGCCCATCCGTCTGTGGATGAAATGCTGTACTAAGGTTAACTTGAGTACCAAGACCTTTTTGAAATTACTTCCAGAAATGAGAGGTAAACTGAGGACCTCTATCTGAGATGATAGACAAAGGAACCCCATGCAACCTCACAATTTCATTAAGGTAAAGCTTAGCATAGTCCTCTGCCGAATACGTAGTCTTGACCGCCAAAAAGCGAGAAGACTTAGTCATCCTATCGACTATCACCCAAATTGAGTCATGCTGTCTGCGAGTACGAGGTAACCCTGTGATGAAATGCATATTGATCACATCCCACTTCCAAGTAGGAATATCGATCTCTTGAGTCATACCTCCTGGTTTCTGATGTTCTACCTTGACTTGCTGGCAATTGGGGCACTTACTCACAAAGTCTGCTATATCCCTCTTCATGCCATTCCACCAATAAACTTCCCGCAGATCGCGGTACATCTTAGTGGCACCTGGATGAAAAGAATACCTGGAGTTATGAGGTTCTGCAAGAATATGCTTCCTCAACTCTCCCACATCAGGAACACACAATCTACCTTGGTAGCGAAGTACACCATCTCCCCCTTGGGAGAAAACCTCCACTCTCTGATTGTTGACTGCACCCTTTAGTTCAAGCAAGATCGGATCACTCTCTTGCTTTTCCTTAACCTCCACTACCAAAGACGATTCTGCCCCATTCTGAACTGTTACACCGCTGTCTGATATGCTCATAAGGCGAACTCCCAAGCGAGCAAGCCTGTGAACATCCTTCACTAGCTCCTTTCTTTTTTCCTCAACATGGGCTACAGTACCCATAGATAATCTACTAAGAGCATCGGCCACTACATTCGCCTTTCCAGGATGATAATGCACACTCATATCATAATCCTTAAGGAACTCAAGCCATCTCCTCTGGCGAAGATTCAACTCTTTCTGGGTGAACACATACTGAAGGCTCTTATGATCGGTGAACACATCTACATGAACACCATACAAGTAGTGTCTCCATATCTTGAGTGCAAACACCACTGCTGCAAGCTCGAGGTCATGAGTTGGATAGTTCTTCTCATGCACCTTAAGCTGTCTAGAGGCATAAGATATAACCTTATCTCTTTGCATCAACACACAACCAAGGCCAACTCTGGATGCATCGCAATAGATCACATAACCATCTGAACCCTCTGGTATAGTCAAGACAGGAGCTGTAGTCAATCTAGTTTTCAATTCTGCGAAGCTTTTCTCACAATCATCTGACCATTGGAACTTGACCATCTTCTGAGTCAACCTAGTCAATGGTGAGGCTATGGATGAAAATCCTTCCACGAACCTCCTGTAATAACCCGCTAGACCTAAGAAACTTCTGATATCTGTAGTAGAGGTAGGTCTGGGCCATTGTTTCACTGCTTCTATCTTCTGTGAATCTACACGGATCCCTTCGCTAGATACAATGTGACCAAGAAAAGCAACGAATTGCAACCAAAACTCACATTTGCTAAAGTTAGCGAATAACTGGCGATCCTTGAGAGTTTGTAGAACAATTCTCAAATGACTTGCATGTTCTTCCTCGCTCCTAGAGTAAATGAGGATATCATCAATAAAGACGATAACGAACAAGTCCAAGTACTGTTTGAACACTCTGTTCATCAAATCCATGAAAGCTGCAGGAGCATTAGTTAGTCCAAACGACATAACTACAAATTTATAATGACCATACCGAGTTCTGAAGGCTGTTTTTGGAATGTCACTATATCTGACTCTGAGCTGATGATAACCCGATCTGAGGTCTATCTTTGAGAAATGACTAGCACCCTGAAGTTGGTCAAACAAGTCATCAATCCTGGGGATGGAATACTTATTCTTGATTGTGACCTTGTTCAACTGTCTAGAGTCAATGCACATTCTGAGAGAACCATCTTTCTTCTTTACGAACAATACTGGTGAACCCCATGGTGAAATACTAGGTCTGATGAAACCCTTATCTAGAAGGTCTTTCAACTGCTCTTTCAATTCCTTAAGCTCTGCTGGAGCCATTCTGTAAGGAGGAATAGAAATAGGCTGGGTATCTGGAAGGAGATCAATTCCAAAGTCGATTTCTCTTTCGGGAGGGATCCCGAGAAGATCTTTTGGAAATACTTCTGGAAATTCACAGACTACTGGAACTGACTCAAGAGTTGGGGTTTCAAGGCTAGAATCCTTAACCCGAACTAGATGATAGAGATAACCCTTAGATATCATCTTTCTGGCCTTAAGGTAAGAAATAAATCGACCCATAGGCGCTAGGCTACTACCCTTCCATTCTAAGATTGGTTCGTCTGAAAACTAAAAACGAACAATCCAGTTCTGTAATCAACTGAGGCATAACATGAGTGTAACCAATCTATGCCTAGAATAACATCAAAGTCTACCATTTCTAACTCTACTAGATCTACTAAAGTGACTTTCTGAGAGACTGTGATAAGGCAATTTCTGTATATCCGTCTAGCTATAACTGGGTCACCAACTGAGTAGATACTGAGAAATGTTCTGAGAGAGTTTCTGAACTAACACTGAATCGGACTGCTATACTGAGTTACAAAAGACAAAGTCATGTCCGTTGTCTGAGTGAACCATATGTGAGTCACATCCTTGAGTTGGTAGGATGCCAATCTCACCTATCACTACCAGTTACTGACATCACACCAAATATTTTCTTGACCTCGTCAATGAACTTCTACGGGTCCTTACCAACTTGAGACCCTAAAAACTTAGGTAGATTCATCCTAACGAAATCACAAACTCTGGCTGCCACTAATCGATCATTTCTATTAGTAGGAACTCGAACCTACTGATTGTTCTTGTTGTTCATACTCTGAGTTAAAAACTGAATTGGCATTCTGAAACTCTGCATTTGAACTTCCTTATCTGGTACTAGAGGAACTGCGTTAGCATTGCGTGCATTAGCATTCCATGCCTAAGCTCTACGAGAATGCATGATCTTAAGTGCATAACGATGGATTAGAAAGAAGATCATACCAACGCACGATAAGAATATCAAGAAAGTGAAGTTTTCCTAAAACACTTCATAGCCTCCCTGTCATTAGATGTGGTGCACTTCACACCCATGAAAAGGACTCTACATAGTGCGGCTTTTTCAGACATCCTAGGACTCTTGAACCTAGTGCTCTGATACCAAGTTTTGTCACGCCCCGAGCTACCCCCGAGACGCGGACACGGAACCTAGGACCACAAGTGATCCCAAGCTAACCCTGCTGGTATGATCATGAGCATACTAAAAAATAATAAACTGATGCGGAAGCTAAATCATAATTTAATCTGAAAAGATGGGAAATACCCATATGCTAAAACTGAGATATATGAAAAACTGATGAGTTTAATACAAAGAAATATTAACTCACTACTAAGCTGAAACTAACTATGTCTGAAAATAGCCTCTAAACTGGACTAGAAATACTGGGACAGGCCCCAGCTAAATCTAGCAAAAACTGAAACTAAATGACTAAAGACTGAAATGAAACTCATGACTCTTGTCCTCGGAGAATGAGGACTCACCACTGAATCTGCTGAACTGGAGATCGGGAAATCGATCTATGTGTGATCTGGATGCTGAGAACCTGAACCTACATCACGAGAAGATGTAGCGCACGTATGCGTCAGTACTTGAAAGGTACTGAGCATGTAGGATAGAGTAAAGCTGAAATAAAACATAACTGAACAAGCACAAAAGCAAGTATAATAATCTGAACATGATATACTGAATTTCTGAGCTAACTGAATGCAATGACCAATTTATAACATGCTAAAACTGAATACTGAATATACTGATAAATGGTCATGCAGAGAGTCTGACTGAACTGTGGGAGCTACTAATAACCGATAATAAAACCACATGAGCTAAATGTGGAGTCCGATGTATACGCCCCATCGAGAGGACCCAATATACCCTGCCAAAGGTATAAAGGCATGCTGGCGTGATCACTAAACTGATTGCCCACAGAGGGGACTTACAACCTACTTGGCTAGTAGTTCTGGGACTATTGGGTACGCTAAACCCTAGTCCAACTCGGTATTATGCTACTCCCAATGAATTCTGTAAATTAACTGATTATGTCTGAGTTTCTGTAAATACTGGATAGCTCGAACTGAACATGCAAACTGAGAATGCAATAATTAATCTGGTAATTATGCATTTATAACTGAGGCATGTATATCTGAAGTTTCTGAAATATCTGACCTAGCATGTGTAATTCAAGAACTAAAGAAATACAAAGCTAAGGTTCTAAAATTCATGCGATAATCTGAGTAATAGAATGATAATCTAATTTGGAACATATATTTAATAAATTCATGAAGTTCTATCAAAGTTCTAGAAACCCTAGGTTTAATCATGATAAGAAAATCAAGAATCTGACTGAAAACTAGGGACCCAATGGGTGAAAGGAACCCACTAGTGAAATCCCGCATACCTGGTGATGAAATCCACGGAAAAATAATTAAGTTTCTGGGCTGGAACTGCTGGAGCTTGTGGCGTTCTTGAACTAGGGTTCTTGAGCTTTTTTTCTCCTCTCTTGCTTCTAATTTTCTAGGTTTTGATTTAATGATTTGACTTGGATATGTTTTAATTATGTTTCTAGGATTAAACTGACTAAAATCTGATGATTTAGGGTCAAAACGACGTAACTTATGGTTTAAACGGAGTGGGAAAGGTCAAAAAGACCCCTGGGAGGTTGCTGTCGGGCCACACGACGGCCAGGACTGACGGTCCGTCGTGTTCCCGACGCCCCGTCGTTGGATCCGTCGTGAGGGCCTGTTCGACAGGCCTTTACTAAAATGGGCATAACTGTTTACTCGGAGGTCTGATTTTAGCAAGGTCGGTGGCTATGGAAAGATAATTCAATTATATATCTGTGGGTAGGTCATGAGAGACATAATCCATTTTATGATAAGAGTTATGATCATTTTAAGTTGACCCAACTGCATTTCCCCTTAACTGTCTGCAAAAAAACAAATTCTGAAAAACTATTTTTTGGTCTGTTTTGGCTACGGGGTGTTACATGTACCCAGTATATCTCATTGACCGACAACGAGGAAGTAGTGACAACAGTTTATAAGGAAATAATCATTAAATTTTACAAGTCCACAATATATTTATCAAACAATTTATCATCAATAGGGACAATCAATTTTCACGAAATATCTAACCACCAAATAAGAACATAATCAACAAGAATGAAGGATGTAATGAGATGTAATGCAATGTGACACCATGAAATTATATGCCTCAGATGCCCAATACTCTCTCAACCGTATATACATGATAGTCCTCGGAAATACATCGAGATTCATGACCCATGGGGGACTCGCGAGGTCCATATACCCATACAGACGATCTCAACTCACTATCATAAAATACAATAATTCCGAGAATGGAAGATCTCCACGTGCCCAACTTATAATCATAACCAATCACTCGCACGGACAATCTCCACGTGTCCAAATCATAATGATAACTTAATCTCAACACAGACGATCTCCATGTGTTAGACATTTACTCATACTCAATCTCATGTTAATGCATGTGCACAATATGATATCAACCAAGGGGATGACGCAACATCTTAATAAATCAAATGTCGCTATGCCATATAATCACATCAATTATCACAATTGTATGGGTTCAATAAAGAAACACAATCAGACACACAAGAAATCAAGACACTAAATACATCAGCTAATGCCCATATGTTTTGGCATTCTCAAATTACAATCTATCATATTATAGTAATAAACTTTTCCGTTAATCACACTGGTACTCGTACCAATGCCTGTCACATCATCGGTACGAGACCCCCATCTTTCAATCATTGCCCATTTATATTCCATTTTTAATTTTAATAAGAAAACGTCCCTCAACGAAGTCTAGAAGTCTTAACATACCTTGAATGTCGAACACGTGTCAAGAATCCTCAAGATTTAAATTTCCCTTTCACAAAGCTTCGAGTGTTCCAATCTATCAAATATGCACTATTCATAAGTAAGCAAATCTGTGGACACACAATATGTCTATAGCCCAGACCATAAATTCTCCCAAATCTATAATTTAATTAATAAACCATGGTGCCAACTAAAATGTCACATCTTATATTTTTCTAAAAATCAAGCCTAGTGTTAAGCCTCAAACTCTCCAAGTATCTTAAATTCAATGCTCATAACATAACATACACCTAATAATTACTTATCTATCTTAATATAGAAAAATAAACTTGATTGCTGTATTAATTATAATTAAAATAGTCTGATTTTTAACCCATGCGCTAACACAAAATCCCGAAACCTCGAAATAACTATCATCTATATCCATGTATACAAATTCTGAATTCTACACATTATTACCTATGACCATCATTAGAAAATCATTGACAATTCGATAAATACTAAATAATAAACTAAACCTTGGAATCATAAGAAAGTCATTAGCAATTAACTTATCCTACCAAGAAACCATCCTACGATATAGTGTAAATTTTCCAAAATTTGCTTTCTTTAACTTTAAGTACACCATTTATTTTCCAGCCTAAATCTTGTCAACACAAATTCATATCCATTAATGATGAATCCCAATCGATCATCAATGGATATGCAGAAGTTAATGTTGCAAAGTTACACACTATAAAGTGAACCAACTATCCAACCTTTGTATGATATTCACTACAATTTACCTATGTTCTAAAGGCATGTCCTAAGTCTCTCTCTTTTCCATTCTTTAAGGTTGTTTTTCGGTTTAATTTCTTATTCAAGTTGGATCTTGATTCCAAAAGTTGTTGTTGGTATTAAGAGAATTTGTACACCTTGTGGAATGTTTCCCCCCTTTTTGGCACTTGATGGAATTTAATTGCAAAAACAATTGAGTTTTGCCCATACATGTTTGAATTTATGCTTGTCTGAGTTTTGTTTCTTGGTTTTCAAGATTTTAATTATTAGTGTGGTATGATCAAATGAATATTTTTGTGCTTAAAATTTAAATCTTTGTCGAGATTGGTTTTAATTTACTTGTGATTTATTATTTTGTTATCGTGTTGATTCATTTCTCGTTGTACTCCAATCTATAACACAACTTCTTTTGGAATATTACTACAACTTTTTTTAACCTGCGTATGTTAAACGCAACTGGTGTTTAGGTTATTCCTTCTTTTCTTTTTAGAAAAAGAAAATTGGGTTTGGGGTCATCTAGCCTGTAAACTCTAGATACATGATTAGTAGTTCGAGAGATTGATGGGAATATTTTCTTTTTAATTTTAACGAATTCAAAAGTTTAACTGAAAGCATCCAGAAGATGCAAAAGAGTAGTAGTAAATGAGATATACAAAGGGTATAATAGCCATCTTTTGCATTTTCTGGATGCTTTCAATTAAACTTTTTAATCTGTCAAAAATAAAAAGAAAATATTTCCCATCAATCTCTGAAACTACTAATCATGTATCTAGAGTTTACAGGCTAGATGACCCCAAACCCAATTTTCTTTTTCTAAATAGAAAAGACGGAATATCCGAAGCACCAGTTGCATTTAGCATAAACAGGTTTAAAAAAGATGTAATAATATTCCAAAATAAGTTGTGTTCTAGATTGGAGTAAAACGAGATATGAATCATCACGATAGCAAAATGATAAATCACAAGTAAATTAAAACTGATCTCGACAAAGATTTAAATTTTAAGCACAAAATATTTGCATTTGATAATACCACACTAATAATTGAAATCCTGAAAACCAAGAAACAAAACTAAGACAAGCATAAATTCAAACCTGTATGGGCAAAACTCAATTGTTTTTGCAATTAAATTCCATCAAGTGCCAAAAAGGGGAAAACATTCCACAAGGTGTACAAATTCTGTTAATACCCACAACAACTTTTGGAATCAAGATCCAAGACAAATAAGAAATTAAACCGAAAAACAACCTTAAAGAATGGACAAGAGAGAGATTTAGGACATGCCTTTAGAACATAGGTAAATTCTAGATAATAGCATACAAAGGTTGGATAGTTGGTTCACTTTATAGTGTGTAACTTGGCAACATTAATTTCTGCATATTATTTTTTTTACCATCGATCAAATGTCCACCCTTAAAATGATGAACCATTAATGGGCATTAAATGCCTCCTTTAGGTTTATCAAATTAATTCTAAAAAAAGAAGAAGTTTTCATTCTTAAATAAGAAATTTCAAACAAATGCAAATGTTTTGTTTCAATTTGAAATTAACTACTCTCTACTAATATAATATTATTCTACTGCATTCTGACAATATAAATTAATATGTAGAATTGAAAAGAATGAAAATTTCATCTTTTTACCTGAGCAATGTTATTGTTTTTCTTCTCGCTGATAGCCGCCTCCACCTCTTTTATTTTCTAAAATAAGAACTTATTAAACCTGACAACCCCACTAATCTATTGTCACTTATGTGACCTAAGGATAATAAAATATTAATTAATTTAGAGAGTTGACCCACTAACCACCAATCAAATAATATTAATTAAATAAATAGTCTAAAATTTCCATTTAAGATATTTAGGGGAAGATTCAAAATAGTTCTAGTTCTCAAAGCGACCCAGCTAGCGGATCATTACAAAGATGAAGATTAAAGGGTATTGGGTAGGGGTGGGCTGCGTAATAAGCCATTTTCCCATGTCAACGCAAGTGTATCTCACACTCTTCATATTTTTGCTGATTATCAAAAAATGCCTAATATAAATAATTTTTGAATAGGTAAAAGTGTTCAATAGGTTGTAGCTACTAGTATTAGTTGAGATGTCTAAGTGAATATGCGGACAACTTTAAAAGACCGTCGATGACTTAAGCCACAAATCAACAAATGTTAATTTTGATTACATCAAAATCATTGTATCATATTTATCAAATTCACATTAAAAGTAATTATATTGTACATCAAAATTATTGTTATTTTAGTAAATTAAGTATCATATTTATTGAATTCCTATAAAAAAAATCATTATATATAAGTACAATGTAGTACAATGTATGTGTATAATTCATTGTAATATATATTTTTGTTAAAACATTCATTGTAAAATATTTAAAGAATTCAATCATTCATTGTAAAAAATAAATTCATTATACATAAAGTCATTATTTTTTAATAATCAAATATTATTCATTATATCTTTACCAAAAATATTCTATGTATGATGGTGAGAGAATAAACTATGAAACAAACATAGGAAATTTTTTGAAACCATATCCAAAAATGACTTCTGATGTCAGAATTAGAAAAGTAATAATAAAAACCAAATCCATTTATAACTCAAAGCTATATAATTGTGTAGAAAAGAAAGTTCCATTCATTTACCTTTGCAAAATGGATGTAGTTTTCATGTGTTGTTCTTTTATTCTCCCTGTTTTATTGATTATTGTCTTTAGAAGAATGCTTTGTAGTAGAAGACAACAAAGCAATAGTTGTAGTAGTGTGGTATCAATGAAGGATAGGCTTATCCAATTGCCAAATGAAGTGATTGTAACAATTCTCTCTCAAATGATAATTAGAGAAGAAGTCCAAACAAGTTCTCTTTCAATTCAATGGCAGTATCTCTGGATGCATGTTACACGTCTAAAATTCGACATTTCACAGTTTATTACATGAAAGATGTTTTGCGATGCAAGGTTATGTAGAAAGGACGGGATGAAAAATATCAATTTGATTAATAATGTTTAGGATTTCCACAATGGTGGCTACTTAGAAGAATTCACTCTCTCGTTTCCTTTTCATAAGCATTTTATATGTGTAATTAATAAATGTCTCAACTTTGTATCATCAAAGAAAAAGGTTGAAATCAAGTCACTAAATACATATAATCACTTCAATTATCACAATTATATGAGTTTAATAAAGAAATACAACCACACACAAGATATCAAATCACTAAATACATTAGTTAATGCCCATATGATTTGGCATTGTCAAACTACAATCTATGATATTATAGTAATAAACTTTTCCGTTAATCACACCGGTACTCGTACCAATGCCTCTCACATCATTGGTACAAGAGCCCCATCTTTCAATCATTGCCCATTGTCTATTCCATTTTTAATTTTAATTAGAAACGCCCCTCAACAAAGTTTAGAAGTCTTAACATACCTTGAATACCGAACACGTGTCAACAATCCTCAAGATTTACATTTCCCTTTCACAAAGCTTCTAGTGTTCCAATCTATCATATATGCACTATTCATAAGTAAACAAATCTATGGACACACTACATGTCTATAGCCTAGACCCAAATTTCACCCAAATCTGTAATTTAATCAATAAACCATGGTGCCAACTTATATGTCATGTCTTATATTTTCCTAAAAATTAAGCCTAGTGTTAAGCCTCCAACTCTCCAAATATCTTAAATTCAATGTTAATCATATAACATACACCTAATAATTAGTTATCTATCTCAATATAGAAAAATAAACTTGATTTGAACACTAATAGTAAGAATTGAAATAGTCTGATTTTCAACCCATTCGCTAACACAAAATCCCATAACCTCAAAATAACTATCATATATATCCCTGCATACAAATTCTAAATTCTACACATTACTACCAATGGCCATCATTTGAAAATCATTGACAATTCCATAAATACTAAATAATAAACTAAACATTGGCAATCATTAGAAAGTCATTATCAATTAACTTATCCTACCGAGAAACCATCCTACGATATAGTTTCAACTTTCCAAAATTTTCTTTCTTTAACTGTAATTGCACCATTTATTTTCGAGCCTAAATCTTGCCAACACCAATCCATATCCATTAATGATGAATCCCAATCGAAATACTTCTAACACCGAATTGTTGGCAACATTAACTTCTGCATATTATTATTTTTTACCATCGATCAAATGTCCACCCTTAAAATGATGAACCATTAATGGGCATTAAAAGCCTCATTTAGGTTTATCAAATTAATTCTAAAAAAAGAAGAAGTTTTCAGTCTTCAATAAGAAATTTCAAACAAATGCAAATATTTTATTTCACTTTGAAATTACGACTAATATAATAATATAATAATAACAACAATCTACTGCATTCTAACAATATACATTAATATGTAAATTAAAAAGAATGAAAATTTCTTGTTTTTATCTAAGCAATGTTATTGTTTTTCTTCTCGCTGATCGCCGCCTCTACCTCTTTTATTTTCTAAAATAAGAACTTATTAAATGTGACAACCCCACTAATCTATTATCGCTTATATGACCTAAGGATAATAAAATATTAATTAATTTAGAAAGTTGGCTCATTAACCATCAATCAAATAATATTAATTAAATAAATAGTCTAAAATTTCCATTTAAAATAATTAGAGGAAGAGTCAAAATAGTTCTAGTTCTCAAAACGACCTAGCGGGTCGTTACATCATCTACCACTAAAACATACGTTCGTCCTCGAACGGTAAGAGTGACTGAAAGCTGAAACAAATGGAGATATATGATCAACTTATTTGAATCGTACTTCTAAGTAGCCTCCTTAATTTGATGATGCTTTCATTGAACCCTTACTGAAGTAATTTCTTTCAACCTCAACTTTCAAATTGTCTATCCAAGAATTTTACTAGCTCCTCTTTAAATTCCAATTTTGATCAAGTATCTTGAATCCTATGAAATCGCATGAGCACCATTCCAATGATACTTTTTCAACATCAAAATATAAAAATTTAGGATGAACACCTGATAAGTCATGTGGCAAAGCAGACTCGTAAGCCACCTCACCTATATGTTGAACAATAATAACGATATGAATATAACTCATGTTCGACTTGCCCTCTTTTAAAAATCTCATCACACACTTAATAAGTGAAATCTTCAATAAACCTCTCTTTAACCATGAACTCCAAATCGTAAACCTTTTGATGTGCGTAATTGTTTTCCTATTCTAAACCATGCGGAACCTATCCTGTATTATCTTGAACTTATCCAAGGATTCTCTTGATATATATTGTACACCACAACTAACATCATATAAACCAACCCAACAAATTGGAAATCGAATCACCTACTATGCAAAGACTCAAATGATACCATCTTGATGCTCAAATGATAACTATCGTGGTATGTAAACTCCACTAAAAACAAAAACTTATTACAATGACAATCAAAATTGATCACACATGTCCTAAGGGACCTGGATAGTCCATTTAAATACACCATCAATCTAATGGTGGAAAGTTGTACTAAGATCCACTTGAGTACCCAACTTCTTCTACATAGACCTCCAAACATGAGATGTCAATTATGTACCTCAAAGAAACAATAAAAAATGGGCATCTCATACAAGTGAACTATCTCCCGAATATAGATCTAAGCTAACTTATCCAAACTACAAGTAATCTGAGTTGATATAAATATGTACACTTGGTCAATCAATCCATTATAACTCATATAACATCAAACTTGCACAAGATATGTGTCAACCCTGCCACAAAATCCATAGAAATATGTTTCCACTCCAACTCTAGTATAAACATCTTTTAAGTCATACATTCATGCTTTTGGTGCTCATAATTTACTTGATAACAATTCATACACGAGATACAAATCAAATCCCTTCATACGATACTATCGATAATATTGCTTCAAGTTAAAATGTACCACAATAGCCTCTGAATGAAAACAATATCTGAAGTATCGTCCTCTTCCATGATTAATCTAGTGAGCTCACATATTGAAAGACCATAATAAAATTCCTTACTCTTAAAACTCACTCACCACCAAGAATTTCTTCCTAGACTTCTCCTTGTAACACTTTATTGTAAGTCGTACACAAAGTTCCATCACCAAACTATCGAACACGAATCTTCTTCAATATGGACTATCTCACCTCCATGTAACAAATGTAGACTACTCATACTCACTGTATTTCACCCTAAGTTATCTACTATCACATTCTCTTTGTCCAAACGATAAACAATAATCATTCCATAGTCCTTGAGAAATTTCTATATCCATTTTCTTAAATTTAGGTTCTTCTTATTAAATATTATACTAAAACACCTCATAATACACACTATAAATATAATGCCTCTATAATTTTAATGCAATCACCACCACCACCAATTTAAGATATAACTAAGACAGTTCTTCTCATGAACTTGCAATTATCCCGAAGCATAAGCTATCACCTTTCTATATTAATACCCAACCAAAAGATAAATAGAAAGAAACACCACCCAAACGCAGCTGATGTTCAAGAATTAAAACATAATCTTTTTGACATTTGAATTCGATCTCCACCGTTCAAGTCAACCACCAAGATGTCAGGAACACTCAGTCGAAATTTCAGCCCAATCCAATGGTTAGTAAATCGGGAAACACGATCTGAAGGTTTCTGGTCAGAGAAAAAAAACTGCAGAAAAACAAATCTTTTTCTTCTCTCTTCTCTCTTGTTAAAAGCTTTCTCAAAAACCTCTCTTATGTAATGTCCTTCAAAGAAAATACTAATGAGTAATTGAATTATTCTCTCAAGACCATCCTCTACTCATAAATTTGTGTTTTTCGTTATAAGTCAAAACCAACTACAAATAGGATTACAATTTTAATAATTTTCCTAATAGAATTGTAAACCAAAATAAGGGAATAATTTCAATATATTTCAAGTAGGATTAGGCCATGAACCCTTTGGCTGGAACATGAGCAATAACCCAACATTGAGCTTTAGAAAGCTCACCTCACACACATCAACCCATTGAATAGCCACTTACTTTTAGGTTAATCTACTCAATGTTGGTGTAATGAATGAGAGCATCATCGATACTAACCAACTAAGCCTAAGAAATCTAAACATCACAACTAAAATAGTTCAGACCCAATTTCGAACTGCCTCCATTCTCTTGGGATCCCTCATACTACATTTCTTGATCACTACACATTTCAACTATGCCACCAAATTAATCGAAACCCACACTTTAAAAGAACATGAATAAAGCATAATTTTCTTCACATTTTTAAAGAACGATCCTCAAATAATATTGGTGATCCTTCCTACTATGGGAGTATACCAATGTATCCTCAATGAAAATAATAACAAAGGACTCCCAATATGATAGAAACACCCAATAAAAGTATACTTTATCCAACAAAATTTCTTACTCAACAAGTCTTGTTACCGTTCTTTCAAATTCACCAAAGTATTCCAATAAGAAATAATAAAAATAGTCCATGTGTCTAACTATATGTCAATACTAAATTTTATATCAAACTCACATGGAATACCCTTTAAGAAAACTCTTGCACCATTGGAATTGTCTCTAAAGCAGACATATCATCACTAGTATAAAAAACATAAGACGAATAAGTGAAGCAACACTTCTTCCCACGCATTGAAACTTTAGAGACAAAAATACATTTCTTGAATGGGTACTGAGACTATCCTGTCACTAAAGTTTTGAAATATCAAATATATTTAAAGTTAGTATGAAACTGTATGATGTAGAGAAATTTACTCCATTTTCGATATGATATTGAAGTCTAACACATTCAGAATAGTTAAGTCTTTACACGTGTCATGTACTACCAAGTCAACAACATAAAATTGATGTAATCGATCTACCACTAAGAATCATCTACCGATTAAGAATATGTGCAAACATAGAAGAAAAACCTCAAAATAAATTTAAATCCAAATAAGGTATGTACTTACGAAGTAGATCTACACTCGAAATAAAACTATAGTCAATTGAGAGCATATAGAATGATACTTTGAACCACCTTGATTAGCCCAATACAATTAGTTATTTATGAAGGTAATATTTCCAGTCACTGATATATTGGTCTAAAATCTATTTAGTGATGCATAATTACTATGCATACATCTCTATACGTGTCCTCATGCAGTTTCATGCAACTATTCATTCCAAAATTCCTTAACTAAAGAATCTTTTCCCCCTATTATTTTTAAATATTGTTACTAATCCTCAATCCAAAATCTGGAAAGCTCCTCATAATATGTATTTATCACTATTTATCAATAACCCTCCATTTAAATGTCTTTACTGGCTAATATTCAATATCACCTTTTATAATCTTTTGATGTATTAGACTTAACCTACCTTGTGACTTTTATCAAATAAACATCAATACGGTCATAGTGCCATTCAACTTGAACTATTCAATTTATATTCAGTATACCTCCACTCTAAAGGATAAAAAAAAAAGAAATTTATCATACAAATCTTATAACAAATCTTACCCTCTCAAACGCCATCAAAAGTGATCACAGTTTATATCTCTATCCTTTCTAAACTTCTCCTCCTAGCATTACAATAATCATTATCCTCTTATTTAATTAATTAATTTTCTTAATCGTACATTTCTCCTCAAGATATTTAACATTATACCATTTCATTACTAAATTATTCACCTGTGATAAATATGGATCATAAAACTGTCTTAATAAATTCAAATAAAGTTTAAATATCTTGTCTAAATCAAACTTCAAGCAAACTCTTTTTACTAACTCCAACCTCATCATTCATTCTTTAAAATCATAAATCTCCTTACCGGGTTATTTGAAGGCCACATAATATTCATACTATACCTCATAACACCATCCTCTACTAATGAGGTCGAATTTGAAAGTGTCTCCTCACCATTGGTAAGAGAATGAAACAAAGAAATTTGACCTTATAATGGAATCAAACACACGATAAGGAATGAAATAATAGAAGTTTCCTAAAGTTTTATAGCCTCTCAAAGATAAGTAACGAACGTCTACGCACCAATCCACAAGACTCTACTAGACTCAGCTCTTGTACTCGTGAGATCGATGAACCTAGGGCTCTGATACAAAGTTGTCACGATCCAAAATCACTAGTCGTGATGGCACCTATGTTCCCAACCGATAGGTAAGCCAACCTCATACCTTTACTAATTTAATTCAGTATTTAAAGTAGAAAGATAAGTGAAAATATAATATCAAAACACTAAGTGATTTACAAGCATTAAATGCGGAAACCTAAAAATACCACCCATGATTTAGTGTCATAAGTACAGGAGACTCTAAAATACGATACAACTCTGGGACTAAATGACCAACCTAAACGCTAGGAATACCCTAAATACTAAAATGAAATGAAAACTTCTAAACACATAAAGGGAGGTGTGAGCCACAAAATAGCCAAGTAGCTCACCACAACTCCAAGATAATTGAGAACTTAGCTTTGAAATCTACACAAAATGCACTTGAAATTGGAATGCAATTTGCACCACAAAAGAGTGAAGCAAGTGTAGTATGAATACGAAACCACGTGTACCCAGTATATCTCATTGACCGACAACGAGGAAGTAGTGACAACAGTTTATAAGGAAATAATCCTTAAATTTTACAAGTCCACAATATATTTATCAAACAATTTATCATCAATAGGGACAATCAATTTTTACGAAATGTCTAACCACCAAATAAAAACATAATCAACAAGAATGAAGGATGTAATGAGATGTAATGCAATGTGACACCATGAAATGATATGCCTCAGATGACCAATACTCTCTCAACCGTATATACATGATAGTATTCGAAAATACATCGAGAGTTCATGACCCATGGGGGATTCGCGAGGTCCATATACCCACACGGACGATTTTAACGCACTATCATAAAATACAATAATTCTGAGAACGGACGATCTCCACGTGCCCAACTTATAATCATAACCAATCACTCCCACGGACGATCTCCACGTGTCCAAATTATAATGATAACTTAATCTCAACACAGACGATCTTCACGTGTTATACATTTACTCATACTCAATCTCATGTCAATGCATGTGCACAATATGATATCAACCAAGGGGATGATGCAACATCTTAATAAATCAAATGTCGCTATGCCATATAATCACCTCATTTATCAAAATTATATGGGTTCAATAAAGAAACACAATCAGACACACAAGAAATAAAGACACTAAATACATCAGCTAATGCCCATATGTTTTGGCATTCTCAAATTACAATCTATCATATTATAGTAATAAACTTTTCCGTTAATCACACTGGTACTTGTACAATTGCCTGTCACATCATTGGTACGAGACCCCCATCTTTCAATCATTGCCCATTGACTATTCCATTTTTAATTTTAATAAGAAAACGTCCCTCAAGAAAGTCTAGAAATCTTAACATACCTTGAATGTCGAACACGTGTCAAGAATCCTCAAGATTTACATTTCCCTTTCACAAAGCTTCGAGTGTTCCAATCTATCAAATATGCACTATTCGTAAGTAAGCAAATTTGTGGACACACAATATGTCTATAGCCTAGACCCAAAATTCTCCCAAATCTATAATTTAATTAATAAACCATGGTGCCAACTAAAATGTCACATCTTATATTTTCCTAAAAATCAAGGCTAGTTTTAAGCCTCAAACTCTCCAAGTATCTTAAATTCAATGCTAATAACATAACATACACCTAATAATTACTTATCTATCTTAATATAGAAAAATAAACTTGATTTGCACTGTAATAATTATAATTGAAATAGTCCGATTTTTAACCCATGCGCTAACACAAAATCCCGAAACCTCAAAATAACTATCATCTATATCCAATTATACAAATTCTGAATTCTACACATTACTACCTATGGCCATCATTAGAAAATCATTGACAATTCGATAAATACTAAATAATAAACTAAACCTTGGAATCATAAGAAAGTCATTAGCAATTAACTTATCCTACCAAGAAACCATCCTACGATATAGTGTAAACTTTCCAAAATTTGCTTTCTTTAGCTTTAATTACACCATTTATTTTCCTGCCGAAATCTTGTCAACACAAATTCATATCCATTAATGATGAATCCCAATCGATCATTAATGGATATGCAGAAGTTAATGTTGCCAAGTTACATACTATAAAGTGAACCAACTATCCAACCTTTGTATGCTATTCCCTAAAATTTACCTATGTTTTAAAGGCATGTCCAAAATCTCTCTCTTTTCCATTCTTTAAAGTTGTTTTTCAATTTAATTTCTTATTCGAGTTGGATCTTGATTCCAAAAGTTGATGTGGGTATTAAGAGAATTTATACACCTTGTGGAATGTTTCCCCCCTTTTTGGCACTTGATGGAATTTAATTCTAAAACAATTGAGTTTTGCCCATACATGTTTGAATTTATGCTTGTCTGAGTTTTGTTTCTTGGTTTTCAGTATTTCAATTATTAGTGTGGTATGATGAAATGCATATTTTTTTAGCTTAAAATTTAAATCTTTGTTGAGATTGGTTTTAATTTACTTGTTATTTATCATTTTGTTATCGTGATGATTCATTTCTCGTTGTACTCCAATCTATAACAAAACTTCTTTTGGAATATTATTACAGCTTTTTTTAACTTGCGTATGTTAAACGCAACTGGTGCTTCGGTTATCCGTCTTTTATTTTTTTAAAAAGAAAATTGGGTTTGGGGTCATCTTGCCTGTATACTCTATATACATTATTAGTAATTTGAGAGATTGTTGAGAAATATTTTCTTTTCATTTTTGATGAATTAAAAAGTTTAACTGAAAGCATCCAGAAGATGCAAAAGAGGAGTAGTAAATGAGATATACAAAGGTTATGATAGCCATCTTTTGCATCTTCTGGATGCTTTCAGTTAAACATTTTAATTATTCCAAAATTAAAAGAAAATATTTCCCATCAATCTCTGAAACTACTAATCATGTATCTAGAGTTTACAGACTAGATGACCCCAAACCTAATTTTCTTTTTCTAAATAGAAAATACGGAATAACCGAAGCACCAGTTGCATTTAACATACGTAGCTTAAAAAAGTTGTAACAATATTCCAAAAGAAGTTGTGTTCTAGATTGGAGTACAACGAGAAATGAATCATCACAATAAGAAAATGATAAATCACAAGTAAATTAAATATAATCTCGACAAAAATTTAAATTTTAAGCACAAAATATCTGCATTTGATCATACCACACTAATAATTGAAATCCTGAAAACCAAGAAACAAAACTCAGACAAGCATAAATTCAAACCTGTATAGACAAAACTCAATTGTTTTTGCAATTAAATTCCATCAAGTGCCAAAAAGGGGGAAAACATTCCACAAGGTGTACAAATTCTTTTAATACCCACAATAATTTTTGGAATCAAGATCTAACTAGAATAAGAAATTAAACCGAAAAACAACTTAAAAGAATGGAAAAGAGAGAGATTTAGGACATGCCTTTAGAACGTAGGTAAATTGTAGAGAATAGCATACAAAGGTTGGATAGTTGGTTCACTTTATAGTGTGTAACTTGGCAACATTAACTTCTGCATATTATTTTTTTTATCATCGATCAAATGTCCACCCTTAAAATGATCAACCATTAATGGGCATTAAATGCCTCCTTTAGGTTTATCAAATTAATAAGAAATTTCAAACAAATGCAAATGTTTTGTTTCACTTTGCAATTAACTACTGTCTACTAATATAATAATATTATAATAACAACAATCTACTGCATTCTTACAATATACATTAATATGTAGAATTGAAAAGAATGAAAATTTCTTATTTTTACCTGAGCAATGTTATTGTTTATCTTCTCGCTGATAGCCGCCTCCATCTCTTTTATTTTCTGAAATAAGAACTTATTAAACCTAACAACCCGACTAATCTATTATCACTTATGTGACCTAAGGATAATAAAATATTAATTAATTTAGAGAGTTGGCCCATTAACCACCAATCAAATAATACTAATTAAATAGTCTAAAATTTCCATTTAAAATATTTAGGGAAAGAGTCAAAATTGTTCTAGTTCTGAAAACGACCCAGCGGATCGTTACAAAGATGAAGATGAAAGGGTATTGGGTAGGGGTGGGGCTGCGTAATTAGCCATTTTTCCATGTCAACGCAAGTGTATCTCACACTATTCATATTTTTGCTGATTATAAAAAAATAACTAATATAAGTAATTTTTGAATAGGTAAAAGTGTTTAATAGGTTGTAGGTACTAGTATTAGTTGAGATGTCTAAGTGAATATGTAGACAACTTCAAAAGACCATCGATGACTTAAGTCACAAATCAATAAATGTTAATTTTGATTACATCAAAATCATTGTATCATATTTATCAAATTCACATTAAAAGTAATTATTATTGTACATAAAAAACAATGAATACATCAAAATCATTGTTATTTTACTAAATTAAGTATCATATTTATTGAATCCTATAAAAAAATTCATTATATATATGTGCAATGTAGTACAATGTATGTGTATAATTCATTGTAATATATTTTTTTGTAAAAACATTCATCGTAAAATATTTAAAAGAATTCAATCATTCATTGTAAAAAATAAATTCATTATACATAAAGTCATTATTTTTTAATAATCAAATATTATTCATTATATCTTTACGAGAAATATTCTATGTATGATGGTGAGAGAATAAACTATAAAACAAACATAGGAAATTTTATGAAACCATATCCAAAAATGACTTCTGATGTCAGAATTAGACCAGTTATAATAAAAACCAAATCCATTCATAACTCAAAGCTATATAATTGTGTAGAACAGAAAGTTCCATTCATTTACCGTTGCAAAATGGATCTGGTTTCCATGTGTTGTTGTTTTATTCTCCCTGTTTTATTGATTATTCTCTTTAGAAGAATGCTTTGTAGTAGAAGACAACAAAATAATATTTGTAGTAGTGTGGTATCAATGGAGGATAGGCTTATCCAATTGCCAAATGAAGTGATTGTATCAATTCTCTCTCAAATCTTAATTAGAGAAGCAGTCCAAACAAGTTCTCTTTCAATTCAATGACAGTATCTCTGGATGCATGTCACACGTCTAAAATTCGACATTTCATAGTTTATTACATAAAATATGTTTTACTATCATAGATGATGTAGAAAATAAGGCATGAAACATATCAATTTGATTGATAATGTTTTGGATTTCCACAATGGTGGCTACTTGGAAGAATTCACTCTCTCGTTTCCTTTTCGTAAGCATTTTATGCGTGTAATTAATAAATGTCTCAACTTTGTATCATCAAAGAAAAAGGTTGAAATCAAGTCACTAAATACATATAATCACCTCAATTATCACAATTATATGGGTTTAATAAAGAAATACAACCACACACAAGAAATCAAGTCACTAAATACATCAGCTAATGCTCATATGATTTGGCATTCTCAAACTACAATCTATGATATTACAGTAATAATCTTTTCCGTTAATCACACTGGTACTCGTACCAATGCCTGTCACATTATTGGTACAAGACCCTCTTCTTTCAATCATTGCCCATTGTCTATTCCATTTTTAATTTTTATTAGAAAACTCCCCTCAACAAAGTCAAGAAGTCTTAACATACCTTGAATACCGAACACGTGTCAAGAATCCTCAATATTTACATTTCCCTTTCACAAAGCTTCGAGGGTTCCAATCTATCAAATATGCACTATTCATAAGTAAGCAAATCATTGGACACATTATATGTCTATAGCCTAGACCCAAAATTCACCCAAATATTTTAATTAATAAACCATGGTGCCAACTTATAAGTCACGTCTTATATTTTCCTATAAATTAAGCCTAGTGTTAAGCCTCAAACTCTCCAAGTATCTTAAATACAATACTAATCATATAACATACACCTAATAATTAGTTATCTATCTCAATATAGAAAAATAAACTTGATTTGCACTGTAATAATAATAATTGAAATGGTTCGATTTTCAACCCATGCGCTAACACAAAATCCCAGAAACTCGAAATAACTATCATCTATATCCCTGTATACAAATTCTAAATTCTACAAATTACTACCTATGTCCATCATTAGAAAATCATTGACAATTCCATAAATACTAAATAATAAACTAAACCTTGGCAATTATTAGAAAGTCATAATCAATTAACTTATCCTACCAAGAAACAATCCTACGATATAGTGTCAACTTTCCAAAATTTGCTTTCTTTAACTGTATTTGCACCATTTATTTTCCAGCCTAAATCTTGTCAACACAAATTCATATCCATTAATGATGAATCCCAGTCGAAATACTTCTAACACCGAATTGTTGGCAACATTAACTTCTGCATATTATTTTTTTACCATCGATCAAATGTCCACCCTTAAAATGATGAACCATTAATGGGCATTAAATGCCTCCTTTAGGTTTGTCAAATTAATTCGAAAAAGAAGAAGTTTTCATTCTTTAATAAGAAATTTCAAACAAATGCAAATATTTTATTTCACTTTGAAATTAACGAGTAATATAATAATATAATATAACAACAATCTACTGCATTCTGACAATATACATTAATATTTAGAATTAAAAAGAATGAAAATTTCTTGTTTTTACCTGAGCAATGTTATTGTTTTTCTTCTCGCTGATCGCTGCCTCTAGTCTTTTATTTTTATAAAATAAGAACTTATTAAATGTGACAACCCCACTAATCTATTATCGCTCATGTGACCTAAGAATAATAAAATATTAATTAATTTAGAGAGTTGACCCATTAATCACCAGTCAAATAATATTAATTATATAAATAATCTAAAATTTCTATTTAAAATATTTAGGGGAAGAGTCAAAATAATTCTAGTTCTCAAAACGACCTAGTGGATCGTTACATCATCTACCACTAAAACATACGTTCTTCCTCGAACGATAAGTGTGACTGAAAGCTTAAAAAATGGAGATATATGATCAACTTATTTGACTCGTGCTTGTAAGTAGCCTCCTTAATTGGATGATGCTTCCATTGAACCCTTACTGAAGCAATTTCTTTCAACCTCAACTTTCAAATTGTCTCTCTAAGATTTTTGCTAGCTCCTCTTCAAATTCCAATTTTAATCAAGTACCCTTGAATCCTATGAAATCGCATGAGCACCATTCGGATGAAACTTCTTCAGCATTAAAATATAAAAATATAGGATAAACACCTGATAAGTCATGTGGCAAAGCAGACTCGTAAGCCACCTCACCTATATGTTGAACAATAATAACAGAATGAATACACCTCATGTTCAACTTTCCCTCTTTTTTAAATCTCATCAACCCTTAATGAGTGAAATCTTCAATAAACCTCTCTTTAACCATGAACTCCAAATCGTAAACCTTTCGATCTGCGTAACTCTTTTTCCTACTCTAAACCATGCGAAACCAATCCTGAATTATCTTGACCTTATCCAAGGATTCTCTCGATATATATTGTACACCACAACTAACACATATAAACCAACCCAACAAATTGCAAATCGAATCACCTACTATACAAAGTCTTTAATGATATCATCTCGATGCTCAAATGATAACTATCGTGGTATGTAAACTCCACTAAAAACAAAAATGTATTCCAATGACTATCATAATTGATCACACAAGTCCTAAGGGACCATGATAGTCCATTCAAATACACCATCAATCTAAAGGTGGAAAGTTGTACTAAGATCCACTTTAGTACCCAACTTCTTCTGCATAGACCTCCAAACATGAGATGTCAATTATGTACCTCAAAGAAACAATAAAAAATTAGCATCTCATACAAGTGAACTATCTCCCGAATGTAGATCTAAGCTAACTTATCCAAACTACAAATAATCTGAGTTGATATAAATATGTAAACTTGGTCAATCGATCCATTATAACTCATATAATATCATACTTGCACAAGATATGTGCCAACCCTGCCATAAAATCCCTAGCAATATGTTTCCACTCCAACTCTAGTATAAACATCATATAGGTCATACATACATGCTTTTGGTGCTCATAAATTACTTGATAACAATTCAAACACAAGATACATATCAAATCCCTTCATACGATACTATCGATAATATTGCTTCAAGTTAAAATGTACCCCAATAGACTATAAATGAAAACAATATCTAACTATCGTCCCCTTCCACGATTAATCCAGTCAGCTCACATATTGGAAGAACATAATAAAATTCCTTACTCTTAAAACTCACTCATCACCAAGAATTTCTTCCTAGACTTCTCCTTGTAACATTTTATCGTAAGTCGTACACAAAGTTCCATCACCAAACTATCAAACATGAATCTTCTTCAATATGGACTATCTCACCTCCATGTAACAAATGTAGACTACCCATACTCACTGTATTTCACCCTAAGTTATTTACTATCACATTCGCTTTGTCCAAACGATAAACAATAATCATTCTATAGTCCTTGAGTAATTTCTATATCCATTTTCTTAAATTTAGGTTCTTCTTATTAAATATTATACAAAAACACCTCATAATACACACTATAAATATAATGCATCTACAATTTTAATGCAAGCACCACCACCATCAAGTTTAAGATATACCTAAGACAGTTCTTCTCATGAACTTGCAATTATCCTTAAGCATAAGCTATCACCTTTCTATATTAATACCCAACAAAAAGATAAATAAAAAGAAACACCACCTAAACGCAGCTGATGTTCAAGAATTAAAACAGAATCTTGTTGACCTTTTAATTCGATCTCCACCGTTCAAGTCAACAACCAAGATGTCACGAACACTCAGTCGAAATTTCAGCCCAATCCAATGGTTAGTCAATCGGTAAACACGATCTGAAGGCTTCTGGTCAGAGAAAAAAAACTGCAGAAAAACAAATCTTTTTCTTCTCTCTTCTCTCTTGTTAAAAGCTTTCTCAAAAACCTCTCTTATGTAATTTCCTTCAAAGAAAATACTAATGATTAATTGAATTATTCTCAAGACCATCCGCTACTTATAAATTTGTGCTTTTCGTTATAAGTCAAAATCAACTACAAATTGGATTACAATTTCAATAAGTGTCCTAATAGAATTGTAAACCAAAATAAGGGAATAATTCCAATATATTTCAAGTAGGATTAGGCCATGAACCTTTTGGCTGGAACATGAGCAATAACCCAACATTGAGCTTTAGAAAGCTCACCTCACACACATCAACCCATTGAATAGCCACTTACTTTTAGGTTAATCTACTCAATGTTGGTGTAATGAATGAGAGCATCATCGATACTAACCAACTAAGCCTAAGAAATCTAAATATCACAACTAAAATAGTTCAGACCCAATTTTGAACTGCCTCAATTTTCTTGGGATCCCTCATAATACATTTCTTGATCAATACATATTTCAACTATGCCACCAAATTAATAGAAACCCACACTTTAAAAGAACATGATAAAGCTTAATTTTCTTCACATTTTTAAAGAACCATCCTCAAATAATGCTGGTGATCCTTCCTACTATGGGAGTATACCAATGTATCCTCAATGAAAATAATTACAAAGGAATCCCAATATGATAGAAACACCCAATAAAAGTATACTTTATCCAACAAAATTTCTTACTCAACAAGTCTTGTTACCGTTCTTTCAAATTCACCAAAGTATTCCAATAAAAAATAATAAATATAGTCCATGTGTCTAACTATAAGTCAATACTAAATTTTATATCAAACTCACATGGAATACCCTTTAAGAAAACTCTTGCGCAATGGGAATTGTCTCTAAAGCAGACATATCATCATTAGTATCACAAACATTTTACGAATAAGTGAAGCAACACTTATTCCCACGCATTGAAACTTTAGAGACAAAAATACATTTCTTGAATGGGTACTGGGACTATCCTGCCACTTAAGTTTTGAAATATCAGATATATTTAAAGTTAGTATGAAATTGTATGATGTAGAGAAATTCACTCCATTTTCGATATGATATAGAAGTCTAACACATTCAGAATAGTTAAGTCTTTTCACGGGTCATGTACTACCAAGTCAACAGCATAAGATCGATGTAATCGATCTACCACTAAGAATCATCTACCAGTTAAGAATATGTGCAAATATAGACGAAAAGCTTTAAAATATATTCAAATCCAAATAAGGTATGTACTTACGAAGTAGATCTACATTCAAAATAAAACTATAGTCAATTGAGAGCATATCGAATGATACTTTGAACCACCTTGATTAGCCCAATACAATTAGTTATTTCTGAAGGTAATATTTTCAGTCACTGCTATATTGGTCTAAAATCTATTTAGTGATTCATAATTACTATGCATACATCTCTATACATGTCCTCATGCAGTTTCACGCAACTATTCATTCCAAAATTCTTTAACTAAATAATCTTTCCCCCCTCTTATTTTTAAATATTGTTACTAATCCTCAATCCAAAATCTGGAAAGCTCCTCACAATATGTATTTATCACTATTTATCAATAACCCTCCATTTAGATGTCTTTACTGGCTAATATTCAATATCACCTTTTATAATCTTTTGATGTATTAGACTTAACCACCTTGTGACTTTTATCAAATAAACATCAATATGGTCATAGTGCCACTCAACTTGAACTATTCAATTTATATTCAGTATACCTCCACTCTAAAGGATAAAAAAAAAAGAAATTTGTCATACAAATCTTATAACAAATCTTACCCTCTCAAACGCCATCAAAAGTGATCATAGTTTACATCTCTATCCTTTCTAAACTTCTCCTCATAGCATTACAATAATCATTGTCCTCTTATTTGATTAATTGATCTTCTTAATCGTACATTTATCTTCAAGAAATTTAACATTACACCGTTTCATTACTAAACTATTCACCTTTGGTAAATACGGATCATAAAACTGTCTTTATAAATTAAAATGAAGTTCAAATATCTTGTCTAAATCAAACTTCAAGCAAACTCTTTTTACTAACTCCAACCTCATCATTCATTCTTTAAAATCATAAATCTCCTTACCGGGTTATTTGAAAACCACATAATATTCATACTATAACTCATAACACCATCCTCTACTAATGAGGTCGAATTTGAAAGTGTCTCCTCACCATTGGTAAGAGAATGAAACAAAGAAATTTGACCTTAAATGGAATCAAACACACGATAAGGAATAAAATAATAGAAGTTTCCTAAAGTTTTATAGCCTCTCGAAGATAAGTAACGAACGTCTACGCACCAATCCACAAGACTCTACTAGACTCAGCTCTTGTACTCGTGAGATCGATGAACCTAGGGATCTGATACAAAGTTGTCACGATCCAAAATCACTAATCTTGATGGCACCTATGTTCCCAATCGATAGGTAAGCCAACCTCATACCTTTACCAATTTAATTCAGTATTTAAAGTAGAAAGATAAGTGAAAACATAATATCAAAACACTAAGTGATTTACAAGAATTAAATGCGGAAACTTAAAAATACCACCCATGATTTAGTGTCATAAGTACAGGAGACTCTAAAATACGATACAAGGACTAAATGACCAACCTAAACGCGAGGAATACCCTAAATACTAAAATCAAATGATAACTTCTAAAGACATAAAGGGAGGTGTGAGCCACAAAATAGCCAAGTAGCTCACCACAATTCCAAGATAATTGAGAACTTAGCTCTGAAATCTCCACAAAATGCGCTTGAAATTGGAATGCAATTTGCACCACAAAAGAGTGAAGCAAGTGTAGTATGAATACGATACCACGTGTACCCAGTATATCTCATTGACCGACAACGAGGAAGTAGTGACAACAGTTTATAAGGAAATAATCATTAAATTTTACAAGTCCATCATATATATTTATCAAACAATTTATCATCAATAGGGACAATCAATTTTCACGAAATATCTAACCACCAAATAAGAACATAATCAACAAGAATGAAAGATGTAATGAGATGTAATGCAATGTGACACCATGAAATGATATGCCTCAGATGCCCAATACTCTCTCAACCGTATATACATGATAGTCCTCGAAAATACATCGAGAGTTCATGATCCATAGGGGACTCGCGAGGTCCATATACCCACACAGACGATCTCAACTCACTATCACAAAATACAATAATTCCGAGAATGGACGATCTCCACGTGCCCAACTTATAATCATAACCAATCACTTGCACGGACAATCTCCACGTGTCCAAATCATAATGATAACTTAATCTCAACACAGACGATCTCCATGTGTTAGACATTTACTCATACTCAATCTCATGTTAATGCATGTGCACAATATGATATCAACCAAGGGGATGACGCAACATCTTAATAAATCAAATGTCGCTATGCCATATAATCACATCAATTATCACAATTGTATGGGTTCAATAAAGAAACACAATCAGACACACAAGAATTCAAGTCACTAAATACATCAGCTAATGCCCATATGTTTTGGAATTCTCAAATTACAATCTAACATATTATAGTAATAAACTTTTCTGTTAATCACACTGGTACTCGTACCAATGCCTGTCACATCATCGGTACGAGACCCCCATCTTTCAATCATTGCCCATTGATATTCCATTTTTAATTTTAATAAGAAAACGTCCCTCAACAAAGTCTAGAAGTCTTAACATACCTTGAATGTCGAACACGTGTCAAGAATCCTCAAGATTTACATTTCCCTTTAACAAAGCTTCGAGTGTTCCAATTATCAAATATGCACTATTCGTAAGTAAGCAAATCTGTGGACACACAATATGTCTATAGCCCAGACCATAAATTCTCCCAAATCTATAATTTAATTAATAAACCATGGTGCCAACTAAAATGTCACATCTTATATTTTTCTAAAAATCAAGCCTAGTGTTAAGCCTCAAACTCTCCAAGTATCTTAAATTCAATGCTCATAACATAACATACACCTAATAATTACTTATCTATCTTAATATAGAAAAATAAACTTGATTGTTGTATTAATTATAATTAAAATAGTCTGATTTTTAACCCATGCGCTAACACAAAATCCCGAAACCTCGAAATAACTATCATCTATATCCATGTATACAAATTCTGAATTCTACACATTACTACCTATGACCATCATTAGAAAATCATTGACAATTCGATAAATACTAAATAATAAACTAAACCTTGGAATCATAAGAAAGTCATTAGCAATTAACTTATCCTACCAAGAAACCATCCTATGATGTAGTGTAAATTTTCCAAAATTTGCTTTCTTTAACTGTAATTACACCATTTATTTTCCAGCCTATATCTTGTCAACACAAATTCATATCCATTAATGATGAATCCCAATCGATCATTAATGGATATGCAGAAGTTAATGTTGCAAAGTTACACACTATAAAGTGAACCAACTATCCAACCTTTGTATGATATTCACTACAATTTACCTATGTTCTAAAGGCATGTCCTAAGTCTCTCTCTTTTCCATTCTTTAAGGTTGTTTTTCGGTTTAATTTCTTATTCAGGTTGGATCTTGATTCCAAAAGTTGTTGTTGGTATTAAGAGAATTCGTACACCTTGTGGAATGTTTTCCCCCTTTTTGGCACTTGATGGAATTTAATTGCAAAAACAATTGAGTTTTGCCCATACATGTTTGAATTTATGCTTGTCTGAGTTTTGTTTCTTGGTTTTCAGGATTTTAATTATTAGTGTGGTATGATCAAATGCATATTTTTGTGCTTAAAATTTAAATCTTTGTCGAGATTGGTTTTAATTTACTTGTGATTTATTATTTTGTTATCGTGTTGATTCATTTCTCGTTGTACTCCAATCTATAACACAACTTCTTTTGGAATATTATTACAACTTTTTTTAACCTGCGTATGTTAAACGCAACTGGTGTTTAGGTTATTCCTTCTTTTCTTTTTAGAAAAAGAAAATTGGGTTTGGGGTCATCTAGCCTGTAAACTCTAGATACATGATTAGTAGTTTGAGAGATTGATGGGAAATATTTTCTTTTTAATTTTGACGAATTCAAAAGTTTAACTTAAAGCATCCAGAAGATGCAAAAGAGGAGTAGTAAATGAGATATACAAAGGGTATAATAGCCATCTTTTGCATTTTCTGGATGCTTTCAATTAAACTTTTTAATTCGTCAAAAATAAAAAGAAAATATTTCCCATCAATCTCTGAAACTACTAATCATGTATCTAGAGTTTACAGGCTAGATGACCCCAAACCCAATTTTCTTTTTCTAAATAGAAAAGACGGAATATCCGAAGCACCAGTTGCATTTAGCATAAACAGGTTTAAAAAAGATGTAATAATATTCCAAAATAAGTTGTGTTCTAGATTGGAGTAAAATGAGATATGAATCATCACGATAGCAAAATGATAAATCACAAGTAAATTTAAACTGATCTCGACAAAGATTTAAATTTTAAGCACAAAATATTTGCATTTGATAATACCACACTAATAATTGAAATCCTGAAAACCAAGAAACAAAACTAAGACAAGCATAAATTCAAACCTGTATGGGCAAAACTCAATTGTTTTTGCAATTAAATTCCATCAAGTGCCAAAAAGGGGAAAACATTCCACAAGGTGTACAAATTCTGTTAATACCCACAAGAAATTTTGGAATCAAGATCCAACTCGAATAAGAAATTAAACCGAAAAACAACCTTAAGGAATGGATAAGAGAGAGATTTAGGACATGCCTTTAGAACATAGGTAAATTCTAGATAATAGCATACAAAGGTTGGATTGTTGGTTCACTTTATAGTGTGTAACTTGGCAACATTAACTTCTGCATATTATCTTTTTTACCATCGATCAAATGTCCACCCTTAAAATGATGAACCATTAATGGGCATTAAATGCCTCCTTTAGGTTTATCAAATTAATTCTAAAAAAAGAAGAAGTTTTCATTCTTAAATAAGAAATTTCAAACAAATGCAAATGTTTTGTTTCAATTTGAAATTAACTACTCTCTACTAATATAATATTATTCTACTGCATTCTGACAATATAAATTAATATGTAGAATTGAAAAGAATGAAAATTTCATCTTTTTACCTGAGCAATGTTATTGTTTTTCTTCTCGCTGATAGCCGCCTCCACCTCTTTTATTTTCTAAAATAAGAACTTATTAAACCTGACAACCCCACTAATCTATTATCACTTATGTGACCTAAGGATAATAAAATATTAATTAATTTAGAGAGTTGACCCATTAACCACCAATCAAATAATATTAATTAAATATATAGTCTAAAATTTCCATTTAAGATATTTAGGGGAAGATTCAAAATAGTTCTAGTTCTCAAAGCGACCCAGCTAGCGGATCGTTACAAAGATGAAGATTAAAGGGTATTGGGTAGGGGTGGGGCTGCGTAATAAGCCATTTTCCCATGTCAACGCAAGTGTATCTCACACTCTTCATATTTTTGCTGATTATCAAAAAATGCCATATAAACAATTTTTGAATAGGTAAAAGTGTTCAATAGGTTGTAGGTACTAGTATTAGTTGAGATGTCTAAGTGAATATGCAGACAACTTTAAAAGACCGTCGATGACTTAAGCCACAAATCAACAAATGTTAATTTTGATTACATCAAAATCATTGTATCATATTTATCAAATTCACATTAAAAGTAATTATATTGTACATCAAAATTATTGTTATTTTAGTAAATTAAGTATCATATTTATTGAATTCCTATAAAAAAAAATCATTATATATAAGTACAATGTAGTACAATGTATGTGTATAATTCATTGTAATATATTTTTTTGTTAAAACATTCATTGTAAAATATTTAAAGAATTCAATCATTCATCGTAAAAAATAAATTCATTATACATAAAGTCATTATTTTTTAATAATCAAATATTATTCATTATATCTTTACCAAAAATATTCTATGTATGATGGTGAGAGAATAAACTATAAAACAAACATAGGATATTTTATGAAACCATATCCAAAAATGACTTCTGATGTCAGAATTAGAAAAGTAATAATAAAAACCAAATCCATTTATAACTCAAAGCTATATAATTGTGTAGAAAAGAAAGTTCCATTCATTTACCTTTGCAAAATGGATGTAGTTTTCATGTGTTGTTCTTTTATTCTCCCTGTTTTATTGATTATTCTCTTTAGAAGAATGCTTTGTAGTAGAAGACAACAAAGCAATAGTTGTAGTAGTGTGGTATCAATGAAGGATAGGCTTATCCAATTGCCAAATGAAGTGATTGTAACAATTCTCTCTCAAATGATAATTAGAGAAGAAGTCCAAACAAGTTCTCTTTCAATTCAATGGCAGTATCTCTGGATGCATGTTACACGTCTAAAATTCGACATTTCACAGTTTATTACATGAAAGATGTTTTGCGATGCAAGGTTATGTAGAAAGGACGGGATGAAAAATATCAATTTGATTAATAATGTTTAGGATTTCCACAATGGTGGCTACTTAGAAGAATTCACTCTCTCGTTTCCTTTTCATAAGCATTTTATATGTGTAATTAATAAATGTCTCAACTTTGTATCATCAAAGAAAAAGGTTGAAATCAAGTCACTAAATACTTATAATCACTTCAATTATCACAATTATATGAGTTTAATAAAGAAATACAACCACACACAAGAAATCAAATCACTAAATACATCAGTTAGTGCCCATATGATTTGGCATTGTCAAACTACAATCTATGATATTATAGTAATAAACTTTTCCATTAATCACACCGGTACTCGTACCAATGCCTCTCATATCATTGGTACAAGAGCCCCATCTTTCAATCATTGCCCATTGTCTATTCCATTTTTAATTTTAATTAGAAACGCCCCTCAACAAAGTCTAGAAGTCTTAACATACCTTGAATACCGAACACGTGTCAGGAATCCTCAAGATTTACATTTTCCTTTCACAAAGCTTCGAGTGTTCCAATCTATCAAATATGCACTATTCATAAGTAAACAAATCTGTGGACACACTACATGTCTATAGCCTAGACCCAAATTTCACCCAAATCTATAATTTAATCAATAAACCATGGTGCCAACTTATATGTCACGTCTTATATTTTCCTAAAAATTAAGCCTAGTGTTAAGCCTCGAACTCTCCAAATATCTTAAATTCAATGTTAATCATATAACATACACCTAATAATTAGTTATCTATCTCAATATAAAAAAATAAACTTGATTTGAACACTAATAGTAAGAATTGAAATAGTCTGATTTTCAACCCATTCGCTAACACAAAATCCCATAACCTCGAAATAACTATCATATATATCCCTGCATACAAATTCTAAATTCTACACGTTACTACCAATCGCCATCATTTGAAAATCATTGACAATTCCATAAATACTAAATAATAAACTAAACATTGGCAATCATTAGAAAGTCATTATCAATTAACTTATCCTACCAAGAAACCATCCTACGATATAGTTTCAACTTTCCAAAATTTGCATTCTTTAACTGTAATTGCACCATTTATTTTCGAGCCTAAATCTTGCCAACACAAATTCATATCCATTAATGATGAATCCCAATCGAAATACTTCTAACACCGAATTGTTGGCAACATCAACTTCTGCATATTATTATTTTTTACCATCGATCAAATGTCCACCCTTAAAATGATGAACCATTAATGGGCATTAAAAGCCTCATTTAGGTTTATCAAATTAATTCTAAAAAAAGAAGAAGTTTTCAGTCTTCAATAAGAAATTTCAAACAAATGCAAATGTTTTATTTCACTTTGGAATTACGACTAATATAATAATATAATAATAACAACAATCTACTGCATTCTGACAATATACATTAATATGTAAATTAAAAAGAATGAAAATTTCTTGTTTTTATCTAAGCAATGTTATTGTTTTTCTTCTCGCTGATTGCCGCCTCTACCTCTTTTATTTTCTAAAATAAGAACTTATTAAATGTGACAACCCCACTAATCTATTATCGCTTATATGACCTAAGGATAATAAAATATTAATTAATTTAGAAAGTTGGCTCATTAACCATCAATCAAATAATATTAGTTAAATAAATAGTCTAAAATTTCCATTTAAAATAATTAGAGGAAGAGTCAAAATAGTTCTAGTTCTCAAAACGACCTAGCGGGTCGTTACATCATCTACCACTAAAACATACGTTCGTCCTCGAACGGTAAGAGTGACTGAAAGCTTAAACAAATGGAGATATATGATCAACTTATTTGAATCTTACTTCTAAGTAGCCTCCTTAATTTGATGATGCTTCCATTGAACCCTTACTGAAGTAATTTCTTTCAACCTCAACTTTCAAATTGTCTATCCAAGAATTTTACTAGCTCCTCTTCAAATTCCAATTTTGATCAAGTATCTTGAATCCTATGAAATCGTATGAGCACCATTCCAATGATACTTTTTCAATATCAAAATATAAAAATTTAGGATGAACACCTGATAAGTCATGTGGCAAAGCAGACTCGTAAGCCACCTCACCATATATGTTGAACAATAATAACGATATGAATATAACTCATGTTCGACTTGCCCTCTTTTAAAAATCTCATCACACACTTAATAAGTAAAATCTTCAATAAACCTCTCTTTAACCATGAAATCCAAATCGTAAACCTTTTGATGTGCGTAATTGTTTTCCTATTCTAAACCATGCGGAACCTATCCTGTATTATCTTGACCTTATCCAAGGATTCTCTTGATATATATTGTACACCACAACTAACATCATATAAACCAACCCAACAAATTGGAAATCGAATCACCTACTATGCAAAGACTCAAATGATACCATCTTAATGCTCAAATGATAACTATCGTGGTATGTAAACTCCACTAAAAACAAAAACTTATTACAATGACTATCAAAATTGATCACACATGTCCTAAGGGAACTGGATAGTCCATTTAAATACACCATCAATCTAATGGTGGAAAGTTGTACTAAGATCCACTTGAGTACCCAACTTCTTCTACATAGACCTCCAAACATGATATGTCAATTATGTACCTCAAAGAAACAATAAAAAATTGGCATCTCATACAAGTGAACTATCTCCCGAATATAGATCTAAGCTAACTTATCCAAACTACAAGTAATCTGAGTTGATATAAATATGTACACTTGGTCAATCAATCCATTATAACTCATATAACATCAAACTTGCACAAGATATGTGTCAACCCTGCCACGAAATCATAGAAATATGTTTCCACTCCAACTCTAGTATAAACATCATTTAAGTCATACATTCATGCTTTTGGTGCTCATAATTTACTTGATAACAATTCATACACGAGATACAAATCAAATCCCTTCATACGATACTATCGATAATATTGCTTCAAGTTAAAATGTACCACAATAGCCTCTGAATGAAAACAATATCTGAAGTATCGTCCTCTTCCATGATTAATCTAGTGAGCTCACATATTTAAAGACCATAATAAAATTCCTTACTCTTAAAACTCACTCACCACCAAGAATTTCTTCCTAGACTTCTCCTTGTAACACTTTATTGTAAGTCGTACACAAAGTTTCATCACCAAACTATCGAACACGAATCTTCTCCAATAAGGAATATCTCACCTCCATGTAACAAATGTAGACTACCCATACTCACTGTATTTCACCCTAAGTTATCTACTATCACATTCGCTTTGTCCAAACGATAAACAATAATCATTCCATAGTCCTTGAGAAACTTCCATATCCATTTTCTTAAATTTAGGTTCTTCTTATTAAATATTATACTAAAACACCTCATAATACACACTATAAATATAATGCCTCTACAATTTTAATGCAAGCACCACCACCATCAAGTTTAAGATATAACTAAGACAGTTCTTCTCATGAACTTTCAATTATCTCAAAGCATAAGCTATCACTTACCTTTCTACATTAATACCCAACCAAAAAATAAATAGAAAGAAACACCACCCAAACGCAGCTGATGTTCAAGAATTAAAACAGAATCTTGCTGACCTTTGAATTTGATCTCCTCCGTTCACGTCAACGAACAAGATGTCAGGAACACTCAGTCGAAATTTCAGTCCAATCCAATTGTTAGTCAATCAGGAAACACGATCTGAATGTTTCTAGTCGGAGAACAAAACCTGCACGAAAACAAATTTTTTTCTTCTCTTTTCTCTCTTGTTGAAATCTCTCTCAAAAACCTCTCTTATGTAATGTCCTTCAAAGAAAATACTAATGAGTAATTGAATTATTCTCTCAAGACCATTCTCTACTTATAAAGTTGTGCTTTTCGTTTTAAGTCAAAACCAACTACAAATATGATTACAATTTCAATAATCTTCCTAATATTAGTAAACAAAATAAAGAGAATAATTTCAATATATTTCAAGTAGGATTAGGCCATGAACCCTTTGGCTGGAACATAGGCAATAGCCCAACATTGAGCCTTAGAAAGCTCACCTCACACACATCAACCCATTGAATATCCACTTACTTTTAGGTTAATCTAATCAATGTTGGTGTAATGAATGAGAGCATCATCGATACTAACCAACTAAGCCTAAGAATTCTGAATATCACAACTAAAATAGTTCAGGCCCAATTTCGAACTGCCACAATTCTCTTGGGATCCCTCATAATACATTTCTTTATCACTACACATTTCAACTATGCCACCAAATTAATCGAAACCCACACTTTAAAAGAATATGAATAAAGCTTAATTTTCTTCAGATTTTTAAAGAACCATCCTCAAATAATTCTCGTGATCCTTCCTACTATGGGAGTATAACAATGTATCCTCGATGAAAATAATAACAAAGGAATCCCAATATGATAGAACACCTAATAAAAGTATACTTTATCCAACAAAATTTCTTACTCAACAAGTCTTGTTACCGTTCTTTCAAATTAACCAAAGTATTCCAATAAGAAATAATAGAAATAGGTCATGTGTGTGACTATAAGTCAATACTAAATTTTATATCAAACTCACATAGAATACCCTTTAAGAAAACTCTTGCGCCATTGGAATTGTCTCTAAAGCATACATATCATCACTAGTATCACAAACATAAGACGAATAAGTAAAGCAACACTTATTCCCACGCATTGGAACTTTAGAGACAAAAATACATTTCTTGAATGGGTACTGGGACTATCCTGCCACTTAAGTTTTGAAATATCATATATATTTAAAGTTAGTATGAAATTGTATGATGTAGAGAAATTCACTCCATTTTCGATATGATATTGAAGTCTAACACATTCAGAATAGTTAAGTCTTTTCACGGGTCATGTACTACCAAGTCAACAGCATAAGATCGATGTAATCGATCTACCACTAAGAATCATCTACCGGTTAAGAATATGTACAAACATAGATGAAAAGCTTTAAAATATATTCAAATCCAAATAAGGTATGTACTTACGAAGTAGATCTACATTCAAAATAAAACTATAGTCAATTGAGAGCATATCGAATGATACTTTGAACCACCTTGATTAGCCCAATACAATTAGTTATTTATGAAGGTAATATTTCCAGTCAATGCTATAACTACTATGCATATATCTCTATACGTGTCCTCATGCAGTTTCATACAACTATTCATTCCAAAATTCCTTAACTAAAGAATCTTTTCCCCCTCTTATTTTTAATTATTATTACTAATCCTCAATCTAAAATCTGGAAAGCTCCTCACAATATGTATTTATCACTATTTATCAATAACCATCCATTTAAATGTCTTTACTGGCTAATATTCAATATCACCTTTTATAATCTTTTGATGTATTAGACTTAACCAACCTTGTGACTTCTATCAAATAAACATCTATGGTCATAGTGCCATTCAACTTGAACTATTCAATTTATATTCAGTATACCTCCACTCTAAAGGATAAAAAAAAGGAATTTGTCATACAAATCTTATTACAAATCTTACCCTCTCAAACGTCATCAAAAGTGATCACAGTTTATGTCTCTATCCTTTCTCAACTTCTCCTCATAGCCTTACCATAATCATTATCCTATTATTTGATTAATTGATCTTCTTACTCTTACATTTCTCTTCAAGATATTTAACGTTATGCCGTTTCATTACTAAATTATTCACCTGTGGTAAATACGGATCATAAAATTGTCTTAATAAATTCAGATGAAGTTCAAATATCATGTCTAAATCAAACTTCAAGCAAACTCTTTTTACTAACTTCAACCTTCGTCATTCATTCTTTAAAATAATAAATCTCCTTACCGGGTTATTTAGAAAACCACATAAAATTCATATATACGTCATAACACCATCCTCAACTAATGAGGTCGAATTTGAAAGTGTCTCCTCATCACTGGTAAGAGAATGAAACAAAGAAATTTGACCTGAAATCGAATCAAACACACGATAAGGAATGAAATAATAGAAATTTCCTAAAGTTTTATAGCCTTTCAAAGATAAGTAACGGACGTCTCCGCACCAATCCAAAAGACTCTATTAGAATCATCTCTTGTACTCGTGAGATCGATGAACCTAGGGCTCTGATACAAAGTTGTCACGGCCCAAAATCACTAGTCGTGATGGCAACTATGTTCCCAACCGATAGGTAAGCCAACCTCATACCTTTACCAATTTAATTCACTATTTAAAGTAGAAAGATAACCGAAAATATAATATCAAAACACTAAATGGTTTACAAGTATTAAATGCGGAAACCTAAAAATACCACCCACGATTTAGTGTCATAAGTACAGGAGACTCTAAATTACGATACAAGTCTGTAACTAAATGACCAACCTAAATGCAAGGAATACCCTAAATACTAAAATAAAATGATAACTTCTAAAGACATAAAGGGAGGTGTAAGCCACATAATAGCCAAGTAGCTCACCACAACTCTAAGATAATTCAAAACTCAGCTCTGAAATCTCCACAAAATGCACTTGAAATTGAAATCCAATTTGCACCACAAAAGAGTGAAGCAAGTATAGAATGAATACGAAACCACGTGTACCCAGTATATCTCATTTACCAACAACGAGGAAGTAGTGACAGGAGCTTATAAGAAAATAGTCCTTAAATTTTACAAGTCCACAATATATTTATCAACCAATTTATCATCAATAGGGACAATCAAATTTCACGAAATTTCTAACCACCAAATAAGAACATAATCAACAAGAATGAATGATGTAATGAGATGTAATGCAATGTGACACCATGAAATGATATGTCTCAGATGCCCAATACTTTTTCAACTGTATATACATGATAGTCCTCGAAAATACATCATCAAATCAAATAATTCCGAGCACGGACGATCTCCACGTGCCCAACTTATAATCAAAACCAATCACTCGCACGTACGATCTCCACGTTCCCAAATTATAATGATAACTTAATCTCAACACAGACGATCACCACGTGTTAGACATTTACTCATACTCAATCTCATGTCAATGCATGTGCACAATATGATATCAACCAAGGGGATGATGCAACATCTCAACAAATCAAATGTCGCTATAACATATAATCATCTCAATTATCACAATTATATGGGTTGAATAAAGAAACACAATCACACACAAAAGAAATCAAGACACTAAATACATCAGCTAATGCCCATATGTTTTGACATTCTCAAATTACAATCTATCATATTATAGTAATAAACTTTTTCCGTAAATCACACTGGTACTCGTACCAATGCCTGTCACATCATCGGTACGAGACCCCCATCTTTCAATCATTGCCCATTGACTATTCCATTTTTAATTTTAATAAGAAAACGTCCCTCAACGAAGTCTAGAAATCTTAACATACCTTGAATATCGAACACGTGTTAAGAATCCTCAAGATTTACATTTCCCTTTCACAAAGCTTCGAGTGTTCCAATCTATCATATATGCACTATTCGTAAGTAAGCAAATCTGTGGACACACAATATGTCTATAGCCTAGAGCCAAAATTCTCCCAAATCTATAAATTAATTAATAAATCATGGTGCCAACTAATATGTCACATCTTATATTTTCCTAAAAATCAGGCCTAGTGTTAAGCCTCAAACTCTCCAAGTATCTTAAATTCAATTCTAATAATATAACATACACCTAATAATTACTTATCTATCTCAATATAGAAAAATAAACTTGATTTGCACAGTAATAATTATAATTGAAATAGTCCAATTTTTAACCCATGCGTTAACACAAAATCCGAGAACCTCGAAATAACTATCATCCATATCCATGTATACAAATGCTAAATTCTACACATTACTACCTATGGCCATCATTAGAAAATCATTGACATTTCGATAAATAATAAATAATAAACTAAACCTTGAGAATCATTAGAAAGTCATTCGCAATTAACTTATCCTACCAAGAAGCCATCCTACGATATAGTGTCAACTTTCCAAAATTTGCTTTCTTTAACTTTAATTACACCATTTATTTTCCAGCCTAAATCTTGTCAACACAAATTCATATCCATTAATGATGAATCCCAATCGATCATTAATGGATATGCAGAAGTTAATGTTGCAAAGTTGCACACTATAAAGTGAACCAACTATTCAACCTTTGTATGGTATTTACTACAATTTACCTATGTTCTAAATGCATGTCCTAAATCTCTCTCTTTTCCATTCTTTAAGGTTGTTTTTTTGATTTAATTTCTTATTGAGTTGGATCTTGATTCCAAAAGTTGGTGTACAAATTCTCTTAATACCCACAACAACTTTTGGAATCAAGATCCAACTCGAATAAGAAATTAAACCTAAAAACAACCTTAAAGAATGGAAAAGAAAGAGATTTAGGACATGCCTTTAGAACATAGTCAAATTGTAGAGAATATCATACAAAGGTTAGATAGTTGGTTCACTTTATAGTGTGTAACTTGGCAACATTAACTTCTGCAAATTATTTTTTTACCATCGATGTAATGGCCACCCTTAAAATGATGAACCATTAATGGGCATCCAATGCCTCCTTTATGTTTATCAAATTAATAAGAAATTTCAAACAAATGCAAATGTTTTGTTTCACTTTGAAATTAACTACTGTCTACTAATATAATAATATTATAATAACAACAATCTACTGCATTCTGACAATATACATTAATATGTAGAATTGAAAAGAATGAAAATTTCTTGTTTTTACCTGAGCAATGTTATTGTTTATCTTCTCGTTGATAGCCGCCTCCAGCTCTTTTATTTTCTAAAATAAGAACTTATTAAACCTAACAATCCCACTAATCTATTATAAGTTATGTGACCTAAGGATAATAAAATATTAATTATTTTATAGAGTTGGCCCATTAACCACCAATCAAATAATATTAATTAAATAGTCTAAAATTTCCATTTAAAATATTTAGGGGAAGAGCCAAAATATTTCTAGTTCTGAAAATGACCCAGCGGATCATTAACGAGAGAAGATGAAAGGGTATTGGGTAGGGGTGGGGCTGTGTAATTAGCCATTTTTCCATGTCAACGCAAATGTATCTCAAACTCTTCATATTTTTGCTGATTATCAAAAAATCCCTAATATAAACAATTTTTGAATAGGTAAAAGTGTTTATTAGGTTGTAGGTACTAGTATTAGTTGAGGTGTCTAAGTGAATATGCGGACAACTTTAAAAGACCGTCGATGACTTAAGCCACAAATCAATAAATGTTAATTTTGATTACATCAAAATCATTGTATCATATTATCAAATTCACATTAAAAGTAATTATCATTGTACATAAAAAACAATGAATACATCAAAATCATTGTTATTTTACTAAATTAAGTATCATATTTATTGAATTCCTATAAAAAAAAAATTCATTATATATAAGTACAATGTAGTACAGTGTATGTGTATAATTCATCGTAATATATTTTTTTGTTAAAGCATTCATTGTAAAGTATTTAAAAGAATTCAATCATTCATTGTAAAAACTAAATTCATTATGCATAAAGTCATTATTTTTTAAGAATCAAATATTATTCATTGTATCTTTACCAAAAATATTCTATGTATAAAGGTGAGAGAATAAACTATAAAACAAACATATGAAATTTTATGAATTCATGTCCAAAAATGACTTCTGATGTTAGAATTAGAAAAGTAATGATAAAAACCAAATCCATTTATAACTCAAAGCTATATAATTGTGTAGAAACGAAAGTTCCATTCATTTACCGTTGCAAAATGGATGTAGTTTTCATGGGTTATTCTTTTATTCTCCCTGTTTTATTGATTATCCTCTTTAGAAGAATGCTTTTTAGTAGAAGACAACAAAGCAATATTTGTAGTGGTGTGGTATCAGTGGAGGATAGGATTAGCCAATTGCCAAATGAAGTGATTGTATCAATTCTCTCTCAAATGATAATTAGAGAAGCAGTCCAAAGGAAATCTCTTTCAATTCAATGGAAGTATCTCTGGTTGCATGTCACACGTCTAAAATTCAACATTTCACAATTTATTACATGAAAGATGTTTTATCATCCAAGGTTATGTAGAAAGGAAGGGATGAAACATATCAATTTGATTAATAATGTTTTGGATTTCCACAATGGTGGCTACTAAGAAGAATTCACTCTCTCGTTTTCTTTTTATAAGCATTTTATGCGTGTAATTAATAAATGTCTCAACTTTGTATTATCAAAGAAAAAGGTTGAAATCTTTCAACTAGACATATCACTCAGAAAAAGTGAGCTTAGGCGATATACCTTTCCGTTTAAGCTCATCTCAAGTCATAGACCAAATTTATCGCCATTTGAGTCTCAAAGTTTTGGCTTTCAATAACGTTGATTTGACAATAGGGTGGTCAACTTTTTCATCTTAAACTGTCCCCTTCTTGAGAAACTATCTATTCATGAATCACGACTATTGACTCAACTGGAAATTATTGGACCATTGATTACTATGATTGTGATTTCATCAAGATCCATAACGGCAATCTTGTCTCTTTAAAATACATAGGAAAGAAACTGAACTTGGTTCTCGAGAATGTTACCTCACTTCTTACTGCTGATTTAAAGATGACTCAAGCAGTGATATATGAACGGCTTGTTCATACATTTACAACCTATTTTACTCGACTCACAACACTTTCATTTGAAGCTTTCCATACGTGGATGGTAAGCAATTATATATTCCATAGAGCTATAATATATGAAGAAATCTTGATTTAACTCTTGTAATTTTAAATTTGTTTGATTATTTCAGGATCTTCATCATTCTTTACCAAAGTTCAACGATCTCAAAGTGCTTGTGTTGAAACTCTTAGGCTTGGAAGACGTTTCCCTACTTGGTATTACACCACTTATAGAAGCATCTCCATATTTGCAAAAACTGCATATTGAGGTACGTATGAGTTTATTCTTTATGTTATTTTTCATAAATACTTTTTCATATTTTAGTATATATATGACATAATTTGATTTTGAAGTTTAATTGTACATATCATTACAGTTGCCTAACTATAAGACTTTGTCATTAAAGATATAATTGAAAATTAAAGTTAAGTTATATCAAATTGTTAGTAAGTATTTTTCTTTTTCTAACAGTAAATAAGGACATAGAATTAGAAATAGGAGTAAAGAAATTTTATTTAAAGTACTTGAACTTATTCAATAGTACACAGGTTTGTTTGCACCCCATCACCTCTTTATCGATAGTTGCCTTTGAAGGTTTAAAATTTTTATATAAAAATCAGCCAAGAAGTTTGAAAAATGATATAAATTTTTTTTTTTTAAAAATAATTGTTCAGGACTAAATTGTTGATCCCAATATTTATTATTGAAAAGAACGATTCTCAATTTATAAAAGTACAAAAGATTTTCCTCCAAAGAAGAGTTATCTAAATGTGGAAGACATTTTCTTCCATAAATTAGATATTAAAATAACACGTGTTTCAATAAACTAAATTCAAACTAATAATTACTAAATATTAAGAATTTAGTAATAATAAGTTTCCTACTTATTCTCACGTTATATCTACTTTTCCTTGTTATTTTTACAAATGTCAATTTTGTATGCCAATTTTATTAACTATTAACTTTCACCTCAACAAAACTTGTTCTTTCTTTTTTTATTATAGTCACATGTATATCTATGGAATAAAAAATTCTTTTCACGGTATATGTAAATTAAACTCAATAGCAATTATGTTAGAAAAAATGTTTTCCTTGGCTTCATACGAGTTATATTCTACTTACTTTTTTTCCTTTTCAGCTTGAATCGCGAAAAACAACAATATCCAAAAATAGAGTTATACGGAAAAAGTATCCCCATCAAAATCTCAAAGAAGTTAAATATAGTGGTTACCTTGGTGGTTTTGTTGACAGGGTACTTACAACTTACCTTACTCAAAATAGTGTAACGCTTGAAACATTCATTATTGTTCCTTTAGAATATGATGCTCAAGAAGCAAGAGGCCGGGCTCGACTACAACTACAAGGAAAAATTCCCAAACGAGTCAAGGTAGTGATCCATTAGGTGTTGTTGGGTTGCTTATTAGAGTTATGAAGAAAATAATGTATTATTTTATCTAGAGGTCAATTATTGAAGTATAAGTTTCTTCACATTTTAACTTGCATGAAATAGTACATACATTTTCTCGTAGCTTATTCATGTATTAGCTATGTGAGTTTCTAAATTATAAAGCAAATGTTGAATTCATTTTCATATTGTCATCTAAAGTTCTCCCTCGGGGTCTTAACTCTTTATTTGATGATCAATATGTTGGCTGTCACTTATCAAAATGGAGTTATAATCTGAATTATCTTGCTTATGAAGATGATATTATTATCTTTACATAACCTAATGGATATTCTTTAAAGAAAATAGTATCGTTATACGGGATTATGAGACCCAATTTTGTCAGAAAGTGTCACGATCCAACCCACCAGGTTGTGCAGGCATCCATTGTAACACCTAAGTAGAAGAACTCTCATATTCCAAGGTTTATTCATGTGGAAACTTCGAAAACATAGATACAGTGTAGAGTAAAATCTTTGTTACAAGCTCTTATTCATGTACATGTTAAAACATTTAAAGTAACTTGACAACCCCAAGGATCTAGTCCGAAAAGTACAAGAGCTACTATGAATGACAACATAATAACAATTTAATAAAAAGACACAGCTCTCACTATGCGGAAGAAAGAGTTGAAGTTGTTGGAGGATTTCTTCGTCTTCACCTAATGAAACATCACCAATCTTGCATCAAGACTATGTCAAAACGACATAGCAAGAGTAATATGAGTACAACCACATGTACTGGTAGGTATTATCGGTCAACTCGACGCCCACTTCATAAGATATGAACAGAACAATAAAAGATCATGTCTGGACCCCTCACTTCTCTGCCTTTTTATGTCAACAATTTCTATATCTTTAAGTATATATAAGATCAAAGTTTCATAGCTTTTTATTTCATCATACATTGTAATCATGTTTATTTATTTATGCAGGTTTGTTTTCAATTATTCCTTCCTATCATATCCATAATTCAATTAAATTTATCTTAGTTTATTATAAACTAGAGTATTGTTTATTTGTATATGTGCCTGAATAATATCTACAATGATATTCTATATTGTTATCATTATATTTATATTTTAATAAGTTTCATAGCTTTTTATTTCATCATACATTGTAATCATGTTTATTTATTTATGCAGGTTTGTTTTCAATTATTCCTTCCTATCATATCCATAATTCAATTAAATTTATCTTAGTTTATTATAAACTAGAGTATTGTTATCATGTTTTCCGGTCACTACTAGCATCGTACTTTAGCGGATAATTACTGCTTATCAGCGCCTCAACCTTGTGTACTCCCCTAACGGCATCCCTCGCCTACCGATTTCCACTGTGGGATGGCATAGTCTAGCAGTTTTCTCCCTGTTTCTCGTTTACTAGCAAACTAGAATTCATGATTCAAATATTTCTAGTATATAATAACTAACATAAATTTAATCAATTATATATATGATATTCAGGAATATATGAAATTAGTTCTGCATAATTGTTAAACAATATACCTTTGTTTCTTGATTTTCCATGCTATCTGAAATATCTGGCTTGATTTCGGATTTCTCCATTTTTAACTTAGTTTATATCTTTTTTGAGAGAGGGTTTTTGAAAGAGTTTTTATTAACTTGAGCTTTTGGTTGGCATTGCCTGCCTTTCATTACAATTTGGCAATCTATATATACTAAATTCTAAACCTATACTATTCACTATACAATAATGCACATTAGTGCGTCTACTGTACACTTTAAGACTTTTCCCTATTTTTCTTTACAGATGGCCTTTACTATTCACACCTTGGCCTTTCAAAAAGCAAATGCTACCTACTTTTTACATTATCTCTTTACTTTACATATTTTGTCAAAAGAGATATCTTATCTCCTTATCTCTTTATCTTGTCCATACCCCATCTTGTCTTGTCTTCTTTCATTCTAAATCGACATCTGGTATAACGTTATCTTCTCTATTGCATTTTGAACATCTGTGGTCGGGGTATTTGTGTCCAATAAGTTTACAATATCTGATTAATAAGTCTTCTGAAATAAATTCTTTCTTTAATGCTCGTGTTGTAGGTTGCTCTTCTGGCTTCAATAATGATAAAATCCATCTCTGAACTTCATCCATATCTGCTCTTCTTAATTCCCTTGAGTTTGAATATATCATAACTTGGTCTCTTGCATAATAACTCCAAATAGCATTGCCATTTAAATAATTGTTAGCTAGTTCTTGTATAATTGTTGATATACCAATTATCCTTTTATTTGCATAAAAGTTTGGTATTTCTACCTTTGGTATTTCAGCTTGTTTTTCTATATCTTCTGGTATTATCATATCCTTGGTCAAACCTATCTTTATAACTTGAATTGGTGACTTGATTTCTTCATATAATATCTCAGCTGGTGCTGTATAAAGTTTAATATAATTCCTTTGGTAACTCTCTTGTATATAATGAATGCTTTGTATAATTCTGGTATTCCACTTATTTCTTCTCCATCATATGTGTATACGGTACTTAGTAATCCATAACTGTAACATGTCTTAACTAAGTTTGAACTAGTTTTGGGTTGTGCAATCAATCTATTATATCCTTGTAGTTTTTGGGTTATATAATCTTCATTTGGATTTTTGGTTTGTGTGGATCTGGGGTTTAAATTTAAAAATGTTTGGATCTTATATATGTTTTCAATCTAAGATTGGGTAATGTAATTGTATCTCTTTTTATCACTTTGTATACTAACTGCATATGTAGAAGTTTGTGGTTCTGTGGGTATTTTGAATAAATGGTTTTACAAATAGTTGGTTTAAGTTGGTATTTCGTGATTTCTCACTAACTCTTTTGCTTGTACCTGCAGCTGTAAAACAAACATTATGGGTTTTAGGGAGTTTCCCATCGTCTCCTTTCATCTCTGGAATTTTAATGTCTTCCGATCGACATAGCTCCGCATTTTTATAGTCATGTTGCTGACTTATATTAGCTTTAGACTTCAGGTTATCTTCATTAGTCTTTAGCTTTTGTATCTCATTGTCCATACTGTCCACTTTAGTACAAAGTGTAGTAATGGCTTTGAGTATCTTTTCAATTGTATCTTCTTCTTTGTTCTCAATCTGAGTAGCTTTGTCTTGATAAGTAGTCTGCAACAACATTCTTATTAGTCTTTATTATTTCAATTGTAAATGTAAAGTTTAATATATTTAATACCAATCTTCTAATTTCTTTCGTTGTTACTGAATCTTGTATTTTTCTGGTTAACCACCATTTTACTTGTGTATTATCTGTTCTTACAATAAATTTGTTATATACAATATATGGGTCAAATGCTAATAAACATTTATATACTGAAAATAATTCTTTCCTATTTATTTCCCATTTTATTTCTGTATTTATATATGTGCCTGAATAATATCTACAATGATATTCTTTATTGTTATCATTATATTTATATTTTAATACTCCTCCGTAGCTTTTTTCACTTGCATCAGTTTCTACTATATAAATAAATTTTTTGTCTTCATCTGGAAAATATAATTTTGGTAATGTTTTACATAATAATTTTATCTTTTGTATTTGTGTTTGATCTTTACTATCGAAATGATATTCTACATCCTTTTTTAATTTTTGTTGTAATGGTTTTAAATTTTCTGCTAATTTTGGTATATATTCTCTTACTTGGTTAACTAATCCTAAAAAGGATTGTAATTTCTTTTTTGTATCTAATTGTTCATTCGAAGTTATTATTTTTTGTACTATATGCGTTTGCATTTTTCTATTTTTATCTATTTGTATTCCTAGGAATTCTATTTGTTTTTTCATTATTTCTGCTTTCTTTTTACTTAAACTTATTCCTGAGTGTTCTATTATATGCATAAATTTTTCTAGTAATCTTATATGTTCATCTTGTGTTTTAGAATATAATAATATATCATCAATATATACTACACAATTTTCTAATTGTTTAAAATAATTATCCATAAAATGTTGAAATCTACCTGGTGCATTTTTATATCCAAATGGTAATACATTCCATTCATAAAATCCTTGTGGTACTGTGAATGTTGTAAGTTTTTTAGATTCTTCTTCTAACTTTAAATGATAAAATCCTGATTTACAATCAAATTTACTAAAATAATTATATCCTTGAATTTGTCTTATCTTTAATATTTTATTTGGTATTGGGTAATTATATGTTTTAGTTTTTGCATTTAAATTTCTATAATCAATAACCATCCTACTTTTTCCTCTTTTTTGTTCACTATATTTATTAACAATAAATGCCGGACTTGTATGTTTACTATTACTTTCTTGTATATATCCATTTTTTAGTAATTCACTTATATGTATTTTAAATTCATTTAAATCATTAAAATTATATTTTAATGGTTTTTGTGTTATTATACTATTTTCATCAATCAGTTCAATTTTAACTTTTGTTTTATGTTTTTCTCATCCTTGTAAAGGATCTTCGTTATATAATAATTCTAATTTTTCTTGGATTATTTTTACTTTATTTATAGAGAATATAATTAGTTCTATTCTAGGGTCTTCTTCTTTTATATTTTCTAGTTTTTGTGTAATTTTTTCACTACCTTTAATCTATTCTGTTGTTTTTCTTCTTTTGTTACCTACTCTTTTTGCTCCTATTTTTTGTTTACATGGTGTTGTGAACCACCAGTGTGTCTTTGTTATTATATATGGATATAATTTATCTAAAAATGGCATCCCTAATAACATATCCTTTGTTGTTAATTCAAAATTATATATTTCTTCTATAGTTAATATTTTATCCCATATTTGTATTTTTATATTTTTTGCCTTGTATGTGATCATACTTCCTTCATTATTAAATCCTGTTACTACTATTGGTGTTTTTAATTTTTCCCATTTTTCATCTGGTAAACAATTATATTTACATATATTAGCTTCTGCTCCTGTATCTATCATTGGTGTATAATATCTGTTATAATATCCTTCTATTATTATCTTCACGAGTATATATATTTACATTTTTTTTTATATTAAAGTTCTTTTTATTATGACTTTTTTATTTTGATAATTTATTATTAGTTGTTTATCTTCTATATTATATGGTTTTACTTGTTCTAGCCATTTCATTCCTAATGTTATATTTTCATTTCCTTGATATATTTTAAATTTTATTATTATTGGTATACCTCCAATTATTATTTCTTGTTCCGTTGTTTCTTCAATGTTTATTAATACTTTTGGTAATTCTGAACATGAGTGTTCTGTAGTTATTATTTTATCTTCCTTTACTAACTCTCTAGTAATATAATTTTCTTCTTGTCCTGTATTTATTAGTATTAAATATTTTCTTTGCTCCATTATTCCTGTTATATAATAATGATGTGGTTTTATTTCTTCTTCCATTGATTTTTGTGAAATTATATTTATTCTTTTAGAACTATTTGAAGTACTCATCTTTGATGATATTTGTGGTGTATCATTATTATTTATTCTTTTTGATGTGCTTAATCTTTCTTGTACTATCTCTAAGTCCTCTTCTATATCAATTTCATTATAACTATATTCATTATTATCTATAACCGTAACTATCTTTTCAAAGGGGTTTTCTATTTTTAATTTTTTTATTTTATTTTTTGCTGTTATTTTATGTTTTGCTGTTAAAACATATAAATTCTTACATCTAGCTGTAAATATTTTACTTCCAGGTGCTAATTCTATCCCTGACATTTTCCAATATAAGACTAATGATTTATCTATATTTCTGTCATTAATTGCTACTGAGTAGTTAGCACTTATTATAAATTTAAATTTTTGGTATATTAAATTACCTTTTACTGCACTTATTATACTTTTTTCTATGGGTTGTATAATTCTATCATCTGCTAAATATATTTCTATAGGTGTATCTATTCCTTCTCTAAAACATGCTTTTATTAGTATTTCAGTTCCTCCTAAATGTGCATATTTAATTGGTTTTTTTGCATTTATCTCCTGTATTTCTTTATTAATTATTCTCTTATTTATTATCGGTATTTTAGCTTTTCCTTTAGTATACTTACAATCTATGATATGTTCTTTTTGGCTTACTACATAATATTTTTCTTTTTGTCGTTTAAACCAATTTTTTATTTTTGGTACTTCTAATATTTTTTCTACACTCAGATCTAATTCTTTTCCTTTTATTTGTTCAAATATACTATTATCAAATATTATTTTTTGTTCTAAAGATTCTTCATCTTGACGTTCTTCTTTGTTTATTATTTGTATATCTGCTTCAGCCATTTTTCATATTATAGAATTCATTATCTGACTCTAATTCTATATCATTATCTATTTCATTTTCTAATATTTCATATATACTATCTTCACTTTCTAAATCATAATCAACATACTCTATTTGTGTATATTTATCATTTTCCATAATTATTTCTGATATCTGTTTTTTCTTTGGATTTTTAGGTAATTTACAATCTTTAGCTATATGTCCTAGTTTTCCACAATTATAACAAGTACATTCCATCAATTTTCTTTTTGGTCTAAATGGTCTTTTAGTTTTGTAATTTTTTACATAATATCTCTTTTTTGGTTTTTTATATTTATACGTTGGTCTATATTTTTTATAATTTTTATTTCTATTATACTTCTTTTTATAATATCTATCTGTACAACCAAATTGGGGTGCTATTTTATTTTTGCAACATGCTATATTTTTTACTAATACATTTTCCATTTTTATATCTTCTTTATGTTTTTCACATAGTTCTGTAAACCATCTTTGTAAGAATTTCATTCTGGCTCCTAAAGTATCTGTTAATTCTGCTTCATTCCAGCTTTTTATTATTTTTGAACTAAAAGGTTCTGGTAATTTTGTAAAATATAATTTTCTTATTTTCTTACTTTCTTCCATGTTATATGTTCCTTTATAATAATATTCTCTAAATGCACATGTATATTCATCTATATAACACATATTACATATTGCCAATTTTGTCATTAAATTTCTATTTATGACTTTTTCCTTATTTTGTTCTTGTACTTCTGTTGTCATACTACTAAATTCATTTCTTATAGCTATTTCGTATTTATTTAATATTTCCATAGATGTTGTAGCTATTTCTCCATTAAATTTTTTATTATTTCTTAAAGTATTTATACTTTCTTCCGTTAAATTTTGTAACCATAATTTTACTGTTCCTATAAGTGTTCTTTCTATATATCCTGGTATTTCTGTCATTCCTATTTTGTTGTCTATTAGTTGTTTTGATATATATCCCATCCATAATTGAATTGTTTTATTTATATCTGCTACACAGTCTAAATCTAAAAAATTATGTTGATCAGTTGTTGGTTTAGGTGTCCATTTATTTAATCTTTTATTCCATAAAGTTTTTTCTCTGTCATATTTTTCATAATTTGCATTATAGTATGTTGGATTTAAATATTTTGGATTTTTTACTCCTGATGTACTAGGTTTTTCATTCATGTCTATATCTCCCGTGTTTATTTCTACATTTTTTGTATTAGCTATATTGTCTAAAAGTTCTGTATATGTTTCACTTATTTCTGAGTATTTTTCTTCTAAATCATCGTTGATATCATCAATTCTTACTTCTGGCAGATTAGTTATATTATCTTGATTACTTTCTTCTAATTTATTTTTTAATTGCAATTTTTCTTTAAATTTATTTATCTCATTTGCTAAGTTTTTTTTTTGTTCTTTTTCTTTTTGTTTTATTTCATACATTTCTTTCAACATTGCTAATTCTTTTTCTAGTTCTAAAATTTCTTTATTTTTTACTTCTTCGATTTGTTGTACTTCTTTTTTCGCTTGTTGTTTTATTTTTTCAATTTCCATTTTTCTATCTATTTCTTCGTTTTCTTTTGCTATTCTTACCATAGCAGTTAAACTATCTTCTAATTTTACCGTTTCTTTTTCTAACATCAAACTTAAATTATCACCTATTTTCTTATATCTTCTTCCTAGATTAGAAAATATTATCTTTATTTTTAATCCTTCATAGTTTTCAAATATTTTTTCGTCTATTGCATATTCTTCCTTATTCATTTATAAATTATGATGTAGTTTATATTCTAGATTATCTATTTGTGTTTTTAGATATAAAATATTTTTTCTTTGTATCATTATAGATTTATTACAGACTCCTGCAAATATATTATAATTAAGCCAATTTTCTCTTTGTTTCAATTCATTTCTTTTTGCCATAATTATGTTATTAAGTTCTTCTTAATATTCCTTATTCATCTTAATTTTAAATATTTTATATATTTATATTCTACTCTAGATATAATATCTATTAATCTTTCTAATTCTTGGTTATCCATTTTTGTAATATTTAATTGTTTATATTTCGGATATAATTTAGTTAATTTTTTCTTGAATTTACTTATCTTTTTATTAATGTGGTTCTTTCTTTCTATAGTAGTTTTTTCATACTTGGCTCTGATACCAATGTTGGGGGGTGCGGAATTCATCTTAGAATAAGATACATATATTGTAGAGTAAAATATATTTTATCATAAAGTTCTTTTAATAATTGTTTTAATCTAATTATTTCTTTAAGATTATTTATTATATATTCTATATATAACATATCTTGTAGGGTTCTTTGATACATATATAAGTTTTCTTGTATTAAATATATTTTATTTTCACTTCTCTGCCTTGTATACTACAAGTACTACCACCATACTTAAGATCCCAATGGTTCATAGCTTAATATACTAGCCACACTGTATACATAAAATTACCACAATTAAGAGTCCAAAAATTTATAGCTTAAACATACTTATCACATTGCATACTACGAATAAAACTACCACACTTAAAATTTCAATAGATCATAGCTTAAACATACTAACCACATTGCATACTACGAGAAAAACTACCACACTTAAGATTCCAATAGATCATAGATCAAACCCCCAACGCATAGATACATATTCACACCTCATGAAATTAAGCATATCATATTTCACCGTAAATATTTTATCACAAGTAGTTGGCCCTCTCATGGGAACCAAAGCCAAACTATTAGCATGCCGGAGCGTGACAATTCGATCCAAGTTTTATACTGGAACGTGGCAACCGATCCTAATTAGAGTGCCGCAATATGGCATCCGATCTCAGTTAGTATGCCGGAACGTGGAAATCTGATCCAAGTTAGAGTGCCGCAATGTGGCAGCCGATCTCAATCACACATCACAATAACACATTCAAGTCATGATTTCATCATATCGATATTCATATATCTCTTTTCAACATCTAAGGCAATTTTTGCGACATGCATACATACACAAGTATCACCACAAAGCACAACACGTGTATACACACCATCACAGAATCACAGACATTACCTAGTCTCATAGTTAATTACATAGGCGTTCCCTTTATTTCTCCTTACAAAATTACACAAGTCCAAATGCTTGTTATTCATCAATAGTTTTCTTTACACTGACTAAAACTCCTTCTCATTATTGCACCATAACCTAAATAGAAACCCATTCAAGAATACAAAATAAAAACTCGACTGATTAATTACCGTCTCAACACAACAGTAACCCCATAAACATAGAATTATGACAACTTTCCACGAAAGATTACTCGGTGCACGAAATTCTAAACATACCTCATATTGTTAAATTCACATATATATGGTAAACATGGATTTAAAATTACTTAACATAAAACGCTAACCTATCTGGGCGCCAAGAAATTGTGTTTTGTGATTTGAGATGTGTTTTGGGAAGAAGATTAAGATGAAAGGGTATTGGGTAGGGATGGGGCTGGGTAGATAGGTTGACATTTTCATTTTCATTTTAAAAAAAAAAATAGATTTAAATGATTTTGAAATAACCTTAAACAAAAAATTACTATTTTTTTTTATAATTTTGGGGGCCTAGTTCCACATGTTAATTTTTTAATTAACCATTTTGTCATTACAGTACAAGTTTATCTCACACTCTTCATATTTTTGCTGATTATAAAAAAATGCCTAATATAAAAAAAATTTAAATCGGTAAAAGTGTTCAATAGGTTGTAGGTACTAGTATTAGTTGAGGTGTCTACGTTAATTATGCGAAAAACTTTAAAAGACCGTCGATGACTTAAGCCACAAATCAATAAATGTTAATTTTGATTACATCAAAATCATTGTATCATATTTATCAAATTCACATTAAAAGTAATTATTATTGTACATAAAAACAATGAATACATCAAAATCATTATTATTTTACTAAGTTAAGTATCAGATTTATTGAATTCATAAAAAAATTCATTATATATAAGTACAATGTAGTACAATGTATGTGTATAGTTCATTATAATATATTTTTTTGGTTAAAGCATTCATTGTAAAATAATTTCAAGAATTCAATCATTCATCGTAAAAATAAGTTAATTATACATAAAGTCATTATTTTTTTAATAATCAAATATTATTCATTATATCTTTATCAAAAATATTCTATGTATAATGGTGAGAGAATAAACTATAAAATAAACATAGGTAATTTTATGAAACCATATCCAAAAATGGCTTCGGGTGTCAGAATTAGAAAAGTAATACTAAAAACCAAATCCATTTATAACTCAAAGCTATATAATTGTGTAGAAAAGAAAGTTCCATTTATTTACCATTGCAAAATGGATGTAGTTATCATGGGTTGTTCTTTTATTCTCCCTGTTTTATTAATTATTCTCTTTAGAAGAATGCTTTATAGTAGAAGACAACAAAGCAATAGTTACAGTAGTGTGGTATCAATGGAGGATAGGCTTAGACAATTGCCTGATGAAGTGATTGTATCAATTCTGTCTCAAATGCCAATTAGAGAAGCAGTCCAAACAAGTTCTCTTTCAATTCAATGGCAGTATCTCTGGATGCATGTCACACGTCTCAAATTCGACATTTCATAGTTTATTATAGGTAAGATGTTTTATTATCCAAGGTTATGTAGAAAGGAAGGGATGAAACATATCAATTTGATTAATAATGTTTTGGATTTCCACAATGGTGGCTACATAGAAGAATTCACTCTATCGTTTCCTTTTCATAAGCATTTTATCCGTGTAATTAATAAATGTCACAACTTTATATCATCAAAGAAAAAGGTTCAAATTTTTCAACTAGACCTATCACTGAGTAAAAACGAGCATACCTTTCCGTTTAAGCTCATCTCAAGTCATAGACCAAATTTATCGCCATTTGTTAGTCTCAAAGTTTTGACTTTCAATAACGTTGATGTTGACAATCGGGTGGTCAAATTTTTCATCTTCAACTGTCCCCTTTTTGAGAAACTATTTATTTATGAATCACGACTATTGACTCAACGGGAAATTGTTGGACCATTATACTCCAACTTGAAAGATTTGGAAATAGGTAATTGTTATGATTGTGATTTCATCAAGATCCATCACGTCAATCTTGTCTCTTTCAAATACATAGGAAAGAAACCAAACTTGCTTCTGGAGAATGTTACCTCACTTCTTGCTGATGATTTCAAGATGACTCTAGTAGTGATATGTGAACGGCTTGTTCATACATTTACAACCTATTTTACACTACTCACAACACTTTCATTTGAAGTTTTTCATACGTGGATGGTTAAGGAAAGCTTGATTTAACTCTTGTAATTTTAAATTTGTTTGAATATTTCAGGATCTTGATCATTCTTTACCAAACTTCAACAATCATCAAAGTGCTTGTGTTTAAAATTTTAGGCATGGAAGACGTTTCCCTACTTGGTCTTACGCCACTAATAGAAGCATCTCCATATTTGCAAAAAACTGTGTATTGAGGTACGCATGAGTTTATTCTTTATGTTATTTTTCATCAATACTTTTTCATATTTTAGTATATATATGACATAATTTGATTCAGTATTGTTTTAAAATAACTTTTGAAGTTTAACTGTACATATCATTACAGTTGTTTAACTATAAGACTTTGTCATTAAAGATATAATTGAAAATTCAAGTTAAGTTATTTCAAATTTTTAATAAGTATTTTTCTTTTTCTAACAGGAAATAAGGACTATTAGAAATAGGAGTAAATACATTTTATTTAATGTACTTGAACTTATTCAATAATACACAGGTTTGTTTCCGCCCCATCACCTCTTTATCAATAGTTGCCTTTGAAGGTTTAATATTTTTATATAATAATCAGCCCAGATGTTTGGAAAATGATATAAAAAAACAAAAAAAAAAAACAATTGTTCAGGACTAAATTGTTGATCCCAATATTTTATTATTGAAAAGAATAATTTTCAATTTATAGAACTACAAATTATTTTACTCCAAAGAAGAGTTATCTAAATGTGGAAGAAATTTTCTCCCATAAATTATTTATGATATTAAAATAACGCCTATTTCAATAAACTAAATCCAAACTAATAATTACTATATATTAAGAATTTGGTACTAATAAGTTTCCTACTTGTTCCCACATTAAATCTACTTTTCCTTGTTACTTTTTACCAATGTCAATTTTGTGTGCCAATTTTATTAAATATTAACCTTCACCCCAAGAAAATTTGTTCTTTCTTTTCTTTTTTAAATTATAGTCACATGAATAACTATGGAATAAGAAAACATTTTCACTATTGCTATATGTAAATTAAACTCAATAGCAATTATGTTAGAAAAAATGTTTTCCTTGGCTTCATACGAGATATATTCTACTTACTTTTTTTTTTCCTTTTCAGCTTGAATGGCGAAAAACAACATCTCCAAAAATAGAGTTAAACGGAAAAAGTGTCCCCATCAAAATCTCAAAGAAGTTAAATAAAGTGGTTACCTTGGTAATTTTGCAGACAGGGTACTTACAACTTACCTTACTCAAAATAGTGTGACGCTTGAAACATTCATTATTGTTCCTTTAGAATATGATGCTCAAGAAGCAAGAGGTCGGGCTCGACGACAACTACATGAAACAATTCCCAAACGAGTCAATCTAGTGATCCTTTAGGTGTAGTTGGGTTGTTGATTAGAGTTATGAAGAAAATAATGTATTATTTTATCTAGAGGTCAATTATTGATGTATAAGTTTCTTCACATTTTAACTTGCATAAAATAATACATACATTTTCTAGTAGCTTATTCATGTATTATCTATGTGAGTTTCTAAATTATAAACCAAACGTTGAATTCATTTTCATATTGGCATCTAAAGTTCTGCCTAGGGCTCTTAACTCTTTGTTTGATGATCAATATGTTGGCTTTAAATTATCAAAATGGAGTTATAATCTGAATTATCTTGCTTATGAAGATAATATTATTATCTTTACATGACCTAATGCATATTATTTAAAGAAAATTGTATCAATATACAGGATTATGAGACCAAATCTTGTCAGAAAGTGTCACGACCCAACCCACCAGGTTGTGCAGGCACCCACTCTAACGCCTAAGTAGAAGAACCCTCATATTCAAATTTCAACAAAATAGATATAGTGTAGAGTAAAATCTTTATTACAGGCTCTTATTCATGCACTAGTTGAAGTATTTATAATAACTTGACAACCCCAAGGATCTAGTCCGAAAACTACAAGAGCTACTAAGAATTACAACATGATAACAATTTAATAAAAGGACACAACTCCCACTATGCAAAAGATAAAGTCGAAGTTGTTGGCGGATTTCTTCGTCATCGCCTAATGAAACATCACCAATCCTGCATCCAGACTATGTCAAAAAGACATAGCAAGAGTTGTATCAGTACAACCACACGTATTGATAGGTATTATCGGTCAACTCTACGCCCACCTCATAAGATATGAACAGACCAATAAAAGATCATGTATGGACCCCTCGCTTCTCCACCTTTAACCTTTACTTAGAAAACCTTCCAATTACACGTATCTCTTTCCTACGAGGTTACAACTTAAATACACTATCCACCTTGTATACTACAAGTAACACCACCAAACTTAAGATCCCAATGGATTATAGCTTAAATATACTAGCCACATTGTATACTACTAGTAAAATTACAACACTTAAGAGTCCAAAAAATTATAGCTTAAACATACTTACCACATTGCATACTACGAATAAAACTACCACACTTAAAATTCCAATAGATCATAGCTTACACATACTAACCACATTGTATACAACTAGCAACACTACCATACTTAAGATTCCAATAGATCATAGCTCAAACCCGCAACGCGTAGATACAAATACACACCTCACGAAATTAAGCATATCATATTTCACTGTATACATTTCATCACAAGTAGTTGGCCCTCTCATGGGACCCAAAGTCTAATTTTAAGCATGTCGGAACGTGGCAATTCGATCCAAGTCTTATGCCAGAACGTGGCAATCAATCCCAGTTAGAATGCCGAAACGTGGCAGCCTATCTTAGTTAGTATGCCATAACATGGCAATCCGATCCACGTTAGAGTGCCGCAATGTGGCAGCCGGTCTCAATCATACATCACAATAACACATTCAAGTCATGATTTTATCACATCGATATTCATATATCTCTTTTCAACATCTAATACCATTATTGCAACATGCATACACATACAAGTATCACCACAAAGCACAACACGTGTATATTACACCATCACAGAATCACAGACATTACCTGGTCACATACTTAATTACATAGGGGTTCCCTCAATTTCTCCTTACAAAATTACACAAGCCCAAAAGTTAGTTATTCATCACATAGTTTCGTTACTATTTTTATTTATCCTGACTACAACTCATTGTTACCATTACACCATAACCTAACAAGAAACCCATTCAAGAATAAAAATAAGAAACTCAACTGATTACCGTCTCAACACAACACTTACCCCATAAGCATTGAATTATAACAACTTCCCACGGAAGATTACTCGGTGCACGAAATTCTAAACATACCTCATATTGTTAAATTCATATATATATGGTAAACATGGATTTAAAATTACTTAACATAAAACTCTAACCTATCTGGATGCCAAGAAATTGTGTTTTTTGATTTGAGATTATGTTTTGGGAAGAAGATTAATATGAAAGGGTATTGGTGTCACGCCACGAGTCTACACCCTGGGCGAGACCGGCACTCGAAGACCTTTACTGGCCCCTAAGCGAACCCTTGGTCTGGATTACTCAACTCAGCGGAAGACTAAATTCAACTTAAGCAAGAATAAAACATATTTAAAGGAAAAATACTTCATATAATAAATCTGGCCAAAATGGCACTTAAGTCTCAATAACTGAAGACAAACTCCAAACTTGAATACTATTGTCTACGAAGCTTCTAAACTGACTAAAGAGGGATATTGGGACAAACCCCACAACATCATAAGAGCTAACTAATAAAGCAATGAAATGGATGCCCTCCAGAATGCAAGGAGGCTCACCACTAACTTTGGAGCTCGGTTTGGATCAACGAAACCGTGTGTGCTGATCCTGGGTACCTGAGTCTGCATCATAAACTGATGCAGGCCAACTGACATCAGTACATTGAATGTACGAGTATGCGAGTTGAAAATCTAAATGACGACTTAAGTTTGAGGGGATTAGATGAACTTACCTTGGCTCTGCTTAAATCAAAAATATGTTTAACTCAAAGGATATACATATAAAGCAGTTTAACACACATGCGAGATATATATATATAAATCTTGTAAAACAGTAAAACAACTCAGCTCGTTAAAGAAATGCAATAACAAACACAACTTTACTTATATATGAAAGTAATATAACTTTGGTGGGAGATTCCCTAACTGACAACTACCACTATGAGCCTAAGTGATGATAAATCGTCTTTCCTACGCTTTCAAAACTTTCCTATACCTTGCCATCGATATAGGACCTTATTTTGATTAGTGGATCCACTAGATAAACTTATCATTTAAAAAGTATGATCCGTCAATTCCCATGACATGGCTTCATGGTTTACATGGAGATTTGAGTTAATATGAACTCTCATCCCCACATCGGTGCTCAATACTACTCCCAAAACATGTTTTAGCTCATACTTTTAGTAAAACTTTCTTTCCTTTGCTGTGAGATCATTTGCTGAACCCCTTTAGCTTTAAAAAGCTCTTTTTTGGAATCAATGTTCCCCTTTTAGTTCAAAACTCTTTTGGAACTCTTAATTTCCTTTTTAATCAATTTGAAACATTTGTAAACCTTTAGGGAATACTTAGTTTCCTTATAGCTTTCAAGAAATGAATTCAACTCTTGTTCTTTACTTAACTTGAAACTTAACTCTTAGGGAATACTTAGTTACTTTATAGTCTTTGAGATATTTACACAACTCTTTACTCTTTGCTCAACTTGTAACTTGAGCCTTAAAAAAAATTTAAAATGATTGTTTAAGACTCTTTGAAAACTTTAAGAACTCGCTTTGACTTGCTTCTTAACTTTTAGACTTTGACTCTTAACTTCTTTGACTTTGATCTTAGCTTCCCTTGAATTGGATTATGGATTCAAGGATCATGATATCTTGTTTATGGATGATTTCATGTTGTTTAGATGTACTCTAGAGTGTCGGAATCAACTAGGAATGAGAGGTACATCACTTAGGAACTAGTACGAAAAGATAGGAAAATAACGGGGTATCCAGGGGGTCGTGGCGCTCTGAGAGGCATGGGGTGCTAGGACCTGTTGGACAGACCCTAGTCTAGGGCACTCTAAGAGGCGCACCGCACCAGGGCCTGTCAGAGAGAGCCTTCCTTGAGGCGCGGCGCCCCAAGGGCCGTCTGACGGGACCTCCGACTTTCTTCTTCGTTTTTCATATCTAAACCTTTCCAAACTCCCATGGATTACACCCCAAAATACTTAGGATTCCTAATTAACTCATTACCCAATAGTCTAGACCCAAAAACAGTCCAGAAACAAGAACCCAAACTACTGGAGATCAAATACACATCAACCAACAAGATTTCACAATGTTTAATCAAGAATTCCTTGTTCATCATTCACTAATTCAAACTTTACTGAACTGAAACAATTTGGGTGTGAGTGAAAGAATCCAACACCGAATTATCTCACATACCTGGTAGGGATCACTCCCGACGAAATCCACACAAAGAAATCTTGGAGTTCTTACGTCTTATTCTCCCTCCTCCTCTTTTCTCCTTTCTTTCGAAGCCCTAGCTTATTTTCTAAGTGCGTAAACTGAATGAGATCATTTTAGACCCCATAATATTACCCCAAAAACGAAATTAATGATTGACTTAGGAAAAGACCGAAACACCTTAACAAATCCGGATTTGGAATTTTCCTTGCTCAACAGTCCAACTTTCAAAAGTCATATCTCCCTCATACGACCTCAGTAATTCGCAAACTTGATGTCGTTGGAAAGCTCTTCCAACGATCTTTCCATCCATTTAAAGAAATCACCTTAAATCCCCCTGAGCTGGAAGTTATGGTCATTTGAAAATGACCAAAACTCACTTTTCAAAACTGGAAATTTTCCAGATTTCCTTACTTATTTCCAAATTTGATTCTTCTTGTTTTTCTTAGTTTAACCTTCGCTAATTCTAGACACGAGATGTTACAATTGGGTAGGGGTGATATGTTTGAAATAACTTTAAACAAAAAATTACTATTTTTTAAAATAATTTTGGGGGCCTAGTGCCACATGTTAATTTTTTAATTAGCCATTTTTCCATGTCATGGCAAGTGTATCTCACACTCTTCATATTTTGTTGATTCTCAAAAAATGCCTAATACAAACAATTTTTGAATAGGTAAAAGTGTTCAATAGGTTGCAGCTACTAGTCTTAGTTGAGTTGTCTAAGTGAATTATGCGGACAACTTTAAAAGACCGTCGATGACTTAAGCCAAAAATCAATAAATGTTAATTTTAATTACATCAAAATCATTGTATCATATTTATCAAATTCACATTAAAAGTGATTATCATTGTACATAAAAAAACAATGAATACATCAAAATCATTGTTATTTTACTAAATTATGTATCAGATTTATTGAATTCCCATAAAAAAAATTCATTATATATAAGTACAATGTAATACAATGTATGTGTATAATTCATTGTAATATATTTTTTTGTTAAAGCATTCATTATAAAATAATTTCAAGAATTCAATCATTCATTGTAAAAAATAAATTCGTTATACATCCATTCATTAGTTTTTAATAATCAAATATTATTCATTATATCTTTACCAAATATATTCTATGTATGATGGTGAGAGAATAAATTATAAAATAAACATAGAAAATTTTATGAAACCATATCCAAAAACGGCTTCTGGTGTCAAAATTAAAAAAGTAATAATAAAAATAAAATTCATTTATAACTCAAAGCTATATAATTGTGTAGAAAAGAAAGTTCCATTTATTTACCATTGCATAATGGATGTGGTTTTCATGGGTTGTTCTTTTATTCCCCCTGTTTATTGATTATTCTCTTTAGAAGAATGCTTTTTAGTAGAAGACAACAAAGCAATAGTTGCAGTAGTGTGGTATCAATGGAGGATAGGCTTAGCCAATTGCCAGATGAAGTGATTGTATCAATTTTGTCTCAAATGACAATTAGAGAAGCAGTCCAAAGAAGTTCTCTTTCAATTCAATGGCAGTATCTCTGGATGCATATCAGACGTCTCAAATTCGACATTTCACAGTTTATTACATGGAAGATGTTTTATTATCCAAGATTTTGTAGAAAGGAAGGGATGAAACATATCAATTTGATTAATAATGTTTTTGATTTCCACAATGGTGGCTACTTAGAAGAATTCACTCTCTCGTTTCCATTTCATAAGCATTATAAGTGTGCATTAATAAATGTCTCAACTTTGTATCATCAAAGAAAAAGGTTGAAATCTTTCAGCTAGACTTATCACTTAGTAAAAATGAGCTTAGGTGATAAACCTTTCCGTTTAAGCTCATCTCAAGTCATAGACAAGATTTATCGACATTTGTTAGTCTTACAGTTTGGGGTTTCAATAACGTTGATGTCGACAATCGGGTGGTCAACTTTTTCATCTTCAACTGTCCCCTTCTTGAGAAACTATCTATTTATGAATCACGACTATTTACTCAACTGGAAATTGTTGGACCATTATACTCCAACTTGAAAGATTTGGAAATAGGTAATTTTTATGATTGTGATTTCATCAAGATCCATGACATCAATCTTGTCTCTTTCAAATACATTGGAAAGAAACAAAACTTGCTTCTAGAGAATGTTACCTTACTTCTTGCTGATGATATGAAGATTACTCTAGTAGTGATATGTGAACGGCTTGTTCATAAATTTACAACCTATTTTACTCTACTCACAACACTTTCATTTCAAGTTTTTCATACGTGGATGTTAAGCAATTATATATTCCATTGAGCTAGAATATATAAGGAAAGCTTGATTTAACTTTTGTAATTTTAAATTTGTTTGAATATTTCAGGATCTTGATCATTCTTTACCAAAGTTCAACAATCTCAAAGTGCTTGTGTTGAAAATTGTAGGCATGGAAGACGTTTCCCTACTTAGATAACTCAAAGGACATGGTATTAGAAATAGGAGTAAATAAATTTTATTTAATGTACTTGAACTTATTCAATAATACACAGGTTTATTTCCGCCGCATCACCTCTTTATCGAAAGTTGCCTTTGAAGGTTTAAGATTTTATTATAAAAATCAGCCCAGATGTTTGAAAAATGATATAAAAAATTATTAGTTTTATTGTTCCGGACTAAATTGTTGATCCCAATATTTTATTATTGAAAAGAATGAATCTAAATTTATAGAAGTACAAAATATTTTACTCCAAAGAAGAGTTATCTAACTGTGGAAGAAATTTTCTTCCATAAATTATTTCTGATATTAAAATAACATGTGTTTCAACAAACTAAATCCAAACTAATAATTACTAAAAATAAAGAATTTAGTACTAATAAGTTTCCTACTTATTCTCACGTTATATCTACTTTTCCTTGTTATTTTAACAATTGTCAAATTTGTATGCCAATTTTATTAACTATTAACCTTCACCCCAACAAAACATGTTCTTTCTTTTTTTATTATAGTCACATGTATAGCTATGGAATAAGAAATTCTTTTCACTATTGGTATATGTAATTAAACTCACTTGCAATTATGTTAGAAAAAAAAAGTTTTCCTTGGCTTCATACGAGTTATATTCTACTTACTTTTTTCCCCTTTCATCTTGAATGGCGAAAAACAACAATCTCCAAAAATAGAGTTATACAGAAAAATTGTCCGCATCAAAATCTCAAAGAAGTTAAATATAGTGATTACGTTGGTGGTTTTGCAGACAGGGTACTTACAACTTACTTTATTCAAAATAGTGTGACGCTTGAAACATTCATTATTGTTCCTTTAGAATATGATGCTCAAGAAGCAAGAGGTCGGGCTCGACAACAACTACAAGGATAAATTCCCAAACGAGTATAGGTAGTGATCCTTTAGGTGTTGTTGGGTTGCTGGTTAGAGTTATGAATAACATAATGTATTAATTTATCTAGAGGTCAATTATTGATGTATAGGTTTCTTCACATTTTAACTTACATAAAATAATACATATATTTTCTCATAGCGTATTCATGTATTATCTATGTGAGTTTCTAATTTATAAACATAATGTTGAATTCATTTTCATATTGGAATCTAAAGTTCTGCCTAGGGCTCTTAAATCTTTACTTGATGATCAATGTGTTTGGCTATCACTTATCAAAATGGAGTTATAATCTGAATTTGCTTGCTTATGAAGATGATATTATCATCTTTACATAAACTAATGCATATTCTTTAAAGAAAATAGTATCATTATACACGATTATGAGACCCAATCTTGTCAGAAAGTGTCACGACCCAACCCATCAGGTTGTGTGGGCACCCACTCTAACGTCTATGTTGAAGAACCCTGATATTCCAAGGTTTATTCATGTGGAAACTTCAACAAAATAGATATAGAGTAGAGTAAAATCTTTATTATAGGCTCTTATTCATGCACTAGTTAAAACATATAAAGTAAGTTGACAACCCCAAGGATCTAGTCCGAAGAGTAGAAGAGGTACTAAGAATTAAAACATGATAACGATTTAATAAAAGGACACAACTCCCACTTTGCGGAAGAAAGAGTCAAAGTTGTTGGCGGATTTCATCGTCTTCACCTAATGAAACATCACCAATCCTGCATCCAGACTATGTCAAAGAGACATAGCAAGAGTAGTATCAGTACAACTACATGTACTGGTATGTATTATCGGTCAACTCGACGCCCACCTCATAAGAGATAAACAACAATAAAAGATCATGTCTGGACCCCTCGCTTCTCCACCTTTAACCTAAATTTACTTAGAACACCTTCCAATTACACCTATCTCTTTCCTACGATGTTACAACCTAAATACACTAACCGCCTTGTATACTACAAGTACAACCACCATACTTAAGATCCCAATGGTTCATAGCTTAAATATACTAGCCACATTGTATACTACCAGTAAAACTACCACACATTAGAGTCCAACAAATTATAGCTTAAACATACTTACCACATTGCACACTACGAATAAAACTATCACACTTAAGATTCCAATAGATCGTAGCTTAAAGATACTAACCACATTGTATACGACGAGTAAAACTACCACACTAAAGATTCCAATAGATCATAGCTCAAACCCCCAACCCGTAGATACATATACACACCTCATGAAATTAAGCATATCAAATTTCACCATATACATTTTATCACAACTAGTTGGCCCTCTCATGGGACCCAAAGTCAAACTGTTAGCATGCCGGAGCGTGGCAATTCGTTACAAGTTTTATGCCGGAACGTGGCAACTAATCCCATTTAGAGTGCCGGAATGCCTATCTCAGTTAGTATGCAGGAACCTGGAAATCCGATCCAAGTAAGAGTGTCGCAATGTGGCAGCCGATCTCAATCACACATTACAATACCACATTCAAGTCATGATTTCATCATATCGATATTCATATATCTCTTTTATACATCTAAGACCATTGTTGCAACATACACACATATACAAGTATCACCACAAATCATAACACATGTATTTCACACCATCATAGAATCACAGACATTACCTGGTCACATACTTAATTACATAGGGGTTCCCTCGATTTCTCCTTACAGAATTACACAAGTCCAAAAGCTAGTTATTCATCACATAGTTCCATTACTAGATTTCTTTACCCTTACTACAAACCCTTGTTACCATTACACCATAACCTAACAAGAAACCCATTCAAGAATACAAAATAAGAAACTCGACTAATTACCGTCTCAACACAACAAGAACCCCATAAGCATTGAATTATAACAACTTTCCATGGAAGATTACTCGGTGCACGAATTCTAAACATACCTTGTATTGTTAAATTCATATATATATATGGTAAACATGGATTTAAAATTACTTCACATAAAACTCTAACCTATATTGGTGCCAAGAAATTGTGTTTTGTGATTTGAGATATGTTTTGGGAAGAAGATTAAGATGAAAGGGTATTGGGTAGGGGTGGGGTTGAGTACATATGTTGACATTTTCATTTTAATTTTTTTAAAAATAGATTTAAATGTGTTCAAAATAACTTTAAACAAAAAATTACTATTGTTTTTATAATTTTGGGGGCCTAGTGCCACATAATAATTTTTTAATTTGTCATTTTTTCATGTCAGCGCAAGTGTATCTCACATTCTTCATATTTTTTCTGATTATCAAAAAATGCCTAATATAAATAATTTTTGAACAGGTAAAAGTGTTCAATAGGTTGTAGGTACTAGTCTTAGTTGAGGTGTCTAAGTGAATTATGCGGACAACTTTAAAAGACCGTCGATGACTTAAGCCACAAATCAATAAATGTTAATTTTGATTACATCAAAATCATTGTATCATATTTATCAAATTCACATTAAAAGTAATTATTATTGTACATAAAAAACAATGAATACATCCAAATCATTGTTATTTTACTAAATTAAGTATCATATTTATTGAATTTCTATAATAAAAAAAAAGCATTATATATAAGTACAATGTAATACAATATATGTGTATGATTCATTGTAATATCTTTTTTTGTTAAAGCATTCATTGTAAAATAATTTCAAGAATTCAATCATTCATTGTTAAAAATAAATACATTATACATAAAGTCATTATTTTTTAAAAATAAAATATTATTCATTATATCTTTATCAAAAATATTCTATATATGATGGTGAGAGAATAAACTAAAAACAAACATAGTTAATTTTATGAAACCATATCCATAAATGCTTCTGGTGTCGAAATTAGAAAAGTAATAATAAAAACCAAATCCATTTATAACTCAAAGCTATATAATTGTGTAGAAAAGAAAGTTCCATTTATTTACCATTGCAAAATGGATTTAGTTTTTATGGGTTGTTCTTTTGTTCTCCCTATTTATTGTTTATTCTCTTTAGAAGAATGCTTTGTAGTAGAAGACAACAGAGCAATAGTTGCATTAGTGTGGTAACAATGGAGGATAGGCTTAGTCAATTGCCAGATGAAGTGATTGTATCAATTATGTCTCAAATGACAATTAGAGAAGCAGTCCAAACAAGTTCTCTTTCAATTCAATGGCAGTATCTCTGGATTCATGCCACACGTCTCAAATTCGACATTTCACAGTTTATTACATGAAAGATGTTTTATTATCCAAGGTTATGTAGAAGGGAAGGGATGAAACATATCAATTTGATTAATACTGTGTTGGATTTCCACAACGGTTGCTACTTAGAAGAATTCACTCTCTCGTTTCCTTCTCATAAGCATTTTAAGCGTGTAATTAATAAATGTCTCAACTTTGTATCATCAAAGAAAAATATTGAAATCTTTAGAATAGACCTATCACTCAGTAAAAACGAGCATGGGCGATATACCTTTCCGTTCAAGCTCATCTCAAGTCATAGACCAAATTTATCGCCATTTGTTAGTCTCAAAGTTTTATCTTTAAGTAATGTTGATGTTGACAATCGGGTGGTCAACTTTTTCATCTTCAGTTGTCCCCTTCTTGAGAAACTATCTATTTATGAATCACGACTATTGACTCAACGGGAAATTATTGGACCATTATGCTCCAACTTGAAAGATTTGGAAATAGGTAATTGTTATGCTTGTGATTTCATGAAGATCCATAACGTCAATCTTGTCTCTTTCAAATACATAGGAAAGAAACCAAACTTGCTTCTCGAGAATATTACCTCACTTCTGACTGCTGATTTCAAGATGACTTTAGCAGTGATATGTGAACGACTTGTTCATACATTTACAACTTATTTTACTCGAGTTACAACACTTTCATTTGAAGCTTTTTATACGTGGATGGTAAGCAATTATATATTCCATAGATCTAGAATATATGGCGAAAGCATCATTTAGCTCTTGTAATTTTAAATTTGTTTGATTATTTCATGATCTTGATCATTCTTTACCAAAGTTCAACAAGTTCAAAGTGCTTGCGTTGAAAATTTTAGTCATGGAAGACGTTTCCCTAATTGGTATTCCACCACTAACAGAAGCATCTCCATATTTGCAAAAACTGCATGTTGAGGTACGTATGAGTTTATTCTTTATGTTATTTTTCATAAATACTTTTTCATATATTTGAGTATATATATGAAATAATTTGATAAGGTATAGTCACAAAATAACAACTTTTGAAGTTTAACTGTACATATCATTACAGTTGTTTAACTATAAGACTTTGTCATTAAAGATATAATTGAAAATTCAAGATAAGTTATTTCAAATTTATAATAAGTATTTTTCTTTTTCTAACAGGAAATAAGGACATGGCATTAGAAATAGGAGTAAATAAATTTTATTTAATGTACTTGAACTTATTCAATAATACACGGGTTTGGTTAAGGCCCATCACCTCTTTATTGAAAGTTGTCTTTGAAGGTTAAAGATTTTTATATAAAAATCAACCCAGATATTTGAAAAATGATATAAAAAATTAAAAAAAAATAATTTAATTGTTCAGGACTAAATTGTTGATCCCAATATTTTATTATTGAATAGAATTATTCTCAATTTATAGAAGTACAAAATATTTTACTCCAAAGAAGAGTTATCTAAATGTGGAAGAAATTTTCTTCCATAAATTATGGGATAATGCACAAGTACCCCCTCAACCTATGCCCGAAATTCCAGAGACACACTTATACTATACTAAGGTTCTATTACCCCTCCGAACTTATTTTATAAATAATTTCCTACCCCTTTTCGGCCTACGTGGCACTATCTTGTGGGCCTAGCGTGTGTTGACATTTTTTTTCAAACTAGTGCCACGTAGGTCGAAAAGGGATAGAAAATTATTTATAAAATAAGTTTAGGGGGGCAATAGGACCTTAGTATAAGTGTGTCTCTGATATTTTAGGCAAAGGTTGAGGGGTACTTATGCATTTTTCAATAAATTATTTATGATATTAAAATAACACGTGTTTTAATAAACTAAATCCAAACTAATAATTACTAAATATTAAGAATTTAGTACTTACAAGTTACCTACTTATTCTCACGTTAAATCTACTTTTCCTTGTTATTTTAACCAATGTCAATTTTGTAGGACAATTATATTAATTATTAACCTTCACCCAACAAAACATGTTTTTTTTTTTTTTTGTTAATATAGTCACATGTATAGCTGTGGAATAAGAAATTCTTTTCACTATTAGAAAAAATGTTTTCCTTAGCTTCATACGAGTTATATTCTACTTACTTTTTTTCCTTTTCAGCTTGAATGGCGAAAAATTACATTCTCCAAAAATAAAGTTATACGGAAAAAGTGTCCCCATCAAAATCTCAAAGAAGTTACATATAGTGATAACCATGGTGGTTTTGCAGACAGGGTACTTACAACTTACCTTACTCAAAATAGTGTGACGCTTGAAACATTCATCATTGTTCCTTTAGAATATGATGCTCAAGATGCAAGAGGTCGGGCTTGACAACAACTACAAGGAAAAATTCCCAAACGAGTCAAGCCAGTGATCCTTTAGGTGTTGTTGGGTTTCTGATTAGAGTTATGAAAAAAATAATTTATTATTTTAACTAGAGGTCAATTATTGATGTATAAGTTTCTTCATATTTTAACTTGCATAAAATAATACATACATTTTCTCGTAGCTTATTCTTGTATTATCTATGTGAGTTTCTAAATTATAAACCAAATGTTGAATTCATTTTCATATTGGCATCTAAAGTTCTGACTAGGGCTCCTAACTCTTTATTTGATGATCAATATATTGGCTATAACTTATCAAAATGGAGTTATAATCTGAATTATCTTGCTTGTGAAGATGATATTATTATCTTTACATAACCTAATGCATATTCTTTAAAGAAAATGGTATCATTATACAGGACTATGAGACCCAATCTTGTCAGAAAGTGTCACGACCCAACCCACTAGTTTGTGCGGGCACCCACTCTAACGCCTATGTAGAAGAACCCTCATATTTCAAGGTTTATTAATGTGGAAATTTCAACAAAATAGATATAGTGTAAAGTAAAATCTTTAATATATGCTCTTATTCATGCACTAGTTAAAACATTTAATATAACTTGACAATCCCAAGGATTTAGTCCGAAGAGTACAAGAGCTACTAAAAATTACAATATGATAACGATTTAATAAAAGGTCACAACTCCCACTATGCGGAAGAAAGAGTCGAAGGTGTTAGCGGATTTCATCGTCTTCACCTAATGAAACATCACCAATGCTGCATCAAGACTATGTCAAAAAGATAGAGCAAAAGTAGTATCAGTACATTTACACGTACTGTTACATATTTTCGGTCAATTCGACGCCCACCTCATAAGATATGAACAAAACAATAAAAGATCATGTATGGACCCCTCACTTCTCCACATTTAACCTAAATTTACTTAGAACAACTTTCAGTTACACCTATCTCTTTCCTACGAGGTTACAACCTAAATACACTAATGCCTTGTATACTACAAGTACAACCACCACACTTAAGATCCAATGGTTCATAGCTTAAATATACTAGCCACATTGTATACTACCAGTAAAACTACCACACTTATGAGTCTAACAAATTATAGCTTAAACATACCTACCACATTGTACACTACGAATAAAACTATCTCACTTAAGATTCCAATATATCATAACTTAAAGATACTAATACATTGTATACTACGAGTAAAACTACCACATTTAAGATTCCAATAGATCATAGCTCAACCCCCCAAGGCATAGATACATATTCATACCTCACGAAATTAAGCATATCAAATTTCACCGTATTCATTTTATCACAAGTAGTTGGCCCTCTCATGGGACACAAAGTCAAACTGTTAGCATGCCGGAGCGTGGCAATCCATTACAAGTTTTATGCCGGAATGTGGCAACCGATCTCAGTTAGAGTTCCGAAACGCCTATCTCAATTATTATGTAGGAACGTGGAAATCCTATCCAAGTTAGAGTGTAGGAATGTGGCAGCCGATCTCAATCACACATCACAATAACACATTCAAGTCATGATTTCATCATATCGATATTTATATATCTCTATTCAAAATCTAAGACCATTGTTACAACATGCATACATATACAAGTATCACCACAAAGCACAACACGTGTGTATCACACCATCATAGAATCACATACATCACCTAGACACATACTTATTTACATAGGGGTTCCCTCGATTTCTCCTTACAGAATTATACAAGTCCAAAAGCTTGTTATTCATCACATAGTTTCGTTACTAGTTTTCATTAACCTGACAACAACTCCTTCTCACCATTACACCATAACCTAACAAGAAACCCTTTCAAGAATACAGAATAAGAAACTCGACTGATTACCGTTGTTATGCCGTAATTTTATCTATCTATAGAAAAATCACTTTTGAAATGTTCTAAGTATAAAAAAATTTGAGAAAAATACTTAAAAAAGAGTCGCCACTTAATTTTTTAAAGAAATTAAGAAAACTTAATTTAAAAAGATTTTAACAGATTAAATCTTAATAAATTTAGAGAAAATGGGTAAGGGGTTCTTATTTACGCTTCAAGAAGGTTTTTAAGGCATTTGAAGCGCCCACTAACATGCGGTTATCCTATGACTTAGGTTAATTATTTTGACTATTTTTTTTAAATATTTAATATAGAAATAATATTATTAATTTACAATACTCGATTAACTTGAGAAAATAATTAAAAGAACAATTTTTAATTATTTTTTTTTTAAGAAAATGAAATCTTAATTGAAACATTTGAATATAATACAAGTGACTAGAATTTTAACAAGACTAGATTTGTTAAAACTTATTTGACGCATTTTTAAAATAATATTTTAAACCAAATTGGTCAATTAAAGCATAGAGACTATTTTAAATTAATTGAAGGTTAAGTAAAAAATTTCAAATAAACAAAAACCAAGTGTTGACAAAAATGAAATTTATTTAAACATACTAACATAAAGAATATAGTTCATATCTTGGGGAATTAATTAAGTTATTTAATAATTCTAAATTTAGAGTTAATAAAAAAAGATAATAATAATAACAATTAAATAATAAAGGATTAAATGAGCAAATGAATTTGGGCCCCCTTTTGGGCCAATTTTGCTGGGAATTTGGGGTTTTAACCCAATTCCCACTTTTTTTGTATACACTTGTCATATATCAGTGTATATCAACGTGTATACCAGATCTTTGCGTGTATCTCCTGCTTTCGAACACCTGTAATTTACCTCATATCTGTATTTTCATATTTTTGGCTGCATATTTGCTTCCATGAACCTGTATATCAGTGTATACATGTTGTATACATCATGTATACAACCCATTTCTCGGGCTTTTGAACATTTTCAGTAGTATGTTGGGTCTCTGGGATCTATAACAGCTTCCACAACATGGGCGCTGACTCGAGGAACGGAGAAGACAAAGATCGAGCCTTTATGGCTCAACTTGGAAAATGCAAGGTAGATGAGCCCCGAGGACTCGATCCGAGAGATTTATGCAAGAAAAAAAAAGATGAAAAGATTAGGACGGAGAAATAGATCATAACAACTCAACATAATAACAAAAAAAAAACTAACATATTAACAACTCATACAATTTGGAATTAAATAATAGAGCATTAAGAACGAAAGGTGTTCGGATCATAATTAGTATTATCTTTTAGGGGGCAGCATTCCGGGACGAATGAGCTTGGATGAGATATCCACCACCACACAAGAAATTTTGACGAAAATTCAAGTTCCAAAACAACAAACCCAAAATTCTAGAATACTATTATTCTATAAAACCCAATTTGAAGTATTTTCGTATATGACCTCAAAATCCAATTTTTTTCTCTTCTCCCCTTTTTTTTTTTTGAAATATGAATGAATTATTGAATTGAATTGAATTCTTGGAAAAAAAAAGTTCATGAATTCTTGAATTCTTGAATTATGAATTATGAATTGAAAAAATGAATTGAAATGAATTCTTGATTTCCTTCAATCCTTGAAATCTTGAATTCCTCTCCCTTGATTTTTTTTTTTTCAAGAAAGATCCGATCTCCTCTAACTTTTTCTTTTCACCACAATTTTTTTCGCTAACACTAAAGAAGATGGAGGTTTATATAGAGGGATTCGGGGTCGATTTGGGAGTGATTTTCAAATTTAAATCTTGAAGAGATAAGATTCAAAGTTGTCCATGGTACCAAATTTTCAACGGAAAAGAAAGAAAGAGGGGAAGAGGACGTGATTTGCTGCGGGTTTCTCGTGATTTGCAGGGATTTTCGCTGGGTTTTTTTTCTTCTGATTTTTCTGGGTTTCACACAAGGAAGAAGAAGAAAATTTGGGGGTGGGGTCGGTTTTGTATTGTTGTGTATGTATGTTGTAAGTATTGTTTCTGCATAAGAGAGTTATAAGCTAGATTCTTGTTGGGCTTGGGAATATAATGTGCTGGTAAGTGGAGGAGAAAAATAGAATTGAGGAAGTTGGGTTGATGGGCTGATTGTGTAGTAAAGGGTTGGAGATATTGGGCTGGAATTGGAATGGGCTGCTGGCAATTCAGAGAAAGAGGGCCCAAGACTTGGTCTTTTGAAGGGTTTAAGAAGTGACGCAAAATTGTTTATAAATTAATTAAGGAGTTTCTTAATCTTAACGAAATAAAATAATTAATTCTATTATAAGATAATTAACTCAAAATATAAACTATAAATTAGCTAAACTAATTAATCAAATATTAAGTTAAACTAAAATCTTTTGAGATAATTTTTTTAAGCATTTATATAATAAATGTATGCAAAATTATATAGAATATAAAAAAAATATTTTTTAACATTTTAAAATTTATAATAATGACGAAATTACTTAAAATAACTCGAAAAATATTTAAAATTTTATAAAGTTAATTATTTCAAATCGTTTGAAATTTAAGAGGCTCGATGACTAATTTATATTGTGGAAGGCCAAAATTGGGTGTCAACAGCTGTCCCTCGTTTGACTTGGATTGATGAAAGAAATTCGAGGCAAATGAAATTGACGAATCCAATTTTGACCGATCACATCTTCATATTTGGGAAAAGTAATTCTGGTATGGGCTTTAGGAATTATGGCCGAACCCCGGTATTGGGTTTCCTACATATCTCAGGTTATATGAGAATTCAGGCCACTTGTAGTTCGATACGCTTGATTTAACACACGATTATTAAAGAATTCAAAAGTCATTTCGATACCAAATTATGAAGGGACCGGAATGCTCGAGAATAAGACTTGAAAACAAATATTGGAATACAGCCGAGTTTTCAACATTGAGCCCGCCTACATATCCTCAAACCTTGGGAATCAGGCTGTTTGTAGTTCGACTCGATTGGTTGAAAAGGAAATCTATTATGCAAGATGACCTTTGGTATTGGAGGAGTGACAAATAAAACGAGTGTGGAAAAGAGGCTTGCAACCTCTTAGCCATGAATGTGGAGCTCTTCACATCCATAAGTAAGAACTTACACAGACATAATTTCCAAAGCTCTTGGTGCACTGTCACTCAGATTAGAAAGTTGCCTCCGGTAAGAGTGAAATATTTCACGGATGCGAAATTGAAACCGATGAACTAAAAGAAAAACCCACACGCCTTTGATAGGGGTGTGGTTTGATTGTAGTGGAAGTTGCTCCTCAGCTCGCGTCCTAGAGTTTGATACTCCTCTTTGGACTATGTCCCAGTTCGCTGCTAAGAAAAAGTTCCACGTTGTGCTGCATCCCTTTTGATGTCGTCCGCACCTGTGGTGTGATTTGAGAATTCATCCTCTTGGATGCTCTCGTCTGATATTGAAATAAACTTATTAGTAGAAACTGTAATTTACATAGAGAGGTGTTATGTTTTACCCTCTTCGGCACACATTTCCATCAGTTTTGACACAATAGATGATGAATTGATATGATGCGACATGATGATGACTTTATCGATAATGTAATATTGTTGATGACGAACTTCATTGATAGGATGTTGCTGCTACTTTTATGATGAATATATTGATACTTGATCGATAAGATGATGCTGCTACAATGATGATTCATTGGAAGGATGAATGTTGATCCATGGTGGGATGATGTTGTCGAAGCTTGATTGGTAAGATTATGTTTATCTTTTGGTGTTGGAAGAAGCAATGACTCTCTCGGTATTTTGAAGATGATGGCCCTCTCGGCATTTGAAGATGATGGATCTCTCGGCGTTTGAATATGCAATGGCCCTCTTGGCGGCTTGAATGCAATGGCCCTAACGGCATTTGAAGATAATGTCCCTCTCGGCGTTTGAATATGCAATGGCCCTCTTGGCGGCTTGAATGCAATGGCCCTTTCGGCATTTGAAGATAATGGCCCTCTCAGCGTTTGAAGATGCAATGTCCCTCTTGGAAGCTTGATTGCAATGGCCCTCTCGGCATTTGAAGATGATGGCCCTCTCGGCGTTTGAAGATGCAATGGTCCTCTCGGCGTTTGAAGATGCAATGGCCCTCTCGGCATTTGAAGATGCAATAGCCCTCTTGGTGGCTTGAATGCAATGGACCTCTCGGCATTTGAAGATAATGGCCCGCTCGGCGTTTGAAGATGCAATGTCCCTCTTGGCGGCTTGAATGCAATGGCCCTCTCAGCATTTGAAGATGCAATGGCCCTCTCGGATTTTAAAGATAATGGCCCTCTCGGCATTTGAAGATGTAATGGCCCTCTTGGTGTCTTGAATGCAATGGCCCTCTCGGCATTTTGAATGCAATGGCCCTCTCGGCATTTGAAGATGATGGCGCTCTCGGCGTTTGAATATGCAATGGCCCTCTTGGCGGCTTGAATGCGATGACCCTCTCGGCATTTGAAGATAATGGCCCTCTCTTTAAAAGATGGCGGCATTTGAAGATGCAATGGCCCTCTCGGCATTTGAAGATGATGGCCCTCTCGGCGTTTGAAGATGCAATGGCCCTCTTGGTGGCTTGAATGCAATGGCCCTCTCGGCTTTTTAAAGATGATGGCCCTCTCGGCGTTTGAATATGCAATGGCCCTCTCGGCATTTGAATATGCAATGGCCCTCTCGGCGTTTGAATATGCAATGACCCTCTTGGCAGTTTGAATATGATGGCCCTCTGGGTGGTTCACATTACCGTGTCTGATGTCAACAGAATTTGTGAATATTTTCCAATAGTTCTTGATGCTGAAAAAAATGTAATTTGATATTTTTTGTACATGTGTAGAGTGATGTCTTCACTTGTTCCCATTTTGAACATTTTGTGTTCAATGTGACTGGTGCTTTGTTGGAGATTTGAACGAGGTGTTGTTGCTCCTATTTTGAACTGCTGCTTTTCTTCTAAAGAACTTCAATGACTTTTCTTTCTTCATAGAAAAGTTGTGAATTTCGGGGATCTACTCGTCTTTTTGAATTCTCTATATTCGTTGAATAGAGAAATATGATGATCTTGAGGCGATCTTATAGACCTGCATCCACAGAAAAATTGTTAATTTTTAAAACAAACTGATCTGTGTTGACTTCTTCAAGAGCTTGCTCCTTGTATTGTTGTCTTCAGTTGATCACTCCGATCTCTTTCTTCTCGATAGACATAAAATGAAATTATACAAAATATTTGACATATTAAGAAATCCTTAAGAAAAAGAAAAAAAAACTTTTTGAGAATCAATTTAAAAGAAGTCACTGTCAAATGTCATGTCATGCATAGCTTAAATGAACGTCTTGATTTAAACTTTTGACGTATCCAACATCTTGTCCTTGAAGCTTGAGAAGTTTCTGACTTGGTTCTCCCGAAGTCCTCCATAGTTGGAAAATTTTATAGCTGACTCTGAAATCCGACGGTGCTTGAGATTGCTGAGTTAACTTTGGACTTTAACAATGCTAGAGATCGTTTAGCTTTAAACTTCTGATTATGCTCGAAATGTTTAAAATTAACTACATACTTCTAGTGATGCTTTTAGAAATTTTTGAACCCATTCTCAAAAATTTCTGTCCCAGTTAGATGCCTTGGAGTATCTCAAATATTTGATATATGAGTGGTAGATTTTTTTAGTCCCTCAAATAAAATTCTGCAATTCACCATGTGACTTTAATCTTGACTTGTTAGAGATCTTCTTGAGAATTTTTGAGACCCTCTCAAAAATTTTGTCTTGATTAGACGTCTCAACGTATTTCAAACTTTTGATATATGACTTGTAAAATTTTTTAGATCCCCTAAAACTTATATTCCACTTGCAACTCATAATGAATCTTAAATCTTGACTTGTTGGAGATCTTCTTGAGAATTTTTGAGACCCTCTCAAAAATTTCGTCTTTATTAGATGTCTCAACGTATTTCAAACTTTTGATATATGACTTGTAGGAATTTTTGAGACCCCCTCAAAAATTCTGTCCCAGTTGCAACTCACAATATATCTTATGTCTTTTGAGTCCCTCTAAAAAATTCTGTCCCAGTTTCTATTGTAATGAAAAATAGAAATCTTACGGGAGATATGACCGAACCCTTGTGGCTCCTACGTATCCCGTTGAGGCAGGAATCAGGTCATACGTAGTTCCCCTCTTGAGAATTAACAAAACTAAAAAAAATCTGATAAAGGAAATGACCGAGGCTGACATAGGCAGCCTACGTATCTCATTCTTGAGAATTCAGGTCAGACGTAGTTCAAATACAAAGATAATTTCCTAACTATAAAAGATAAGATGATTACAAGCAAATGATGCGATTACAGGGAAAGAAATATAAGAAATATAAATCTTATAACAACTCTTGATAACACCTGAGTTGATTAACCACTTGAGATGAATGTCTATGCTCAAACTTATCATGCTATCAAAATAATGTATCGATATATTGCCTGAGCAAGATCTTGAGTTCTCTTTCTGCGCTTCTATCAGATGAACCTCAATTTTGTCTTCTTTGACACATTCATCCTTTGGTAAATTCACTCATTCTATATCATCCAAATCCGACTTATCGTGATTCTCAAACCATTTTAGATATTTGGCAATGTATCATGATCTTCTCATCATACTCTTAGACACATCAATATCTACTTCATTTGTTCATTCAGCTTGTGACATGCCATGATATTGACAGATTTTAAAATTAATTTTACTAAAACAAACACAAAGGTTGTTAGATAAAAAAGTTAAAGCAAGTGGAATAAATTTTCGCATAGAATAGGCTTTCATCGAAAATAAGGAAATACGAACTTTGAACATGATCATGGGCCATTTTGCCTTTTCCAAAATACTACGAGGAAAATAAAAAAAATGTAAAATTCATCTTTGTCTATCAAGATGAACGAAGAGTCAAGAACGGCGTGGAAGTCCAATTAAGAACTTGTTCCATTGGCTCAGCATCTCGTACGCTTGATGTCTCCTTCAATTCTTCCAGTATGACATCGCCTTCTTAAAGAAGATCCCTAGTTCCTTATCTGAGATTATCATCATGGGCATATTCTTCTACCATAAAAGACAGATACAAATGGTGAAACATAATTGACCTCCTTCTTGCTCTGATCATCAATTTTCTTCGGCCTCGACCATGTTAATGGTACATTCTCCATGATTCGGCATTGAATCGACATTAGCATTGCCTACGACAGTTTGAAGAGTTACAACCTTTTGATCAATCAAATCCTGAATTTTATGCTTCAAGTTGATGCAATCTTCAGTGGTATGTCCGACACCTCCTGAATGGTAAGCACAATGAAGATCGGCCCTGTAATGTCTGGAATTGACATTTTTTGGGTCAACTGTTTGTATCAGACCGGCTACTTTCAATCTCTCAAAAAGTTGAGTCTGGCTTACAACCAATCAAGTAAAAATTCGAGGTTGTTTTCTCTTAAGTTTTGGACGAGGAAGATCTTGATTATTTCGTGGAGGTTGAGGTACTTGATGATAAAGTGAGGGATTTTGGCGAGTAGGTGTCGATGTTCGAAAATTTGAATATTGTGGATTTTGGAAGATTTGAGAAGCATTTGGGTAATTCGGCGATACAATTTTGATACTCGATTGTACATTTGGATAATTTGACAATGGAGTTTGGTAATTTGGATAATTTTGTGCTGGAGCTTAGTAATTTGGATAACTTAGTGGTGGAGCTTGGTAATTTGGTTTGACATAAAAGATGGGGTAAGGATTTTGTGGAGTTAAGGGGTAGGTTTTGGATGGTAAAGGATTTCGAACATTGTGATCGGCATGCCTCTTTAATTTTTGATTCGATTCAAATGAGATAGAGAAAACATCTTTCCTCTTCCTCCTTAATGGTCTTGAGGATTCACCTTGGGAAATTATTGGTATAATTTTTTCGGTCTTCAGACCGTCTTCAATAGCTTCACCAATTTTGACTATCTCACTGAACTTTCCTTCTAAAATGAGAAACATCCTACTATAGTACTCCGGGTCTTGAATGCGCACGAAGATTTCAATAATCTCTTTCTCAGTCAGTGGGGGCCTAACCCTTGCAGCCTCTCTTCTCTAACAGTAGGCATATTCTCGATAGTTTTCACAAGACTTCTTTTTGATTCTCTCCAAATAGTATCGATCAGGAATGAATTCCACATTGTAACCTAACCTTTCATCGAAGTGTGTAGTAGATGCGATTTTTAGAGGTATGGGTTGAGTTGTTAGAGTAGGAATTTGATAATTGGGAGGAAAATTCTGGAAATTGTTGGTGTTTGGATTTTGAAGAGTAAGTACCTTTTGGTGTGAGGAGCTAGCTTGATGTGGGTTAAGGATGATCGAGTCGATGATGGGAGGTTTTGAATTTGTAGCGGTGGTTGAATTGTTTGCAAAACATTTGGAGGCTGGATCGAAAGTAGGAAAATGGAGTGGAGGTCTTCCATTGTCTGAAGTAGAAGTGTTGGCAATGATAGCCATATTTATCGAATCTCGGGACTTATTCATTTCAGCCCTCATTTCAGCAATTTGTTGGAATAATTGTGCAATCAACTTGTTTTGTTTAACGATGATAGGATTGTTCACAGTGATTTTGCTCAAATAGGTGTTCTCGATATTTTCAACCACTTTTTCTTTGCCTTTTGACGAACTTTGGTCAAAGAAGGAATCTTTGGGACCTTTAGACCTTGTGAAGTATGGATGTTTAGTCATTTTCTCAACACAGATCAGTTTTATGTACCTGAAAAGGAAAATAACTCAAAAGATAAATGTATTAATTTGTGTCGATGATAAATAATATAAAATATCACACACATGATCCACAAACACATAAGAGTTGCTCTATTTGAAGATAAAAGAGCCCACATATATGGAAAGGTGACTAAATAGATAGGAATTTGTCTATTTAATTTTGGGAATAGTGAATTGAATAAGTTAACTTGCGTGGATTCAATGTAATTTACATACTTTTGGTTTTGACTGAGAGGAAACTCTAATTTGCTTGGGAGAGCGAAAAAAATAGAAAATTTCAAACATATGGACCGAATCTTGAAAGACTGCCTACGTATCTCACGGGGAGAATTCAGGTCCTACGTAGTTTGACCTTCATTTTTGAATCTCTTTTTGATCTGAAATGGAAAATTTACCCCCTTTTTTTAGATGAGAGAGTAAGATTTAGGATTTGAAAGGGAGTTTTGAATATATGTTTTTTTTTTGGGAAACTAAAAACTCGTAGAATATTGGACGCCCTTTTGATAGTGACTTGACATTTATGCTTAGAGGTTTTTTTTAAAAAATTATATGAAGAGGAGTGAGCTACAATATCTCCAAATAGAACAACATTTTCACATAAGCAGTTATAATACATAAACAATTATTTCGTATTCTAAATAAATATGTGACCCTTTTTAGCCAAGGGTAGGCCTAAAGATTCAAAGAATGTGATTATGATAGATTGATCTGAGCCATTAATTTGTGACAACTCGAGTTTTCATTGAATCGAACTCACTATGTCAAAATTAGGCTTGGATCCATCTATCATTGTCACTTTGCACAAAATATGCTCGTCAGTCGTTGGGTCGTGAAACCCGTTGACATAAGGGTGGACTTCTTAAATGTCGAATCGATACCCATGATCGATCCACCTAAGGCATATGCATGCATGACATAAATTGAGGGGTGGTTTAGCTCTATCTTATGTTTTCTAAGATTTGGCTTTCTAGACACAAGGTTCCCGAGTGGACAACTCGAGTGAGAAGGCTACGCGGTTACACGGAAAAAGATCCGGACACACCGCGCATATGTCAACTCTCCTAACTTTAGGAATTTTGAAAGAAGTGTGCGGGTGCACAAAGCACACCTCGCGTGTACGTGTGATAGTGTGAATTTCCAATAAGTGGAGAAATATGAACGAAATGACAGTTTATAAAGCAGCAACAAATATACAATTTATGAAAACAATAACAAATAAACAATTTGTATCACATAAGTATAAAAATTAAGGCATTAGGCATGCAATATAAGCAAACAAGTAAGCATATGCTAAAAACATTAATAATTAACCTAAGTCTATTATGGTTAGAACCTATTAAATCCCCAGCAGAGTCGCCATTTCTGTTATGCCGTAATTTTATCTATCTATAGAAAAATCACTTTTGAAATGTTCTAAGTATAAAACAATTTGAGAAAAATACTTAGAAAAGAGTCGCCACTTAATTTTTTAAAGAAATTAAGAAAACTTAATTTAAAAAGATTTTAACAGATTAAATCTTAATAAATTTAGAGAAAATGGGTAAGAGGTTCTTATTTACGCTTCAAGAAGGTTTTTAAGGCATTTGAAGCGCCCGCTAACATGCGGTTATCCTATGACTTAGGTTAATTATTTTGACTATTTTTTTTAAAATTAATATAGAAATAATATTATTAATTTACAATACTCGATTAACTTGAGAAAATAATTAAAAGAACAATTTTTAATTTTTTGTTTTAAGAAAATGAAATCTTAATTGAAACATTTGAATATAATACAAGTGACTAGAATTTTAACAAGACTAGATTTGTTAAAACTTATTTGACGCATTTTTAAAATAATATTTTAAACCAAATTGGTCAATTAAATCATAGAGACTATTTTAAATTAATTGAAGGTTAAGTAAAAAATTTCAAATAAACAAAAACCAAGTGTTGACAAAAATGAAATTTATTTAAACATACTAACATAAAGAATATAGTTCATATCTTGGGGAATTAATTAAGTTATTTAATAATTCTAAATTTAGAGTTAATAAAAAAAGATAATAATAATAACAATTAAATAATAAAGGAGTAAATGAGCAAATGAATTTGGGCCCCCTTTTGGGCCAATTTTGCTGGGAATTTGGGGTTTTAACCCAATTCCCCTTTTTTTGTATACACTTGTCATATATCAGTGTATATCAACGTGTATACCAGATCTTTGCGAGTATCTCCTGCTTCCGAACACCTGTAATTTACCTCATATCTGTATTTTCATATTTTTGGCTGCATATTTGCTTCCATGAACCTGTATATCAGTGTATAAATGTTGTATACATCATGTATACAACCAATTTCTCGGGCCTTTGAACATTTTCAGTAGCATGTTGGGTCTCTGGGATCTATAACAGCTTCCAAAACATAGGGGGGCTGACTCGAGGAACGGAGAAGACAAAGATCGAGCCTTTATGGCTCAACTTGGAAAATGCAAGGTAGATGAGCCCCGAGGACTCGATCCGAGAGATTTATGCAAGAAAAAAAAAGATGAAAAGATTAGGACGGAGAAATAGATCATAACAACTCAACATAATAACAAAAAAAAAACTAACATATTAACAACTCATACAATTTGGAATTAAATAATAGAGCATTAAGAACGAAAGGTGTTCGGATCAAAATTAGTATTACCTTTTAGGGGGCAGCGTTCCGGGACGAATGAGCTTGGATGAGCTATCCACCACCACACAAGAAATTTTGACAAAAATTCAAGTTCCAAAACAACAAACCCAAAATTCTAGAATACTATTATTCTATAAAACCCAATTTGAAGTATTTTCGTATATGACCTCAAAATCCAATTTTTTTCTCTTCTCCCCCCCTTTTTTTTTTTTGAAATATGAATGAATTATTGAATTGAATTGAATTCTTGGAAAAAAAAAGTTCATGAATTCTTGAATTCTTGAATTATGAATTATGAATTGAAAAAATGAATTGAAATGAATTCTTGAATTCCTTCAATCCTTGAAATCTTGAATTCCTCTCCCTTGATTTTTGTTTTCAAGAAAGATCCGATCTCCTCTAACTTTTTCTTTTCACCACAATTTTTTTTCTCTAACACTAAAGAAGATGGAGGTTTATATAGAGGGATTCGGGGTCGATTTGGGAGTGATTTTCAAATTTAAATCTTGAAGATAAGATTCAAAGTTGTCCATGGTACCAAATTTTCAACGGAAAAGAAAGAAAGAGGGGAAGAGGACGTGATTTGCTGCGGGATTCTCGTGATTTGCAGGGATTTTCGCTGGGTTTATTTTCTTCTGATTTTTCTAGGTTTCACACAAGGAAGAAGAAGAAAATTTGGGGGTGGGGTGGGTTTTGTATTGTTGTGTATGTATGCTGTAAGTATTGTTTCTGCATAAGAGAGTTATAAGCTAGATTCTTATTGGGCTTGGGAATATAATGTGCTGGTAAGTGGAGGAGAAAAATAGAATTGAGGAAGTTGGGTTGATGGGCTGATTGTGTAGTAAAGGGTTGGAGATATTGGGCTGGAATTGGAATGGGCTGCTGGCAATTCAGAGAAAGAGGGCCCAAGACTTGGTCTTTTGAAGGGTTTAAGAAGTGATCCAAAATTGTTTATAAATTAATTAAGGAGTTTCTTAATCTTAACGAAATAAAATAATTAATTCTATTATAAGATAATTAACTCAAAATATAAACTATAAATTAGCTAAACTAATTAATCAAATATTAAGTTAAACTAAAATCTTTTGAGATAAATTTTTTAAGCATTTATATAATAAATGTATGCAAAATTATATAGAATATAAAAAAAATATTTTTTAACATTTTAAAATTTATAATAATGACGAAATTACTTAAAATAACTCGAAAAATATTTAAAATTTTATAAAGTTAATTATTTCAAATCGTTTGAAATTTAAGAGGCTCGATGACTAATTTATATTGTGGAAGGCCAAAATTGAGTGTCTACAACCGTCTCAACACAGCACTAATCCCATAAGCATTGAATTATAATAACTTTCCACAGAATATTACTCGGCACGAAGGTCTAAAATTACGTCATATTGTTAAATTCATATATTATATGGTAAACATGGATTTGAAATCACGTAACATAAAACTCTAACTTACATGGGAACCAAACAATTTATACGTAATTTTGATTTCGTTCCCAACTTTTCCGGATTTGCTATTGTGAATCTAGATTTTGCAAGATTCCGACATCCCCATGATAAAAAGCTGTCACGACTGAAATCTAGACCCCAGACGAGACCGGCGTCGTTGACCTCTCAGAGGTCGCAGACAAGCCTACTTACGTCATTCTTACTTTACATAGGTTAATTTTAGCGGAAAATTTGAAACTTTTTGTTTCTTAACATTACTTACTAAACATTAAGAGATAATCAAATGAAAGAAATAATTCAATAACATAATCGTATAATTGCCAAAATGGCACCCATACATAGTCTGAATAAAATAAGAAAGAAGCGCTAGTGGAACATGCTCCACTAGCTCAACTCCTAAACTAAGCTAGAACATAAACAGTAGCATCCTCGAAAGCATGAGGACCAACCAAAAACCGTATGAATGCTGGACGTCCGGATAACTGCAGCGATGATCCTGTAGCTCTACTGTCCACCTGTGCCTGCACCTAAAATAGTAGAGTTTGTATAGGGTTAGTACACACTTGTACTAAGTATGGGTATATGCAAGCACACACCAAGGACATGCATGAGAAAGAATAGCTCTTTCTTAACAACATGATTTTTGGAAGTCAAGTCAGTGGACTTGCCAAATTGAGATTAGGAAAGTTTCCAAATTTGGATTAGGAAAGTAAGTGAGCTTTCCAAATTTGGATTAGGAAAGTGATACCATGAGAATAACATACATCATCATACTTTTCACATTTGCACACAGCACATAACATATAGCATACAATACATTTTACATGTAGCACATAACTTCTTTCATATCATTTATTCATATGCCATGAGACCTTGGAATCATGGACTTGACATTAAGACATCCCAGAAATGAGGGCTCAACATATGGGACCTCAACTAGGGAGTCTTCATTAGCAAACACAGAGTCTATTTTATTCATTCATACGTACTTCATTTTATTTCGTTCATAGTCCAGTGTAACCACCGGTTATACCTAGGATGTAGTTTAAGACTTTCATTAGGTTTGTTGTGCAATGACCAAGAATGACCTAATGTCATTACTTGAGTCTAACTCACCTTTTGATTATCCTATCCTAACACCTTTGGTATCATTCATTTCATTGTGTGCATCATTTGAGGCTGGCCTCATTCATTCATTGGGAACTTTAACTTTAACCGACATAGATCATGTGAGCATCATGAAATCCAGTGTCTCCCCCACACCGAAAAGAGGTGGAATCACCAGCCAAAGTGATCCAATAACATGCTAGCGTACATGGGAATTTAACCCCGCCAGATCCCTATATTGGCAGTATAGGTTCAAAGACTAGGAGATATAAGGAGACCCATACCCGGCAAGCCGGACAGTCTCATCTCATGAGAGTTACGTGAACCTCTGCCCTTCCCGAAAGAAGGCATCACCGCTCATAACTAGTCTATCGGTGCTCAGTATAAAGTTCCATTACATTCATCTCATACGTCATGGAAGCTGGCTTCTAGTATGAGGACATCATAGCTCATTAGATGATTTCTCATCTCATCATTCGTATTGAGTGTATTAAGTTCAATACTCTCATTAGAGTGTTGATAGAGACTTGTCTCTTCCTTATCTTACACCCTCATAGGTGAGTACGTATTGGTAACATTTACTTAGGCTCATTTGAGATTACTCTCATCATTTACATTAGCCTCATATCATGTTGTCACCACATTCATTATCATTAGCCCCTTTTGCTTGTTCATAGTTACTCACCTTTTATAATGTGAATGTTCATTTCATCATTTCATTGTTCATCTCATCATATGCCAATGCACTTGGCCCTTTAGTGTATCTACACTCATACTGAACCCTTCTAGGGTTCATCATTTCATTTCATACGTCTTAGGATCACTTACTTTTGAACGTATGTTAGACTTATGAGTCTATACACACAAGCCATGAGGCTTCATTCGTAGTTCATTAAGTAATTCTTACATTCCTAAGCTTATGTAGTACAAGACTTATGTATCTTGTAGTTATGCCAAGATCTTGAATTTGATCTAAGTAGGTGGCATTATTCTTGGATGATTTGTTCACGTATGACTTATGTATCAAACGGAAGTTTGGGCAAGGAATCCCAAGTCTTGAATTAATTGAATGTCATTTACATTATTAATTGATTTTATTCTAATAGTCATAACATTTTAACTCTAAGTCAAATCACAATGTTTACATTGAAGGGTTACTTGTCTATTTAAAACTTTACTTGCATTGGCCGATGGGTTGTGGGTTCAAGCCCCCACAACCCCATTTTCGTTTTTCTTTTATTAGTTTCGGCCTATAGGAGACTTTGGTACCCGAGGTCGAGTCCCCTCAGCCACACTACAATTCTCCTTTATTTTCCTTTCCCTTCCATTCGCTTAAGGCTGAGAGGTTGTGGGTTCGAACCCCCACAACCTCTTTATTTTATTCTCCTTTTTGAAGTTGACTATTTGAGTTAACTGTGAGGTTGTGGGGTCGAATCCCCACAGCCTCATTTTATTTTTATATTATCTCCCTCATCCGTATAGAGGTCGTGGGTTCGAATCCCACGCCTCTCAAAACTTTTTCTTCATTTTTCCTTTCCTTGGTTTCTAACCGAGAGGGTGTGGGTTCGAATCCCACCCCTCTCATTTTTTTTTAATTTCTTTTTCTTCACACATATTTCCCAGCCAAGGCAGGTTCGAATCCCCCTCACCACACGAATTTTCTTCTTAAATGCTTTGGGGATTTTAAAGGGGTGAGGTCTCGGGTTCGACCCTCAATGACCTCACCTATTTTCCTTATTTTTTCTTGGCATTCTAACCATCTTAATTTGGCAGCATATATCAACAAAAATGCTGGAAATTCAAAGTAATTTCTTTACTCATTTTTATCTCCTTTTGTTAGTAAATTCGTAGGACAATACATAGTTCGTTTGGTACGTTCTTTAATACAATTTTTCACGAATTCTTAACCAAAATGTTTACTCCTCAATTCAGCCACACTTCATGTCACATGAACATCACATTTTACTTCAATTAGTGTACATAAAACAACCAACAAAATATTAACAAAATCAAGCCCCTAGGCCGAGACTCAACATGCCATACACATTTTGTTTTTCTTAATTCGAACACACACATGGTTGCATTTTCATGAATTAACATACATCTAATACATTACATTCAGCACAAACATCACATAATCCTAAGTCTACCAGCATTCATACCAACCTACATTCGTTGGGAGCTAATGACAGGGACATGCAATAAGGGAATCAACCTTAGTTTTTGAGCCGAATACACTGAGTCCTAGGGGTCTCTTGGGAAAGGGACCAAGAGTAAGAAAACCCATACCTTTGTTTTCTTGTTAAATGTTCAAAATGCTGCCCAAGAACTCCTCCACAAATCAGTCCACACACCCAAAGTCACACCTCACCCGACTAGCGTAGTAGTTCTGCTTAACGTTACCGGATTGTTTTCTCTTTGAGTTTCTATCTTTCAAGTTCTTAATGAATTTTTTTCCTTTACTTTATTTTGATTTTGCTGATTGTTTTCTCACGTTTTCAGCCAAGAAAAAGAGAGTGAAAGAGAGAAAGAAATCGTGCAAAGAGAGTGGGGAAAAGAGAGATAGAATTCTAGTAGAAGTAGGACTTTGTGGGTTTGAATTAGTCAACTCAATAATTAATAAAAATTAATAAAAATCTGATTTCTTTTTCCTAAATCAGCTAATATTAATTATTTATTAAAAACTAAGTTAACACATTAAAATAAAAGCAAGTTTAATCTTGCTTCTAGTGGGGTTCGAACCCGGGTGACCCCATTTTGCGAAAATGGGTCCCTTCGGGTTGCCCCACCCGAATTTCTTTATTTTTTTAACTTAATTAATTAAATAATTAATTACTCAGGGTAATTACAATATTACCCTTGGCCTGGAAAAGACCATTTTACCCTTGGACCCTCAAAACTTAAAATTTCTTCTTTTGAGTCCGGTAAAAACGCTTTCGATTAAACCTTCGTTTTCGTGAGCCTCACATGGTTGGTTCCAACCTTTCCAAGCTCAATTAACTCCCCAAGTTAGTTTGCTTGGTCGTAGTAAGGGTTCTGAGGTCTGGTTCTACGCGTATCAATACGTGTGGACCTTGGTCTAATCGCAAGCACTCTTGAAACACCTGCGTCTTGATGCTATTCATTTTTAGGGTTGTTACATTATCCCCCCCTTAGGAACATTCGTCCCCGAATGACTCTACTACTTCATGTTGTAATGCCAGTCAGGTCGTAATAAAAGCACTATACACAGTCAATCAATAGCAACAAAGTACGGGGAGATAAGGAAGCATAGGCTAAGAGTATAAAGTCTAACCTGAAAAGCTGAATAGGTGAGGGTAGCGGGCCCTCATGTCGGCCTCAGCTTCCCACGTAGCACCCTCAACAAGATGATTTCTCCACAATACTTTCACTGTGGCAATCTCCTTGTTCCTCAGCCGCTTGACCTGTCTGTCTAAGATTTCAACCGGTACCTCCTCATAAGACAAGTCTTCATCAACCCCCAAACCTTCAACAGGTAAGATTGATGCTGGATCACCTAGGCACTTCTTCAACATAGATACATGAAAGACTGGATGGACAGAAGCTAACTCTGCGGGCAATGCCAGCTCATAGGCCACCTCACCCACACGCTGTAGGATCTCATATGGCCCAACATATCTCGGACTCAGCTTCCCTTTCCTACCAAATCTCATCACCCCTTTCATAGGTGATATTTTTAAGTAAACCTGGTCACCAACATCAAACTCTAAGGGTCGCTTTCTGTTATCAGCATATGACTTCTGCCGACTGTACGCAGTAGCCAGCCTGTCCCTAATCATTCTGACCTTCTCTAAGGCCTCATGAATGATCTCCGGCCCCAAAATGGATGACTCTCCAACCTCGAACCACCCAACTGGAGATCTACACCTCCTACCATACAATGCCTCAAACGGTGCCATCCCAATGCTGGAGTGATAGCTATTATTATATGAGAACTCTATCAAAGGCAGATGGTCATCCCAGTTACCTCTGAAGTCAATCACACACGCCCTCAACATATCCTCCAATGTCTGAATGGTGCGCTCTGCCTACCCATCTGTCTGAGGGTGAAAGGCAGTGCTAAGCTTCACCTGCGTGCCCAAGCTCTTCTGGAAAGATCTCCAGAAATGAGAAGTAAACTGAGCTCCTCTGTCTGAAATAATAGACAAGGAAATCCCATGCCATCTCACAATCTCATCAATGTAGAGCCTCGCATAATCCTTGGATCGGTAAGTAGACTTTACAGGGATAAAGTGGGCAGACTTAGTCAACCTGTCCACAATAACCCATATAGAGTCATGCTGCCTCCTAGTCCTCGGAAGCCCAACCACGAAGTCCATGTTAATGGCCTCCCATTTCCAAGTTGGAACCTCAATAATCTGCGTCAGACCACCAGGCTTAAGATGCTCTGCCTTAACTGCTGACAATTAGGACACTTGGCCACATATTCTGCAATGTCCTTCTTCATGCCATCCCACCAATAAATCTGCTTGAGATCATGATACATCTTGGTGGAACCTGGATGTATAGAATATCTGGAACCATGGGCCTCTAAAACAATCCTGGTCCGCAAATCACCCACATCTGGCACACACAGCCTGTCCTGATATCTAAGTATGCCATCACCTTCCAAAGCGGAAGACTCATTCATCTTCAGCAGCACTGAGTCCTTCAACTCCATCAACACGGGGTCTAGATGCTGACCCTGCTTGACTTCAACTACCAAGGATGATTCAGAACTAGGATGAACTGAAACATCCCCACTAGTGGAGTCAACCAAACGCACACCCAGTCTGGACAGTCTGTGTACATATTTTACCAGCTCCTTTCTCTCATCCTCAATGTGAGCTGTACTTTCCATGCTCATCCTGCTCAAAGCATCAACTACAATATTAGCCTTACCTGGATGATAGTGCACATTTATGTCATAATCCTTCAGCAGCTCCAACCATCTCCGCTGACGTAGATTCAACTCCCTTTGTGTGAACACGTACTGGAGACTTTTATGGTCTGTGAACACATCTACATGCACTCCATACAGATAATGCCTCCGCAGCTTCAGTGCAAATACCACAACTGCCAACTCCAGGTCATGAGTGGGATAATTCTTCTCATGAACCTTGAGTTGTCTGGATGCATAGGCTATCACCTTGCCAACCTGCATAAGAACACAACCCAAACCAACCCTAGATGCATCACAATAAACAGTGTAGTTCTCACCACACTTAGGCAAGGTAAGCACCGGGGCTGAAGTGAGTCTGTCCTTGAGCTCCTGGAAACTCTTCTCACAAGTCTCCGTCCATTCGAACTTGGATTTCTTCTAAGTCAAAGCTGTCAATGGGGCAGCAATGGAAGAAAAGCCCTCCATAAACCTGCGATAGTAACCAGCCAATCCCAAAAAGCTACGGATGTCAGTAGGAGTAAGAGGTTTTGGCCAGTTCTTCATAGCCTCAGTCTTCCTGGGATCCACCTCCACGCCCTGATCGGATACAACACGACCTAGGAAGGTCACTGATCTCAGCCAGAATTCACATTTGCTGAATTTGGCATACAACTGATGCTGTCTAAGTACCTGCAAGGTTAGTCTCAAATGTTGTTCATGCTCTTCCTTGGTCTTAGAGTAGATGAGAATGTCATCAATAAATACTCTGACGAAAGAGTCAAGGTATTCACGAAAGACCCTGTTCATGAGGTCCATAAATGCAGCAGGTGCATTCGTGAGACCAAATGACATGACTAAAAACTCATAGTGACCATAGCGGGTACGAAAGGCTATCTTTGGGATATCTCCATCCCTAACCCTAAGTTGATGATACCCTGAACGAAGATCAATCTTAGAGAAGAAACTAGACCCTTGGAGTTGGACAAACAGATCATCTATTCTGTGGAGTGGATACTTATTCTTTATAGTGATTTTGTTGAGCTGCCGATAATCGATACACATTCTAAGGGTTCCATCTTTCTTCTTTACAAACAACACTGGAGCTCCCCAAGGGGATATGCTAGGCTGAATGAAACCCTTGTCAGTGAGATCTTTTAACTGTAGTTTCAACTCTTTGAGTTCAGCTGGAGCCATTCTGTAAGGAGGAATTGAGATTGGTTTAGTATCGGGTTCTAAATCGATACCAAAGTCTATCTCTCGAAGGGGAGGGACTCCAGGTAAATCATCAGGAAACACATCTAAGAACTCATTCACTACAGGTACTGAGTCTATGGAAGGAATGTCATGGTCTAAATCATTAACACTCACAAGATGACACAATAACCCCTTGGACATCATTTTATTGGCCTTAAGGTTAGAAATCAAGGGGTTAGGACGACTCGAATTGTACCCCTCCCAGACTAACTCTTCTTCATTAGGAAAGCAAAATCTCACCACTCTACTACGACAGTCCAAGCAAGCATAACAACTGTGAAGCCAATCCATGCCAAGAATAACATCAAAATCATGCATGGGTAACTCAACCAGGTTTGCACACATAGTTTTTCCACTCACAACTATTGGGCAATCTTTGTATACCCTATCAGTTCTTACATTCTCTCCTAAAGGTGTACTAACCACTATAGGATCATGTAGAACTTCAGGCAACACCTCAAAAGTAAGAGCAAGCAGAGGAGTTACAAAGGAAAGTGTAGACCCTGGATCAAGTAAAGCATAAACAGAAGTTGAGAATACTTGCAGCATACCTGTGACGACATCAGCGGACTTCTCCTGCTCCTCTCTGCCCTTCAGGGCATAGAACCTGTTCCTCTTAGGAGGCTCGGCTGCTGCTGCACCCTGTGGATTAGGCCTAGGCTGAGTATTACCTCCAGCCTGACCTCTGTTCTGTGGACAGTCTCTGACCATGTGTCCACTCTTACCACAACCGAAGCAGGCATTAGTGCCCTGTCTGCACTCTCCACCGTGAGCTCGGCCACACTTAGCACAATTCTTCTTAGTACGCTGCATCTCACCTCCATTTCCCTTCTTGGGCTCAGGTCTGCCTCCTTTAGGTGCAGCACTCCTCTGAGGATTAGAATTCCCAGAACTCTGTTGCCCCTTTTTGAACCTTGGTTGCTCACGGACGCCAAAGTTATTCTTGTGGCCTCCATGACTGGGTCCTGCCTGGTCTTGAAGCCTGGGCCTCCTAGCATCACGAACACCTCTTTTTCTGCGGCTGTCCTCTACCTGCTGGACATGCACCATCAACCTGGAAAGATCCATATTGTCATGGAGCATAGCAGATCGACACTCCTCCTCCAGGTCTCCATTGATTCCTGTGAGGAACCTGCTCATCTCATCCCTGCTGTTAGAAACCAGGGAAGTAGCATACCTGGGAGATTTCAACAAGGTTCAGTATTATTCTTATTCTTGCTATTAAATACTTAGGGAAAAACAACATACCTTGACAGCTTAACAAACTTCAGGGAATACTCCCTGACTGTCATGGAGCCTTGTTTGAGGTTGATGAATTCCTCAACCTTGGCCTCCCTCATCTCCCTGGGAAAGAATCTCTTCAGAAATGCTGCCTTGAACAGCTCCCATGTGACTGGTACTCCACCTAAGACACGACTATCTTGCCACATCTTGCACCAAGTCTGTGCAACATCCTTGAGCTGATAGGAAGCCAGCTCAGCCTTCTCAATGTCAGTGGCCCCCATAGCCACCAGGATTTTATGCACCTCATCTACATACTCTTGAGGATCCTCCGATGTCTTAACCCCTGTGAAAATAGGAGGATTCATCCTCGTGAAATCCCTCAGTCTGTCAGCCATGCTACGGACCGGTGGGTTCTCCCTCTGAACATCCTGTCTGTTGACCTGGGCAGTCATAGCCTGGGCCTGCATGGTAATGGCCTGTGCCATTTGGGCCAAAGATGCCCGCACCTCAGAATCAGTCAACCCAGCTGGGTTAACTGGCATGGCCACTCCTTCAGCTGGAGCCTGGGGTAGATCCTGATTACCCCCAGCAGATGCTCCTCCTCTCCTCTGACCAAATCCTCTTCTAGTGTTCATTCTCTGGAAAAACAAAAAGGATTGATGTTAGACACGCTCATAACACCAAGAATTCAGACATTTAGAAAAGCACGATAAGATCAGAAGAAGGGAAACATTCCTACGCATCATGCAGTCTCTAATCCAGGATAGTGGTGTACTTCACTACCATGACTTAGAAACTACTCAATGTGGTTGATGTAAACTTATTATTTTCGTAATTTAACCTAGTGCTCTGATACCAACTTTGTCACGACTGGAATCTAGACCCCAGACGAGACCGGCGTCGTTGACCTCTCAGAGGTCGCAGACAAGCCTACTTACATCATTCTTACTTTACATAGGTTAATTTTAGCGGAAAATTTGAAACTTTTTGTTTCTTAACATTACTTACTAAACATTTCTAATACATTCGTAATTCGTTCAACATCAACCATCTAAACATTAAGAGATAATCAAATGAAAGAAATAGTTCAATAACATAATCGTATAATTGCCAAAATGGCACCCATACATAGTCTGAATAAAATAAGAAAGAAACGCTAGTGGAACATGCTCCACTAGCTCAACTCCTAAACTAAGCTAGAACATAAACAGTAGCATCCTCGAAAGCATGAGGACCTACCAAAAACCGTATGAATGCTGGACGTCCGGATAACTGCAGCGATGATCCTGTAGCTCTACCGTCCACCTGTGCCTGCACCTAAAATAGTAGAGTTTGTATAGGGTTAGTACACACTTGTACTAAGTATGGGTATATGTAAGCACACACCAAGGACATGCATGAGAAAGAATAGCTCTTTCCTAACAACATGATTTTTGGAAGTCAAGTCAGTGGACTTGCCAAATTGAGATTAGGAAAGTTTCCAAATTTAGATTAGGAAAGTAAGCGAGCTTTCCAAATTTGGATTAGGAAAGTGATACCATGAGAATAACATACATCATCATACTTTTCACATTTGCACACAGCACATAACATATAGCATACAATACATTTTACATGTAGCACATAACTTCTTTCATATCATTTATTCATATGCCATGAGACCTTGGAATCATGGACTTGACATTAAGACATCCCAGAAATGAGGGCTCAACATATGGGACCTCAACTAGGGAGTCTTCATTAGCAAACACAGAGTCTGCTTCATTCATTCATACGTACTTCATTTCATTTCGTTCATAGTCCAGTGTAACCACCGGTTATACCTAGGATGTAGTTTAAGACTTTCATTAGGTTCGTTGTGCAATGACCAAGAATGACCTAATGTCATTACTTGAATCTAACTCACCTTTTGATTATCCTATCCTAACACCTTTGGTATCATTCATTTCATTGTGTGCATCATTTGAGGCTGGCCTCATTCATTCATTGGGAACTTTAACTTTAACCGACATAGATCATGTGAGCATCATGAAATCCAGTGTCTCCCCCACACCGAAAAGAGGTGGAATCACCGGCCAAAGTGATCCAATAACATGCTAGCGTACATGGGAATTTAACCCCGCCAGATCCCTATATTGGCAGTATAGGTTCAAAGACTAGGAGATATAAGGAGACCCATACCCGGCAAGCCGGACAGTCTCATCTCATGAGAGTTACGTGAACCTCTGCCCTTCCCAAAAGAAGGCATCACCTCTCATAACTAGTCTATCGGTGCTCAGTATAAAGTTCCATTACATTCATCTCATACGTCATGGAAGCTGGCTTCTAGTATGAGGACATCATAGCTCATTAGATGATTTCTCATCTCATCATTCGTATTGAGTGTATTAAGTTCAATACTCTCATTAGAGTGTTGATAGAGATTTGTCTCTTCCTTATCTTACACCCTCATAGGTGAGTACGTATTGGTAACATTTACTTAGACTCATTTGAGATTACTCTCATCATTTACATTAGCCTCATATCATGTTGTCACCACATTCATTATCATTAGCCCGTTTTGCTTGTTCATAGTTACTCACCTTTTATTATGTGAATGTTCATTTCATCATTTCATTGTTCATCTCATCATATGCCAATGCACTTGGCCCTTTAGTGTATCTACACTCATACTTAACCCTTCTAGGGTTCATCATTTCATTTCATACGTCTTAGGATCACTTACTTTTGAACGTATGTTAGACTTATGAGTCTATACACACAAGCCATGAGGCTTCATTCGTAGTTCATTAAGTAATTCTTACATTCCTAAGCTTATGTAGTACAAGACTTATGTATCTTGTAGTTATGCCAAGATCTTGAATTTGATCTAAGTAGGTGGCATTATTCTTGGATGATTTGTTCACGTATGACTTATGTATCAAACGGAAGTTTGGGCAAGGAATCCAAAGTCTTGAATCAATTGAATGTCATTTACATTATTAATTAATTTTATTCTAATAGTCATAACATTTTAACTCTAAGTCAAATCACAATGTTTACATTGAAGGGTTACTTGTCTATTTAAAACTTTACTTGCATTGGCCGATGGGTTGTGGGTTCAAGCCCCCACAACCCCATTTTCGTTTTTCTTTTATTAGTTTTGGCCTATAGGAGACTTTGGGACCCGAGGTCGAGTCCCCTCAGCCACACTACAATTCTCCTTTATTTTCCTTTCCCTTCCATTCGCTTAAGGCTGAGAGGTTGTGGGTTCGAACCCCCACAACCTCTTTATTTTATTCTCCTTTTTGAAGTTGACTATTTGAGTTGACTGTGAGGTTGTGGGGTCGAATCCCCACAGCCTCATTTTATTTTTATATTATCTCCCTCATCCGCATAGAGGTCGTGGGTTCGAATCCCACGCCTCTCAAAACTTTTTCTTCATTTTTCTTTTCCTTGGTTTCTAACCGAGAGGGTGTGGGTTCGAATCCCACCCTCTCATTTTTTTTTAATTTCTTTTTCTTCACACATATTTCCCAGCAAAGGCAGGATCGAATCCCCCTCACCACACGAATTGTCTTCTTAAATTCTTTGGAGATTTTAAAGGGGTGAGGTCTCGGGTTCGACCCTCAATGACCTCACCTATTTTCCTTATTTTTTCTTGGCATTCTAACCATCCTAATTTGGCAGCATATATCAACAAAAATGCTGGAAATTCAAAGTAATTTCTTTACTCATTTTTATCTCCTTTTGTTAGTAAATTCGTAGGACAATACATAGTTCGTTTGGTACGTTCTTTAATACAATTTTTCACGAATTCTTAACCAAAATGTTTACTCCTCAATTCAGCCACACTTCATGTCACATGAACATCACATTTTACTTCAATTAGTGTACATAAAACAACCAACAAAATATTAACAAAATCAAGCCCCTAGGCCGAGACTCAACATGCCATACACATTTTGTTTTTCTTAATTCGAACACACACATGGTTGCATTTTCATAAATTAACATACAACTAATACATTACATTCAACACAAACATCACATAATCCTAAGTCTACCAGCATTCATACCAACCTACATTCGTTGGGAGCTAATGATAGGGACATGCAATAGGGGAATCAACCTTAGTTTTTGAGCCGAATACACTGAGTCCTAGGGGTCTCTTGGGAAAGGGACCAAGAGTAAGAAAACCCATACCTTTGTTTTCTTGTTAAATGTTCAAAATGCTGCCCAAGAACTCCTCCACAAATCAGTCCACACACCCAAAGTCACACGTCACCCGACTAGCGTAGTAGTTCTGCTTAACGTTACCGGATTGTTTTCTCTTTGAGTTTCTATCTTTCAAGTTCTTGATAAATTTTTTTCCTTTACTTTATTTTGCTTTTGCTGATTATTTTCTCACGTTTTCAGCCAAGAAAAAGAGAGTGAAAGAGAGAAAGAAATCATGCAAAGAGAGTGGGGAAAAGGGAGATAGAATTCTAGTAGAAGTAGGACTTTGTGGGTTTGAATTAGTCAACTCAATAATTAATAAAAATTAATAAAAATCTGATTTCTTTTTCCTAAATCAGCTAATATTAATTATTTATTAAAAACTAAGTTAACACATTAAAATAAAAGCAAGTTTAATCTTGCTTCTAGTGGGGTTCGAACCTGGGTGACCCCATTTTGCAAAAATAGGTCCCTTCGGGTTGCCCCACCCGAATTTCTTTATTTTTTTAACTTAATTAATTAAATAATTAATTAATCAGGGTAATTACAATATTACCCTTGGCCTGGAAAAGACCATTTTACCCTTGGACCCTCAAAACTTAAAATTTCTTCTTTTGAGTCCGGTAAAAACTCTTTCGATTAAACCTTCGTTTTCGTGAGCCTCACATGGTTGGTTCCAACCTTTCCAAGCTCAATTAACCCCCCAAGTTAGTTGGCTTGGTCTTAGTAAGGGTTCTGAGGTCTGGTTATACGCGTATCAATACGTGTGGACCTTGGTCTAATCGCAAGCATTCTTGAAACACCTGCGTCTTGATCCTATTTATTTTTAGGGTTGTTACAAAAGCTCCCTCTTGTTCTTTTACCCAACTTTAAATAACTTTTTTGGCATTTTGAGGCTAATTTACGACATATTAGGGTATGTAAAAAAGATGAAAAATAAGGATTTCTTGTAAACTCGGATTTTGCCACGCCTAACCCCGCTGCAGCAGCGCCGCGCTAGCGGTACCCCTTTCTTTTTTGCGGGACAATGTCCAAACATTTTTCGCCTCCTTACCCCTTTCTAAATAATGACAGTTCTGGTCATTACAAGAGATACCAATTTACCACTCGTTCTTCTCCGAAGACTAAGCTGGGGCATCACACCCACCCACTTCGAAACTCTCACTACTAGCGAATGAATCTTCAAAGAACGACAATGTTTGCGACCTCTAATAATTCAAAACCCTAAAAGGGTAACACACGCTAGGATGGAGGGTCCAAAATTCACTACATGAAGAGTACTATGCTCCTCCGAGCTTTGGGGTATTTCAACAAATAACACGCGGAAATTTGAATTAAGTCTAACTTTACCAAGCTTTGCCCACTTATACGGCTGCCCTACTGTTGTAGCGGCGTTATTGAAGCGGTAGATTTGGCAACAGTAAAGGGGGAAAGGGAATCCATTTTTCCTTTCTCCCCTACTCTTTCAAAAATATTCCACAAAATCTCCCAAATTCACCTTCTCTAGATCGTCTGAATCTAGTAAGTTTCTCGTTATTCCGATTCTCATTACTTTCTTATTTGATTACAATGATTGCATGCCAATTAACTAATTGAATCGGAATAGTTTTGGGTAGTTTATTTTTGAAACTCAAAATAGTTGCTAAATGTGTTAGAAAATTGAAGCATGGTTAGTTTTCTTTCGTTCCCAACATTTACATAATATTCTGGGCGTAAGGATTCTACAAAAACAAGGTTAACTCGATACAAAAATGGGTAGTGGAATTTGGAAAGTCATCTTGGCATGAACTTAAATTTTTTACTCTAACTAAGTGTTATTTGGTGTAAATGCTTGCTAATTCATGTTCTAGGGTAGTTTATATACTCGGATCTGCTGAAATCCTGATCAAACGATGATTTTGGGATGAAAAGATGTCATTTCTACGTTTGGAGTTCCTCCCTCGTGAAGGCCACTTCAATGGCATGCATCCCGCTATAGCGGGATAACTGCTGTTGCAGCGGGATGGCCAAGACCAGAAGCTGGCTCCCTTTTTCAAAAAATTTCTCATTTCGTTTTTTTGCTTCCCGGACTGTTCTATAATGATCTAACTTGTCTTATTTTCCCCACATATTATCCCAGATGGTTGGTCAAAATGATGATAATGCTCTCTTCATTCGTTTTCTTGATGCCATTTTTCCGGAGATACACCATGACTATCGCACTACTACTTTTGTTGTGAGAGGGTGATGATACTTCATATGGTGGAGGAGAAGGCTCTTTCCTGCTATGCTCCGTTAGTTGAGTTTGGGTGGCTTCTGTTGACTGAGGCTCTACATGATGCCCGCTCTACCTGGGTGACAGAGTTCTATTCTATCCTCCACACTGTACACTAGGATGCACCCTACCCATTCATTCGCATTCGTGGAGTTGACATTACATTGAATGCCACTTCTATCAATAAGGTGCTGGAGGTTCCAGAGGTTCCCGACCTAGTTTTCGAGGACAAGCTAAGAGAGATAAATCTGGAGTGGTTGCGAGACACCATTGTAGATCCCTCAAATCGGGATCAGGTTTACTGCGCTATATCAGAGGGTATCACTAGTGCTTACTGGTTACCAGTTGCTAAGAGGTGGATACACTTGGTATCTAGGAGGATCCGCCCATCGAGTAACCACACGAACGTCACTTATCCTCGGGCTCTGGTGGTGGCGTGTGCTATACAGGGTATTCATCTGAATATGGGGGCGCAAATTATCTCTGAGTGGAAGATGTTCTATCGAGCAACAAGAAAGCATTTTTCCTCCCCAGCCTAATTACTGCCCTCTTCAAATGGGCAGGGGTTCCCTTGTTCGACGCTGATGAGGTATTACCTATGTATCCCCCGTTCACCCTCTTTTGGTTCGGGCAGGTTATACTTCTATAGGAAAAAGGAAGAGGACCAGCAGGGCTAGTAAAATCAGGGCAGCCGAAGCTTCCAACGGCGAGGACCCACTTTCTGGTGCACTGGTGGAGGAATATTTAGCGGCTGTCCAGGGAAGAATGGGGAGAATTGCTTTTGACCCTACTCCGGTCCCCCCAACACTTCCCTGGAGGTTGAGATTCTTCGCCGTTAGTTGCGAAAGGAGAGGAGGAAGGGTGTGGTTCAAGAGCGTTTCATTCTGAGGATGTGGAATACGGTTAAGGCGATATTCACCTGCGTTGCTCCTAGCCAACCTCTTCCTAGGCTCGAGCTAGATGATTTCAGGGATTTAACATGTTGAACGAGGCTTGGAACGAGGTGACGCCACCAGAGCAGCTCAACTCAGACATCGGCACTACCTCATCCAGAGTCCCAATTAGTTTCCCCTTCCCCTCTTTGGTTTATATGTAAGACAATTAGTTTATAATCTCTCTTTCGACATAATTGAGTTTTTGTAATGTTTGGATGCTTGCTTTTGGGTTGTCTGATGCAACCGGTTTTTATTTTTTATCACTTTTAGTTACTACTGTTGTTGAACGCTGGCTCATGAGTTGTAGGGGTTGGATTGGATCCCTTCCGGATTACATATTGAAAAACTGGGGAAAATAGAGAAATTTTTGTTGAGGTTCTTCCTCCCCCTGTCCCACTTTAGTGGAATGATCCAGCTGTAGCGGCACCTCACCAGCAGGAATGATCCCACCGCAGTGGCAAAGGCGGGACCAAAACTTGGCTAAGGGTTTCCTCGCACCTTTTTCACTTCCCAAAATTTTTCTAGGTCTCCATTTTCGCCATCCTACCAAGCTTCTAACTTTCCCCACTAAGTAACACGATGTTTATAGGTTACACATTCCCAAGATACACGCATACATTAAACCTTACAAATCTTTTTCATGATCTAAGTGTAACTCCACTCAATGCGAATTTGGACACTCCACACGGTGTCCTACATACGGTTACTCACCCAACTGCATTCCTCCACTTCAATCATGATTTAAGCTATAAAAATACTTCTATATTCACATATACATCATTCAATAAAAGGTATAGAATAGTAGATAAATACAACAACAAGCACACATTTGAATTAGTTACAACCGACAGCAAGCCCATATTAACCATTTACCAGACACCACACACATGCAATTTCAGTTTATTAATTAGATTGTCCCATAGATAATCCCTAATGATTATCCACGCTCTTTATAGCCCCTAGGGCTAGACTAGATACCAATTTGAACCTTCCCGGTTCCAATTAATTTGTTGGTGTCCTTCGGTCGTATCAAAAACAATAGTCCTCATCGTCAAGATACCAATTGGACTTAACCCATACCATAAGCAACACATCACACGAAAGGAATAAATGAGTGGAATGACTTCCTGCTTACTAGCCTCTTGTAGAGTAGATGTCAACGTCAACACACCAATCCATAAAAGGCTAGTAAGCACCAATCCTGCATCCATATTTTTCTATAGCACAAGGAGATCGGTAACCTCGGCTCTGCTACCAATTTGTCACTACCCAACCCACCTAATCGTGTGGGATCCACTACAATGCCTAAGTTTCAACAAAATAGATATAATGTAGAATAAAATCTTTATTACATGCTCTTATTCATGAACAAGTTAAAACAATCAAAGAAACTTAACAACCCCAAGGATATAGTCTGACAAGTACAAGAGCTACTAAGAATAACAACATGATAACAATTTAATAAAAGGACACAACTCCCACCATGCGGAAGGAAGAGTCGAAGCTGCTAGAGGATTTCTTCGTCTTCACCTAATGAAACGTCACCAATCCTGCATCTACACTATGTCAAAAAGACATATCAAGAGTAGTATCAGAACAATCACACGTACTGGTAGGTATCATCGGTCAACCCGACACCCACCTCATAAGATATGAACAGAACAATAAAAGATCATATTCGGACCCCTTGTTTCTCCTCCTTTAACCTTTACTTAGAACAACTTCTAATTACACCTACCTCTTTCCTAAGAGGTTACAACCTAAATACACTAACCAACATGTATATTACAAGTACCACTACCACACTTAAGATACCAATGGTTCATAGCTTAAATATACTAGCCACATTGTGTACTACCAGTAAAACTACCAAAATTAAGAGTCTAAAGGATTATAACTTAAATATCTAACCACATTTTATAATACGAATAAAACTACCACACTTATGATTCCAATAGATCATAGCTTAAACATACTAACCACATTGTATACTACGAGTACAACTACCGCACATAAGATTCCAATAGATTATAGCTCAAACCCCCAACGCATAGATACATATACACACCTCACGAAATTAAGCATATCATATTTCACCGTACACATTTTATCACAAGTAGTTAGACCTCTCATGTGACCCAAAGTCAAAATGTTAGCATGCCAGAACGTGCCAATCCGATCCAAGTTTTATGTCAAAACGTGACAATCGATCCCAGTTAGAGTGTCGGAGTGTGGCAGACGATCTCAGTTAATATGCCGAAACGTGGAAATATGATCCAAGTAAGAGTGACGAAAGGTGGCAGCCGATCCCATCACACATCGCAGTAACACAGCAAAATCACACATCCAATTCATGATTTCATCATATCGATATTCACATATCTCTTTTCAACATCTAAGACCATTGTTGCAACATTCATACATATACAAGTATCACGACGAAGCACAACACGTGTATATCACACCATTACAGAATCAAAGACATCACCTAGTCACATACTTAATTATGTATGGGTTCCCTCGATTTCTCCTTACGGAATTACACAAGTCTAAAAGCTAGTTCTTTAACACATAGTTTCGTTACTAGTTTTCTTTACATTGACTAAAACCCCTTGTCACCATTATTCAATAACTAACAAGAAACCCATTCAATAATACAAAATAAGAAACTCGATTGATTACTGTCTCAACACAATACTAACCCCGTAAGCATTGAATTAAAACAGATTTCACTGAATATTACTCGATGCACGAAGGTCTAAACATTTCTCATATTGTTATATTCATATATTATATGGTAAACATGTATTTAAAAATACTCAACATAAAAACCTAACCTACCTAGGCGCCAATCAATTTTTACGGAGTTTTGATTTCGTTTCTAGCTTTTTCGGATTCTCTATGCTAAATCTGTCCAAGAGTTTGCAAGATTCTTCCATGCCCATGCTAGAAAGCTCCCTCTCCTTTTTTTCCCAACTTGAAATAACTTTTCTGGCATTTTTAGGGTAATTTACGACCTATTAGGGTATTTTATAAGGATGAAAAAACAAGAATTTCTCGTAAACTCTTTATCTGCCTCGCTAATTCCGTTGTAGTGGGGTAAGTTACCAATGCAGCAGCACCTGTCATGTTGTAGCGGGACAGTGTCCAAAATTTTCGCGCCTTCTTACCTTTTTCTAAACAACAATGATTCGGGTCGTTACAGAAAGTGATATAATTTTTTCTAAAAAAATAAAAATCAGTTGGAGAATAATCTCCCCCTAAAGGCCCAAATGAGACATTGTTTGAAGACTAAATTGTTGATCCTATTATTGTATGGAAAAAGGGTAAAAAAAATGTCCTTAAACTATTTGAAAGGAACAAAAATGCCCTCCATTTATAGTTTGGCTAAAAATGCCCTTATTGTTAATACTTTGGGTCTAAAATGCCCTTCAACTATGCGAAAGAAACAAAAATGATCTTCGTTTGTAGTTTGATCCAATTATCCTTGACATCAATACTTTGATCCAAAAATGCCGTTATTGTCATTTAATGGGTCAAAAATGTTCATTTTCCAAATGACTATATTATTATTTTCTTTTTAACACATTTTTTTCTAATGATTTTTAAAAAATATTAGTAAATGCTTATCTTACTTCAACTGAGAAAAAAATAAAAAATAAAAATATTTCTTATTTTATTATCATTACTTTTGATCGTTATATTATAAATTAATGATGTACGTACTATGATCTTATATATGACATAAAATATCTGTCGAAAGGGTACATGAAGTTATTCTATTTTACTTGATAAAATGAGATCAAGAAGAAAAATAATATTACCTACATTTTTATTTCTTCAGGTGATTTTAGAATAAAGAAAACAAGAATAGTGTTCTTTAAAAATATTTAAATTAGGGAGAAATGTGTTTAAAAAGAAAAAGAAAATATATATATATATATATATATTCGGAAAAGGGCATTTTTGACCCATTTTGTAAATATAATGTCATTTTGGACCAAAGTATTGGCGGCAAGGACATTTTTGTACCTTAGTGAAAGACATTTTTTACCCTTTTCCTTATTTTATTATCGAAAAGAATGATTCTCAATTTATAGAAGTACAAAATATTTTCCTCCGTTATCTAAATATGGAAGATTTTTTCTTCCATAAACTATTCAATATATTAAAATAACATGGGTTTGAATAAACTAAATTCAAACTAATAATTACTAAATATTAAGAATTTAGTACTAATAAGCTTCCTACTTATTCTCACGTTAAATCTGCTTTTCCTTGTTATTTTAACCAATGCAAATTTTGTATGCCAATTGTATTGACTATTAACCTTCAACCAAAAAAGAACTTCTTCTCTTTCCCTTTTTTATTATAGTCACATGTCTATCTATGGAACAATAAATTCTTTTCACTATTGCTATATGTAAATTATACTCAATTGCAGTTATGTTAGAAAATGTTTCCCTTGTGGTTTATACGAGTTATATATTCTACTTACCTTTTGTTTCCTTTTTAGCTTGAATGGAATAAAGCGACAATCTCCAACAATAGAATTACACGGAAAAAGTGTCTCCAACAACATCTCGAAGAAGTTAAGTATAGTGATTACCTTGGTGGTTTTGTTGACAGGGTACTTACAACTTACCTTACTACAAATAGTGTGGCGCTTGAAACATTCATTATTGTTCCTTTAGAATATGATGCTCAAGAAGTAAGAGGTCGGGTTCGACGACAATTACAAAGAAAAATTCCCAAATGAATCAAGCTAGTTATCCTTTAGGGGTTATTGGGTTGCTGATTAGAGTTATGTAGAAAATAATACATTATTTTATTTGGAGTTTAATTATTTATGTATGATTTACTTCACATTTTACCATGCATAAAATAATACATACATTTTCTCGTAGGTTATACACGTATTAGCTACGTGAGTTTCTAAATTATAAACCAAGTGTTGAATTGATTTTCATATTTTCATCTAAAGTTTTGAGTACGGCTCTAAACACTTTATTTGATGATTATCCATATGTAGGTTATCTCTTACCAAAATGGAGTTGTAATCTAAATCATCTTGCTTATGCAGATGATATTAATATCTTTACATCAACTAATGCATATTCTTTAAAGAAAATAGTATGAATTCTATAGGATTATGAGACCAAATCTGGTCAGAAAAGTGAATAAGGATAAAAATTCAATTTATCTACAACATAATGCATCAATGGTAGATCGACGACTAGTAGAAGATTGTACAAGCATAAAAGGGGCCAGTTTCCTTTTAAGTCTCTTAATTTTCCTAAACTCTTTCAAGGAAAAGAAACGAGCACTATGCAGAGCTTACTCAACGAGTGAAGTCAAAATTGTAAGCATGGAAAGGAAATACTTTTTTCGTTTTTAATGTATATGACATCATTTGATAAGGAATAGTTTTAAAATAACAACTTCTGAAGTTTAATTATATATAGGTTGGATGGCTTTCTTAAACATATCATTTCAATTGTTTAACTCTAATAATTTTTCGTTAAAGGTATAATTGAAAATTCAAGTTAAATTATTTTGATATTTAATAAGTATTTTTTCTTTTTCAAAACAGGATATAAGGACATAGTATCATATAAAGTGAAATAGGAATAAATAAATTTTATTTAATGTACTTAAACTTAATCAATAATACACATGTTTGTTTCTTTGAAGGATTAAGATTTCCACAAAAAATAGCCAGAAGTTGGAGAAATGATATTAAAAAAATTAAAAAGTAAAAATTAATCGGATAATAATCTCCCCCCTAAAGGCCTAAATAGGACTTCGTTTGAGAACTAAATTATAGATCCTATTATTTTATTTAGAAAAAAATGATTCTCAATTTATAGAAGTACAAAACATTTTCTTCAAAAAAAGAGTTATCTAAATATGGAAGATCTTTTCTTCCATAAATTATTTATTATATTAAAATAACATGGGTTTGAATAAATTAAATCCAAACTAATAATTACTAAATATTAAGAATTTAGTACTAATAAGTTTCCTACTTATTCTCGCATTAAATCTTTTTTTCCTTGTTGTTTTAATCAATGCCAATTATGTATGCCGATTGTATTGACTATTAACCTTCAGGCTTCAACCAAAAAAAGATTGCTCATTCCTTTTTTGTTTACTCCATAGTCACAGGTATATCTATAGGATGAGAAATTCTTTTTACTATTGGTATATATAAATTAAACTCAATTGAAATTATGTTAGAAAAAAATATTTTCCTTAGCTTCAAACGAGTTTAACTTACCTTTTTTTTCCTTTTCAATTTGAATGACATGAAACTACAATCTCCAAAATAGAATTATGCGGAAAAAGTGTCCCCATCAACATCTCAAATAGGTTTATAGTGGTTACCTCGGTGGTTTTGCTGATATAGTACTTGCAGTTTACCTTATTGAATATAGTGTGGCACTTGAAACATTCATTATTGTTCCTTTAGAATGTGATGTTCAAGACGAGAGTCCAGCTCAACGACAACTACAAGGAAAAATTCCCATACGAGTCAGGCTAGTGATCCTTTAAGGGTTTTTGGGTTGCTGACTGGATTTATAAAGAAATTAGTGTTTTATTTTATTTAGAGGTTAATTATTTATGTATTAGTTATTCATATTTTATAATCCATAAAATAATACATGCATTTTCTCGTAGCTTATACATGTATTAGCTATGTTCATTTCTAAATTATAAACCAGATGTTGGATTGATTTTGATATTGTCATCTAAAGTTCTGACTAGGGCTCTAAGCTCTTTATTTGATGATGATCAATATGAAGGCTATCACTTACCAAAAATGGAATTATAAGCTAAATCATCTTGTTTATGCAAATAATACGACTGATATACCTCAACTAATTCATATTCTTTAAAGAAAATAGTACAATTCTACAGGATTATGAGACTCAATCTGGCCAGAAAGTGAATAAGGATAAAAAATCAATTTATCTATATTAAAATGCAGCAACGGAAGATAGACAACTAGTGGAATATTGTACAAGCATAAAAAGGGGTCCGTTTCCTTTTAAATATTTTAATAGTCCTAAATTCATTCAAGGAAAAGAAAAGAGCACTATGCATAACTTATACAACAAACTGAAGTCAAAATTGTAAGAATGGAAAGGAAATATGTTAACATATGGAGGTAATGAGGTATTACCAGTGTTTTACTAAGTGTTCCTATTCATGTTCTTTCTGCTATTGTTCCACATAGTTGTGTCTTAAAGGAACTTCGTATGATTTCTGCTACATTCTTTTGGAGTAATAAAGTCACAAGAAGGAGTAAATATTGGGTTACTAGGGAGAAGATACATTTACTAAACTAGAAGGTGTCTTAGGGTTTAGACTATGTTTGATATCTCAAAAGCTATATTAACTATGTGGATATATAGAACCCAAAATATTCTATGATGCAATTTTATGTGGATTAAGTATTGTAAGAAACAGATTATTACACTTGTTCAATGGACAGGGGGTTCTCAATGTGGAAGAATATATTGCAGAATAGGGAATGTATTGAAATTTTTTATGGTGGGAACCTAAGGGAGGGACTATTCTTAGTCCATTACATCTTCAGCATATAAATGTACAAACATGTCATCCAATGAGTGATGGTAAGATTTTCTTGAAGCAAGCTGATTGGGATTATGATAATATGCAACGTCACTTGCTAGAAAATTTCCTTAATCATGTTAGATTGTACATGGATCATGCCAAGCTATCTAATAATAAGGTTAAAACTTGGTGGATAACAAACTATCATTGAAAATTTACTATAAGAGTGCTTGGGATTTGTTAATAAAAAAAGGAGGAAATGAATGAAGTCTTTAAGTATATTTAGGTGAAGAATCTACCTTTTAAGGTATAATTTTTTAGGTGGAGAGTATGGTCAAATAGAGTTTTGGTGGCTATTGTAATGACTAATTGGAACCCTAATATTTCTTAATTATGCACCTTTTATAGGAAACCTATAAGAGAAACCTTGGAGAACTTATGTAACATCTCGTATAACTAGTATTAAACAAAGAAACTAAGAAAAGATATTTTTGGAAAGAATAGGAAAAATCTAAAAAATTTCGTATGTGTAACATTGAGTTTTGGTAATTTCCAAACAGCCATAACTTCAGCTCAGGAGGAGTTAGGATGAGTTCTATATATGGTTGGAAAGCCCTTGGGAAGGTATTTCAAACGGCGCCAAGTTTGCGCATTTTTGATGTCATATGAGGGAGTTATAACTTTCGGAAGTGGGGTTGTTGTAGTGACGAAAGTCCAATCCGGATTTTAGTAAAGGGTAAAGTAGTCTTTTCACCCTAATATTTCCTAATTCGTTTTAAGGTTTTATTAGGGGTAAAACCAAGTCCCAATTCAATTTTTAGAAAAGTTAAGACGCTTAGGGCTTGGGAGAAAAGAGGAGAGAGGAAGAAGATCAAGAATGCGAAGAATCCTTGCGTGAATTTCGTCAGGGGTGATCCCTATCAAGGTATGTGGGATCTGCGAGTTTAGGGATTCATTTCATGTTAGAAGTTAAGTTCTTGAAGGAAAGTTTTTGATTTCTTGTTGATTGGATGGTCGGCTGCCATCATTGGTTATATTCTTGTTTTCTCCGAGTTATTTTGAATTGAATTCAGCGATTATTGATAGTACCAATAGTCCCAATCGTTTGGTGAGAGAACTAGGAAGATTTGGAGAGTTTGGAAATGAAATACAAGTTGAAAAATTAGTCAGACCTACCTGGGTAGGGGAACCGCCAAAAATTGGCCTTAGTCAACCAAGGCCTGGCGTGGCGCATCACTTGTGCGGCAGAACCAAGCCTCAGTCGACAGAGGTGGCGCGGCGCGCCACCAGTGCGCCTGGATCGGCGTTTTCCGCCCAGTTTTCATAGTTTAGCCTTCGAAGTCCTTCTAAGGTACATTAACACCCTCCAATTCTAATTAATCCCATTGAGTTCTAAACATCAAGAAATCAATAAGAACTCAAATATAAACCTTGAAACCATAATTCAATTCAAGGGAATTCAAGATCAAAGTCAAGTCTAAAATCTAAGAAGCAAGTCAAAGAAAGTTCCTAAAGTATTCAATAGTCTTAAACAAACTTCTTAACTTTGTTTTGAGGTTCCAGCAAAGAGTTGAGTTAAATTCTCAAAAGTTAGTACGGAACTAAGTAGTCCCTAAGAGCTTAAACAGAACGTTTTCAAATTTTGAGAAAGAAAGGAAGCTAGACATCCACAGAGCCTATGAATAGTTTTGATAAAAGAAAGAGGAACTATAATTTCCAAGAAAGCTTTTAAAGCTATGTTTTCAGCACTAATCGCAAATCACAAAATCAATATGTTTTTAAACAATAAGATCCATTATATATATTTTGGCACCAGTATTGTTCACTGATGTGGGGATGCGAGTTCATATTAACTGAAGTCTTTATGTAAACCATGTAGCCATCATATGTAGAAAATGGTTATACTTTTTAGATGAACCCTTTTCATAGTATAGTAGTGGATCTATTAGGGAGTTCAGGTCCTATACTCTGGAAAGGTTAGGAAGGTCGGGCAACGTGGGCCGAGTAACGCTGTATCATCACTGTAGCTCTTAAGTCATGGTTGTTGGTTAGAGAAGCTCCCACAGAAGTATTGTATTTTCATATGCGTAGTTATTTCTATATTTACATACATCTCAAATATTAGTTGTACACTTGTATACATTCAAGGTTTACAATATGTTTCAGTCAACTTTTCTTTATATTGCAATTACTTTTGAACTGCATATATTGAACAAAAGTTATTAAATTATGAGTTGAGCAGATCTAAGGTAAGTGTTCTTTCTTACTCCTTTTCAAGCTTTAGTGTCATTTAGCATTCCAACTCGCATACTCGTATGTTCAATGTACTGATGCTACTTGTCCTGCAACATATCATGATGTAGACGTAGGTAACGAGGATCGACATCCACCGCACCATTGATCTAGTTGAGCACTCCAGAGTCGGTTGGTGAGCCTCCTTACATTCCGGAGGACATCTTTATTGCTTCTAGATTAGTTCAGTAGAATATTGTGGGGTTTGTCCCAACATTTATCTCAGTCAGTTTAGAGGCTTCATAGACAGTTATATTTTAGTAGATTTTACATTTTCATTCTTATGTTAAAGATTTGGGTTGCCATTTTGGCCGGTTGAAAGTTTAAATATTTAAACCATTCCAAATAGTATTATTATTTAGTTCAGTTAAGTTCTTTTTTCCTTATAAGTGTGATTGTTGTCTTCCACTGAGTTAAGTAAGCCAGGCCTAGGGTTCGCTTGAGGCCAGCAATAGTCACCGACTGCCAGTCCCGCCCAGGGTGTACGCTCGGGGCATGACAAACTTTGTATCAGAGCATAGAGTTCAAGAAACCTAGGGAGTCTAGGAAGCTGTGTTTTTAGATATTAGTAATCGGTGTGAAACGCGCCACATCTATGATTAGGAGGCTACAACATTTAGGAATATCTCACTTCTTCCATATTCTTTTTCGTGCGTTAGAGTTTATCTCTAAAAGACTCTCTCTAATTCATGCTTGCGCGTGTTTAAGATAAAAATGCCTCCACGAAGAGCAGCTAGAGGTCGTCCAGCTAGGATAAATGTAGAAGATCAGGAATAAGAGTTACACAATGCTCCTGAAGTGCAACCTCAAGGGGAGGTTACTAATCCTGAGTTCGTGAGGCTATCCGGATGTTGAGTCAAGCTGTGACCAACCAAGTCGGGCAACAAAGAGGAGCTCGACAACAAGGGGCTGACACTTAGAGGATTCGGGAATTCTTGAGGATGAATCCCCCAAGATTCACTGGTTCAAGCACTACCGCGGATCCGGAAAACTTTGTGGAAGAGTTGAAGAATGTGTTTAAGGTGATGCATGTGGTATGTATTGAAAGGGTTGAGTTAGCTTCATATCAACTAAAGATTGTGGCAAGAACCTGGTTTGATCAATGGAAGGATGACAGAGGTGAGGATGCACCATATCAAAGTTTTGCTTGCTTTGAAAAAGTCTTCTTGGGACATTTCTTTCCGTGGGAACTGAAACAAGCCAAGGTACGACAGTTCCTTACTCTAAAATAGGACTCCTTAAGTGTGAACAAGTATGGGTTGAAGTTCACCCAGCAGTCTCGCTATGCTCCTGACATGGTGAAAGAAATGAGAAGAAAAATGAGTTTTTTTGTTGCTGGTTTGGGTCGCGCATCAATCAAATAAGGTAGAGCTTCTATGCTGATTGGAGACATGGACATTTCAAGGTTAATGGTCTCCATGCAGCAGGTAGAGGAAGAGAAGATTAGGGATAGAGAAGAGTACAAAAATAAGAAAGCCAAGACTGGGAATAAGTCTGGGCAACAGAAAGGTGGTTCGAATCGACCACAATTTCATAAATAGAAGAGGGATGCACCATCATCTACTAGTGCACCTGCACCTATAGACAAAGTTGAGTATCATGGTTAGAAATCCAGAGCTAAGCATGCATATTCACAGGGTAGTGTGTCATGCGCGAAGTGTGGTAGGAATCACTCTAGCATCGGTCGTGAAGGCTCCCCAGGCTGTTTCAAGTGCGTTCATATAGGACATTTCATGAAAGAATGTCCAAAGAACAAGAAATGAGGTGGTAATGGGGGGAAGGGGTAGTAGAGCTTAGTTTTCATCAGCGGCTCCACCAGATAGGGCTACACCTAGAGGAGTCACTTCTCGTACTGGCGGAGGAGCAAACCGTCTCTATGCAATCACTAGAAGCCAAGAGCAAGAGAACTCTCCAGATGTTGTCACGGGTATAATCAAAGTCTTTACTTTTGATGTTTATTCTTTGTTAGACCCAGGAGAAATTTTATATTTTGTAACTCCTTATGTTGCAAATAAGTTTGAGATTCTTCGTGAAAAACTTTGTGAATCCTTAAGTGTTTCTACCCCTGTTGGAGAGTCTATTCTAGCGGAAAGAGTCTATCGTGATTGTTCTATTTCTATCAATCACAAGAATACCATGGCTAATCTAGTAGAGTTAGACATGGTGGATTTTGACGTCATTCTAGGTATGAACCATCTCCATGCCTGTTATGTATCAATAGATTGCAGAACTCGAGTTTTCAAGTTTCAGACTCCAAATAAGCCAGTTATAGAGTGGAGTACTAATTAAGCAGTGCCTAAGGGTCGTTTCATTTCGTACCTAAAGGCAAGAAAGTTAGTTTCCAGGGGATGTATCTATCACTTAGTCCAAGTTAATGACTTAAGTTCTGAGGTACCTTCCTTTCAGTAAGATCCTATAGCTAGTGAGTTTCAAGAAGTCTTTCCTGATGATCTACATGGAGTCCTTCATGAGAGATAAATCAACTTCGACATAGACATCATCCCAGATACTCGTCCTATCTCTATTCCGCCATATAGAATTGAACAAGCAAAGTTGAAAGAGCTTAAACAACAATTGAAAGATTTGTTGGATAAAGTCTTCATTCCACCAAGTGTCTCACCTGGTGGAGTTCCGATTTCATTTTTTAGGAAGAAAGATAGATCACTTAGGATATGTATAGACTTCCTCCAATTGAATAAGGTGACCATCAAGAATAAGTATCCTTTTCCAAGGATAGATGATCTTTTCGACCGGCTTCAAGTTTCTTCATTCTTCTCGAAAATAGATCTCAGATCAGGCTACCATCAAATGAAAGTTAGGGAATGTGATATTCCAAAAAAAACTTTTAGAACAAGATATGGGCATTATGGATTTTTGGTTATGTCTTTTGTTTTGACCAATGCGTGTGCAACATTCATGGATCTTATGGACAATGTCTTCAAACCTCATTTAGATTTGTTTGTCATTGTCTTCATTGATGACATACTGGTTTATTCAAGAAGTAAAGAAGATCATGCTAGTCACCTTATGATAGTTCTTGAGACTTTGAGAGGTAAAGAACTATATACCAAGTTCTCCAAGTAAGAGTTTTGGCTTATGTATGTGGCATTCTTGGGTCACATTATTTCTGGTGATGGGATTAGAGGTGACATCCAGAAGATAGAAGTATTTAAGAGTTGGCCTAGACCCTCATCTCCAACAGACATAAGGAGTTTCTTCGGTTTGGCTGGCTATTATAGGAGATCTGTTAAAGGGTTTTCATCTATCTTGTCTCTTTTGACAAAGCTAACTCAGAAGACAGTCAAGTTTCAATTGTCTGAAGCTTGTGAGAAAAGCTTTCAGGAGTTGAAAAGAGATTGAATACTGATCTGATTTTGACCTTACCAGAGGGTACTCAAGGTTTTGTGGTGTATTGTGATGCATCAAGAGTTTTCTTGGGCTGTGTGTTGATGCAAAATGGAAAGGTTATAGCTTATGCTTCCGGACAGTTGAAGATGAATGAGAAGTATTATCCAATTCATGACTTAGAATTGGCTGCAATAGTGTTTGCTTTGTAGATATGGCACCACTACTTGTATGGTGTTCATGTCGATATATTCACTGATCACAAAAATCTCAAATACATGTTCACTCAGAAAGAACTCAATCTCTGACAAAAGAGGTGGTATTACTTAAGGATTACGACATGAGTATTATTCACCACCCAGGTAAGGCTAATGTGGTTGTTGATGCTTTAAGCAGGTTATCAATCGGAAGTACTTCCCACGTTGAAGACGAAAGAGGGACTTAGATAAATATATTCACAGACTTGAACATTTTGGAGTCAGACTTATGGATTCCACAGAAGAAGGTATAGTAGTGACCAAGGTCTCATAGGCAACATGATCTATTATGGTGATTGTCGATATAATGACATAGTTAGCTTATTTCTTGCCGGTAAAGACTATCTATTGGGTCGATGATTATGCCACATTGTACCTTCAAGAGGTGGTGAGACTTCATGGAGTTCCGGTCTCTATTACTTCATATAGAGGTGCACAATTTATTGCACAATTATGGAAATCTTTCGAGAAAGGTTTGGGTTCAAAGGTGAACTTAAGCACTACTTTTCATCCTCAGACAGAAGGACAAGAAGATCGTACTATACAGACTTTAGAGGAAATGTTAATAGCTTGCGTGATTAATTTCAAAGGGAATTGGGATGATCACATACCCCTGATTGAGTTCGCTTACAACAATGGCTACCATTCGAGCATACAAATGGCTCCATGTGAAGCTCTTTATGGGAGAAGATGCAGGTTTCCTATTGGGTGGTTTGAAGTTGGTGAAACAAGGTTGATAGGACCATATATAGTTCACCAAGATATGGAGAAGGTGAAAGTGATTCAAGAGAGATTAAAAATGGCACAGAGTCGCCAAAAGTCCTACAGAGATGTTAAAAGGAGGCCGTTAGAATTTGAGGTGGACGATTGGGTTGTATTTGAAAGTTTCACCCATGAAAGGTGTTATGAGGTTTGGTAAGAAGGGGAAACTTAGTCCCCGGTATGTTGGTCCTTACAGAATCTTCAATAGAGTTGGCAATGTGGCATATGAGCTGGAGTTACCCCAAGAGTTAGCGGCGGTTCATCCAATATTACATATTTCTATGTAGAAGAAGTGCTTGGGTTATCCTTCATTGATTGTACCAACTGAGAATGTTGGAATTAAGGATTGCTTATCCTATGAAGAGATTCCGGTCCAGATTTTAGATCCTCAAGTTTGCAAGTTGAGAACTAAGGAAGTTGTATTAGTCAAAGTCCTTTGGAGGAATCAATTTATTGAGAAAGTAACTTGGAAAGCTGAGTAGGATATGAAGAAGAGATATCCACGTCTCTTTGAATCCGGAAAGAAAATACAAATCAAGGTACTAAATTCTCTTCTTAGCACTTTATAAGATTATTTGTAAACATGTTATTACTTGCTTTTGTTGGTTGAGTGCTAAATTGATGTTACAATTCTTAGCTTAGTGAAAGAAATCTCATTCGAGGACGAATGTTCCCAATGGGGATATATTGTAACATCTCGTAAACCAAAATAGGTCAAATTAAACAAAGAAACTAAGAATAGTTATTTTTGGAAAGAATAGGAAAAATTTGGATATTTTCCTAAGTGTAAAAGTGAGTTTTGGTCATTTTCAAACGGCCATAACTTCTAGCTCAGAAGGAATTAGGATGAATTCTTTATATGGTTGGAAAGCCCTTGGGAAGAATTTCCAACGGGGCTGAGTTTGAGAATTTTTGATGTGGTATGACTGAGTAATGTCTTTCGGAAGTTGGGTTGTTGGACTGAGGAAAGTCAATCTGGATTTTAGTAAGGGTGAAGTAGTCTTTTCACCCTCGTATTTCCTAATTCTTTTTAAGGGCTTATTAGGGGTAAAACCAAGTCCCAATTCAGTTTTTAGAAAATTTAATACGCTTAGGACTTGGGAGAAAAGAGGAGAGAAGAAGAAGATCAAGAATTCTTCAAGAACTCCAAAAGTCGTTGTGTGGATTTCGTCGGGGGTGATCCCTATCAAGGTATGTGGGATCTTTCGTGTTGGTTTAATTCACCCACGCACCAATTTGTTTCAATTCAGCGAGTTTAGGTATTAATTTCATGTTAGAAGTTAAGTTCTTGAAGGAAAGTTTTTATTTCTTGTTGATTGGATGGTTGGCTGCCATTGTTGGTTATATTTTTGTTTTCTTAGAGTTACTTTGATTTGAAAATAGTGGTTATGATAATACCAATAGTCTCAATAGTTTGGTGAGAGAATTAGGAAGATTTTGAGTGTTTGGAGATAAAAAACGAGTTGAAAAATTCGTCAGACGTACATGGGTAGGGGCAGGCGTGGCGTGCCAGAAATTGACCTCAGTCAACCAAGGCTGGCGCGCCGCTCCACCAGTGCGCGCTGATCGGTGTTTTTCGCCCAGCATAGTTTAGCCTTTATAAGTACTTCTAAGGTACAATAACACCTTCCAAATATTCTAATTACTCCCATTGTATTCTAAACATCTAAAAATAAATAAGAACTCAAATCTAAAACTTGAATCCATAATCCAATTTAAGGGAAGTCAAGTCTAAAAGCTAAGAAGCAAGTCAAAGTAAGTTCCTAAAGTATTCAAGAGTATTAAACAAACTTCATAACTTTGTTTTAAGATTCCAGCAAAGAGTTGAGTTAAAGTTTCAAAATTCATAATAGAACTAAGTAGTCCCTAAGAGCTGAAATAAAATGTTTTCAACTTTTGATAATGAAAGGAAGCTAGACTTCCACAGAGCCTATGTCTAGTTTTGATAAAAGAAAGAGGTACTATAATTTCCATGAGAGCTTTTAAAGATAAGTTTTGAGCACTAATCTCAAATCCCAAAATCAGTATGTTTTACAAACATAAGAGCCAGTATATATATTTTGGGAGTAATATTGAGCATCCCTGTGGGGATGCGTGTTCATATTAACTTAAGTCTCCATGTAAACCATGTAGCCATCATGGGTAAAAAAAGGTCATACTTTTTAGATGAACCCTTTTCATAGTATACTAGTGGATCCATTAGGCAGTTCAGGTCCTATACTCTGGCAAGGTTAGGAAGGCGAGGCAGCGTGGGCTGATTAACGTTGTATCATCACTGTTGCTCTTAAGTGATGGTTGTCGGTTAGAATATCCCACAGAAGTATTGTATTTTATTATACATTAGTTATTTGTGTTTTTACATACATCTCAAACATTATTTGTACACTTGTATACATTCAGAGTTCACAACATGTTTCAGTCAACTTTTCTTTATATTGCAATTACTTTTAAACTGCATATATTGAACAAGAGTTGGTAAATCATGAGTTGAACAGAGCCAAGGTAAGTGTTCTTTCTTACTCCTTTTCAAGCTTTAATGTCATTTAGTATACCAACTCGCATACTCATACATTCAATGTACTGATGTCAGTTGGCTGCATCATAATGCAGACGCAGGTAACGAGGATCAACATCCAGTGCACCGTTGATCTAGTTGAGCACTCCAGAGTCAGTTGGTGAGTCTCCTTGCATTTTGGAGGACATCTTTTATTGATTTCTGGATTAGTTCAATAGAATGTTGTGGGGTTTGTCCCAATATTCATCTTAGTCAGTTTAGAGGCTTCATAGACAGTTATAGTTCAATAGACTTTACATTTTTATTCTTATGTTAAAGACTTGGTTTGCCATTTTGGCCTGTTTGAATGTTTAAACTTTTAAAACATTCCAGATAGTATTATTGTTTAGTTCAATTAAGTTCTTTTTTTTTCTTATAAGTGTTATTGTTGTCTTCTGCTGAGTTAAGTAAGTCAGGTCAAAGGTTCGCTTGAGGCCAGCAATGGTCACCGAGTGCCAAACCTGCCCAGGGTGTAGGGTCGGTGCGTGACAACTTAATTATAAAGTGTGAGATGGATAAGATAATCTTGAAATACTTTACATCTGCAACTGGTATAATTTGTTCATTAATTCAGAATTAAACAAACAAAGAAGATATATATGGTGGGTAGCTACTAGAAATGCTAGGCAAAAAGTGGTTTTTTGAGCAGTTCCTTATATGGGTTTCTATAGAAAAAGAGGAATAATGTGGTTCATAGTGGGTCCTATTCAATCAACAAGCGTTATCTTGGATATTAATAACATTGTGCAAAAATTCATGACATGTAGATTTGATTATGTTATTTGCAGTTTTGATGATTTGACAAACCAAAGGACCTTGTAAAGGGACCTAATCCCTGTGTCAATGTGTACACAAATGACGGGCTATAAAAAGTACACTTAGTTGATGCACAATATTCAATTGTGGCAGAAACCTTGGCAAATGACATGGTCTTGAAGGTTATGTCTATCATTCATAAGGTTTCCTCAATAGACACAACCTTAGTTTTTTCATATTGAAATTCTCAGGAACACAAACAAAGATCCATTTGGATAGGTATTTTCATCAAGAGAAACAAGGATCGAATAGAGTTGCATGTGTCATTGTTCTTTTGTGCTTATATTTTAGAACTGTTTCTATTCTATAAAGGAATCAAATAGTTTGTTCTGGTTGTAAAAGGTCTAAATCGGTTAGATTTAACTTATTTAGTAGACACTGTTATATCTGCTAAGTCAAATTCTAAATCATGTGGAGCTAGCTGATTTAGTGTGCAGTGTTGTATCTGGTTAGTTGAACTCTAAGTTGTCTTGAGTTGATAGCTTAGTGGGCAGTGTGATATCTGCTCAAGCTTAGTAAGTAATAGGTGTATTACTTAGCATTAAGATTAAGAGGTTAATCTCATTGGTGGTGTAATATGTGTTTCACTTTTTCTTGAGAACATTAGTGAAAACAGTTGAAAATATTGTGTGATAGGTCGTGATTTTACTTCCTTGAGCAAGGACATTTCCATGTAAACTTCTTGTGTTGTTTTCTCTTCATCGTTTATTCTTTATTACTGTTCTTGATATGCCAAGGACTTGGTTCATTGACTGATAGTGGAAAGACATATTCTATTAATTGATAATAGACTGGATTCTCTCTTGTTGGTTAACACCAAGAAAGAGATTCATGTAGAAAGATGGTTGCTCCATTTAATTCGTAAGAACTACAATCATCAACGAGACCAACTCATTTCAATGGACAGTTCTGTAGATGGTGAAAGACAAGGATGCACGACTTTCTAATGACTAATCACATCGAACTATGGGATATCGTTCTTGAATGACCCTTCATACCAACAATGGAAGTGAAGGATGGAGAAATCACAAAAGTTGTTCCCAAAGACTTGGAAAAAGTTTAATGAGGCGGACAGAAAAAAGATCGAGAAAAATTACAAAACCAAGAAGCTTCTAGTGTGTGGTATAGGTGTTTAAAAGTACAATCGTATTTCAGCCTGTGAGTCTTTGAAAGAAATCTGGGATTGTCTCAAGTCAAACTATGAGGCACATAGTAGGTACATGAATCAGAACCTAATATGAGAACGTCACAATGAAGGAGGGAGAAACCATTTATGACATTCATACCAGATTCTCCTCCATAACCAATGATCTACGCTGCTTGGGAGAACCTATCCATCCCAATAACCAAGTTTGGAAGATATTTCGAATCCTTCCTAAGTAATCGGCAAGCAAGGTGGATGCCATTACTGAAGCAAAGGACCCGAAAGTATTGACGATGAATGCCTTGATCGATAACCTTCAAACTCACGAATGAATAGGAACCAAGACTCTTCAAAGAAGGAGGTAAATAAAGATAAGTACCTAACTATTACGATTTCATTAGGTGAAATCTCCAGTGAAGACGAGGATATGGCGTAAGACTGGGCACTGGACCGGGTTGTACCAGTACCGGTCTGGTACCGTTCTGGTTCGGTAACCTTCAAGACGAAACGGGACACCGTGAACCAGTACACGAAATGAAACAGTATCACAATTTGATACCGATGTACCGGTACGATATTATCTCAGTTCCATTCCGATCCAGTCCGCTTTCGGTTAATTATTTTTTATTAATTAATTTATATTATATTTTATTTAATTTTTAAAAAATACAAATTTAAGTTATTTAAATTACAAGTTATAAAAATACATTTTAAGTTATAACATATTAATAAGTAAAAACTTATAAACATCAAAACATTCAAATCTTGAAAACTTAACTTAAGCTCAAAAACATTTTTTTTTAAAAAAAAATACTTTATTAGACTTAAATTGCACACTTAAGAAGTTAAGATTTTAAAAAATATATCTTTAAAATGAACTGAAGTAAAAAATTACATTATAAATTTAAAAACTATTAACTCAAACTTAGAAAAATTTAAAAATATTCATATTTTCATGATTCAAAAATCAAAATAACTAAAAAAAATTATATCATTGTTTTAAATAGCTAGATGAGTCTTCCTATTTATCCCATCTCGTTCCATTCTGATTTGTTCCGATTCCATCTGATATATAGGGGACGTGATGGGATCGAATATCTTTCCCAGTAAATCTGGTCTAGTTCATCCCGGTACCGATCAATGAACCGGTCAACTCGTCGCATTTCGGTACGGTACCAGTTCATGTCGGTCCAATGGTTCTGTTCTAGTCTATTGCCCAGTATTATCATGGCTTATCTAGAAAGAGATTCCAAAAAATTGTGATGAAGCATGGAGGTTTTCAAAAGGGAGTGAACCCTCTCAAGACTGCAAATGGAGTGATTTATGTCACAAGTGTGGAAAGCCCAGACATTTCATGAGAGACTATCATATGCTTAAAGTTTAAACCAAGGAATACCAAATACCTCGAGGTGAGAAAGACACAAAAAGGGACTTTGTACTTGAAAAGAAAGCAAGAAAAGCAGCAGCTGACTATGTGTCCGTTTGGATTGACTTATTTTAGGTGCTTTTAAGTCAAACTAGCTTTTAAGCAGTTTTGAAATGTTTGGATAAAGTTAAAAAGTGCTTATAAGCACTATTTTAAAGCCAAAATAACAAAAATAAGCCAAAATCCATAAGTTAGAAATCCTAACTTATGGATTTTGGCTTATAAGTCATAAGAAAAGCCAATCCAAACAAGCCCTATTTTGTGAAGAAAGCTTTTGCTGTCTTGAGAGACTCCTCAAGTGAGTCACAAGAATCAGATTGTCCTGAAGATGCATCCATGCTAGCTGTTAGAGATGATGAGAATGTGTTTGATGGCATGTCCACATTCGTGGCTAAATCTGACAACGAGGAAGATGTAGAAAAGGTAATTCGTTCGGACCTTAAACAAAACTTGAATGCTTACTCTTGTAGAAAGTCGAGAAATTTAGCTAATGTTCTGATTGATTCTGTTATAGAGTTAACAACTGAAAGAAAAACTCTATGAACAACAATATAAACAATTTCAATGAAGAAAACAACGCATTGACTGTTTATGTGTCTGTTATCGAGGAACAATTGACTGTTCTAGAGATTGAAATCTAGAACTCAAAGAGAAATTGAGTATAATGAATGAGAAATCTGGCAAAAGAAATGGAGAGGCTAGTAGTTTGAAAATAGAGCTAGAATCTAGTCTGAACACTGCTAAAACTAGACTCGCTCGAGCCTTGGAGAGAAATGATTAGATGGAAAAGGATTTGGTCTGTCTTAGAGAAGAACTAAAACGTTCTCTAAAATGGACCAACTCCACCAAGTTACTTTCTAACATAACTAGTCAAACTAACTACAATAGGAAGGGGTTAGGAATCTTGAACATTAGTTCTCCCTACATTCTCTACAGTAATTATGTGTTCTTGTCATATAATCAGTTATATCTTAACTGTGGTCGCAATGGTAATCTCAAAAAGTATTGTCCTACCTGGAAATCTTCACAAGAATTTTTTTTAGTCTACTCTAGGTGGAAAGTTGCACAGAACGAGGGAGTTGCTCGTATTTCTAAGTCTTCGAACATGATAAAGACTAACTTGCCTCATTGGACAAGAAGCACTCTCATTATGACTCTATCTGCTTTCTGGGAACTCAGACTAAAATGGGTTCCCAAGTCTAACAAGTGATATTTGTTGCAGGGGAATGGAGGAAATTAAAATTTGTGCTGGTTTGTAGATAGTGGATTCTCAAAGCATATGACCGTAAACACTGAAAACTTCTTTTCAGTCAAGGCACTTCAAATTGGAGGTCTCTTTTAGTGATGGAAAGAAGGGTTATATTCTTGGAGTTAGTAGAATTGGAAAATCACTAGAACACTATTAAAAATGTCTACTACGTGAGTGGATTAAAATATAGTCTTCTCAGTATATCTCAAATATGTGACAAAGGTAACCAAGTCAGATTTCTATCATAAAAGTGCACTGTTACCAGCTTTTAAACTAAGGTGTCACGCCCCGAGACTACACCCCAAACGTGGCCGACACTCGAAGACCATTGCTGTTCCCAAGGGACCCCTTGTCCTGGCTTACTTAAAGGATAACTTAGAACGTTTTAAAGATAAAACATTCAACTTAGCAAAAATGACAACTCATGTATTAGTACTCAATAAATGATAATGACAAGACTTAAGGTCTAACATCTGACTGTCGTGAAGCCTCCAAAAATAACTGAGTTAGATGTTGGGATAAACCCCACAACATCCTAATGAACTAACTAGAAAACGATGAAATGGATCCTCCAAAATGCAAGGAGACTCACCAAGAGACTCTGAACTGCTCACTGGATCAATGATGCATTGAAATGCTGATCCTAGTTATCTGCATTTGCATCATAAGACGATGCAGGCCAACTTACACCAGTACATTGAATGTACGAGCATGCGAGTTGGAATGCTAAACACAACTTAAGCTTGAAAAGGATAAGAAGGGAACACTTGCATTCGCTCTTCGCAACTTAGGTATAACTCAACTCAATATAAAGCAATTAGAAACATGCAATATATATAAATCTTGTAAAATAGTGGATAACAACTTATTTCGTTAAAGAAAATGTAGTAATAAACTCAACTTAACTTGTATAATGAAGTAACATAGTTTATGTGCGAGATTCTCTAACTGGCAACCACCATTATGAGCCTAAGTGGAGATACAACGTCTTGGCCACGCTGCCAGAACTGTCCTTTACACTGCCGTCGCATAGAACTACTTAACTTAGTTGATCTACTAGCTTAACTTAATTGATCATCTAAATAGTATGATAATTTAATACTCATGATGGCTACATGGTTTATGGAGACTTGAGTTAATATGAACTCGCATCCCTATATCGGTGTTCAATACTACTTCCAAAAATATATTTAGCTCATGTCTTTTTAAAAAACCATTTTTCTTTGGTGTGAAATAATTACTCAAATCTTAGCTTAAAGGTTTTCTTGGAATCAATGTTCCCTTTCTTGCTCAAACGTGAAAACATTTATGAACTCTTAAGGAATACTTAGTTCCCTCATAACTTATTGAGAAATGAACTCAACTCTTTACTCTTTTCTTAAATTGAAACAGGAGTCTTAAAAACAAAATTAAAACATTGCTAAAGACTCTTGAAAACTTTTTAAAAAAATTCTCTGACTTGCTTCTTATATTCTAGACTTGACTCTTAACTTTTTTGATTTTTATCTTAAATTTCCTTGAATTGGATTATGTATTCAATGTTCATGATCTCATTTTTATGGATAATTCCATGATACTTAGATGTACCATAGAGTGTTGGAATCAACTAGGAAACATATTTACATCACTAAGGAACTAGTACGGAAAGATGGGGGAAGAATAGGAAGAACTGGCATCCCTGGTGCTCTAAGAGGCGCCAACCCTCAATCTTTTAAGAGCAAGTTGGGGCGCTTTGGCTGGTGCGACGCGCCTGAGGCCAAAAGTCAGATGGAATTGTATGGCGCTCAGGTAGGTGCGGCGCCCCAAGCCTTGCCCAGAAAACCCCCGACTTTTTTCCTTCATTTTTAATCTCTAAACCATCTAAACTTCCATGGTTCTTTCCCCAAATACTTGGATCTTTAATACTCTTAATATACCATAGATTCAATCCAAAATTACACCCGGAAACATGAATCAAACCTCAAGAAAGTTCAACTAAATCACCCAAAAGAATTCAAACAAATTTTATCAAGAACTTAAAGGATTTCTTTTCAAAACAAACATTATTCACCGAATTGAAGTATGATTGGCGCGTGGGTGAACTAACTCAATGCTATGTGATCTCACATACTTTGTAGCGATCACCCCCGACAAATTTCACACGCAAAGCTCGAACATTCTTGGCGATTTCTTGGTTTCTCTTCTCTTTTCTTTTTTTCTCCAAACCCTAGCATGAATTCTATTTTTTCTAAACTGAACAAAGTCTTGTTTTACCCCAATAAATTCCTAAAAACGAATTAATATAATTTGGTAAGTAAAATACTAATTTTTCCTTCCCAAATCCGATAAAGCTTTCCTTAATCCAACAACTCAACATCTGAAAGGCATAACTCACTCATACGAACTCAGAATCGCACAAACATGGCTGTGTTGGAAAGATCATTCCAAGGGATTTCAAACCATATATGGAACTACACCTAACTCATCCTGAGATAGGAGTTATGGTTATTTGAAGTTGACCAAAAAACTCACTTTTGACTTACTTAAAAATTTCAAAATTTCCTTATACTTTCCAAAAGTAACTATTTCCATATTTTAAACTCCTTTCTAGTTCTTTCTAGTTGCGAGATGTTACAATATCCCATCCTTTAAAACATTCATCGTCGAATGAGATTACTCTTTCTAGGCTTAGGGTAGAAATATCAAGTTCAAGCACCCACAAGTAAATACAATCAAACAACATTCTTACTCAAAATTTAAATAGTACTAAGAAGAAAATTGGTACCTTGGTCTGCATTTTCTCCGGATTCAAGAGATGTGGATATCTCTTCTTCATAATCTATTGAGCTTCCCAAGTAGATTCTTCAACAAATTGGTTCCTCCAAAGGACATTGACTGATGCTACCTCATTTTTTCTCAACTTGCGAACTTGGCGATCTAGAATTTGCACTGTAATCTCAATAAAAGACAAGTTATCTTTGATTTCAATATCTTTCGTTGGAATGATCATAAAGGATAACACATGCACTTCTTCAACATGGAGACATGAGACACCGGATGAACCACTGCTAACTCTTATGGTAGCTCTAACTCAAATACTTTGACAATCCCTTGGAAATTATATAAGGACCAACATACTGAGGGCTAAGCTTCCCTTCTTAAAAAACCTCATAACACCCTTCATTGGTCAAACTTTCAAATAAAACCAATCATCTACCTCAAACTCTAACTTATTTCTCATAACATCAGTATAGGATTTCTGACGACTCTGTGCCTTTTTCACCTTCTCCATAGCTTGGTGAACTAAATATGGTCCTATAAACCCTACTTCACCCACATCAAACCATCCAATAGGGGATATACATCTTCTCTCATAAAAAGATTCATATGGAGCCATTAGGATGCTAGAGTGATAACCGTTGTTGTAAGCAAACTCAATGAGAGGTAGGTGATCATCCTAATTCCCTTTAAAATCAATCAAACAAGCTCTCAACATATCTTCTAATGTCTGAATAGTGCGCTCTCCTTGCCCATCAGTCTGGAGATGAAAGGCAGTACTTAAGTTTACCTTTGAACGTAAACCATTCTAAAAAGATTTTCAGAACTGTGCAATAAATTGTGCACCTCTATCTGAAATAATAGAGACCGGAACCCCATGAAGTGTTACCACATCTTGAATATACAATTTAGCATATTATTCTGCCAAAATGGGTAGTCTTTACCGGTAAAAAGTAGGCTGATTTTTTAATTTTGTCGATAATCACCCAAATAGAATCATGCTGCGTGTGAGACCTTGGTAAACCCGTGATGAAATCCATATTAATCATCTCCAACTTCCATTTCCTAAGTTCTATATTCTTAGCTAAACTATCAGGCCTTTGGTGCTTAACTTGTTGGCAATTTGAACAGTTGGCAACAAATTAAGAAATGCCCTTTTTCATACCTTTCCACCAATATACTTCTCTCAAATCACAATACATTTTTGTGGAACAGGATGAATGGAATATCTTGAGCTATGCACTTCCTCCATGATCCTCTCTTGGAGTCCATTCACCATTGGTACACACAATCTACCTTGATATCTCAAAACACCATCTCCCCTTGTTAAAAATCTTATACTTTTTTTGCTTAAGAACATTTTCCTTCAATTCCAGCAAAATGGGATCTTGGTCTTTCTTTTCTTTCACTTATTACGCTAGGATGATTCATACCCATTCATCACCACTATTCTTCATTCTGTGGAATCCATAAGTCTGATTACTAGGTGTGCAAGTTTGTGCACATCTTTTGCTAACTCTTTGTTTCCTTCCTCAACATGGGCGGTGTTGCCCATTGACAACCTTCTTAAAGCATCAGCAACAATATTAGCCTTACCTAGGTGGTAAAAAATACTTATGTCATAATCCTTGAGTAATTCTAACCACCGCCTCTGTCTGAGATTAAGCTCCCTCTAGGTGAACACATATTGCACGCTCTTATGATCAGTGAATATAATAACGTGAACACCATACAAATAATAAAGCCATATATTCAAGCCGAATACTACAACAACCAACTCTAAGTCATTGGTTGGTTAATTCTTTTTATGAACTTTCAACTATCTAAAGGCATAAGTTATAACCTTGACATGTTGCATTAACAAACAACCCAAACCAACTCTTGATGCATCTCAATACATCACAAAACCTTGAGTACCTTCTGGTTTGGTCCAAATTGGGGCATTAGTAAACCTCTTTTTCAATTCCTGAAAGTTTTTCTCATAAGCTTCAGACCATTGAAACTGATCTATCTTCTGAGTCAAGTTGGTCAAAGGAGATGAAATAGATGAAAACCCATCTACGAACCTCATATAATATCCATCCAAATCCGTGGAACACCTAATATCAGTTGGATATGTTGGTCTAGGCTAACTATGAACTATTTCTATCTTTTGGGATCAACTCTAATTCCATCACCGGAAACTAAGAGGGCCAAGAATGCCAGAGACTCAAGCCAAAACTCACATTTTGAGAGGTTAGCATATAACTCCTTATCTTTCAAAGTTTGAAGGACTATCCTAAGGTGAATACATGATCTTCTTCATTGCTTGAATATATTAGTCTGTCATCAACGAAGAGGATAGCGAACATATCTAAATAAGGTTTGAATACTCTGTTCATAAGGTCCATGAACGTTGCCGGTCCATTTGTAAAACCAAAGGACATGACCAAAAACTCATAATGACCATATCAGGTTCTGAAAGATGTCTTTTAAAATATCATATTTCCTAACTTTCAACTGATAGTAGACTGATCTGAGGTCAATTTTTGAGAAAAAGGAAGCACCCTAAAGATGGTCGAAAAGATCATCAATTATTGAAAGAGGATACTTATTCTTGATGGTAACCATGTTCAATTGACGGTAGTCTATACAGATCCTAAGGGAACCATCTTTCTTTCTCACAAACAAGACAGGAGAGCCCCAAAGTGAGACACTTGGTCGAATAAAGCCTTTCTCTAAAAGATCTTTCAACTGTTCTTTAATCTCTTTCAAGTCTTCTGGTGCTATTCTATATGGCGGAATATAGATAGGACGAGTATCTCAAATGATTTATCTACCGAAGTGTATTACTCTCTAAGGAGGGACTCCGGGTAGATAATCAGGAAAGACTTCTGGAAATTCTTTTACTATAGGAACTCGATGAATAGGAGGTACCTTAACACTTGAAGTCATTAACTCGGACTTAGTGATATATACATCCCTTTGAAAGTAGCTTTCTCTCCTTAAGGTACGAAATAAAATGACCCTTAGTCAGTGCTGAACTACTACTCCACTCTACGATTGGCTCATTGTGAATTTTGAATCTTGACAATTCGAGTTGTACAATCTAATGATTCATAAAGGGTTTAAAGTCAGTCCATACCTAGAATGACATCAAAATCTACCATGTCCAACTCAACTAAATAAGTGATGGTCTTCCTGTGATTGATGTAAATAGGACAATCATGGTAGACTCTTTCTGCTAAATAGACTCCCCAACATGTGTAAAAATATAGAAGGGTTCACAAAGTTTCTCAAGCATAACATAAAAATTATTTTAAATATAAGCTGTTACGAAAGATACACTTGCTCCTGGGTCTAGAAAAGTATAAACATCAAATTCAAAGACTTTGATCATACTAGTGACAACATCTGGAGAGTTCTCTTTCTCTTGGCGACTAGTGATTGCAGAGAGGCGGTTTGCTCCTCCGCCAATACCGGAAGTAGCTCCTCTAGGTGCAGCCCTGTTTGGTGAAGCAACTTATGAAGATTGAGCTCTATTTCCCGGATTTCCACTACCTTGCTTGTCTTAGGGAACTCCTTCATGAAGTGAGCCTCTTTCCCACACTTGAAATAACCAATCTTTCCATCACGACATCTATGTCGGTTCTACCAAACATAGCACATGCAGGAGCCTAGCTACCTCCTTGTGCCACACTACCTTGTGACTGTGTTAGTCTAGATATGAAGTTCTACGAATTTTGTCCATGATGCTCACCTTTGTTTCTGGGTGAAGGTGCACTAGAAGATGATGGTGCAGGTGCCTTTTTTTTCTTAAAGGACGAACAATTCACACTATCTTTCTGCTACCCAGACTCATTCCGTAACTTAGCTTTCTTATTTCTGAACTCTTCCTTGTACCTCAACTTCTCTTTCTTAACCTCCTACATATAAACCATCAACCTTGATATTTACATGTCACCTATTAACATTTCTGCCCTACCCTCTTTGCTTGATGAACGTCCTAGCCTAGCAACAAACAAGCTCATTCTACTCCTCATGTGCTTAACCATATCTAGAGCATAACAAGATAGTTGTGTGAACTTCAGCCCATACTCATGCACACTTAGAGAATCCTACTTAAGTGTAAGAAATTCGCATGCATTAGCCTCTTTTGATTCTCGAGGAAAGAAACGCCCTAAGAAAGCTTCTTCAAAATAGGTCTAACTCGCAGGTGGTGCATCCTCATCTCTACCCTCTTTTCACTAATCAACCCAAGTCCTAGCAACATATTTCAATTGATATGCAGCTAGATCAACTCTCCCAGTATCGGTAATGTTACGACCCGAATTCTTGAATCCGAATCGCCACCGGCATCGTTGACCTCTCAGAGGTCGCAGACAAGCCTCATCTTGCATTCATCACATTCATCTAGTTAAATTTGCAAAAAAATTAAATTTTTTTATATGTATGAAGTTTACTTAGACTTTATATAGTCATTACTTATTAAACATGATATACTAATCTCAACATCAATATACAACCATCTAACATAAGGAATCAATTCAAAACTGAAGATGAATATATTGTAAATAGTTTGCCAAACACGGCCTTACATCAAAACGGTTCAAAATGAAATATGAAAGAAACTCTAGGGACAACATCCAATAGCTATGTCTATATCTAAATCTTGACTAATGCTTGTAGAATCCTCGAAATCAAGAGGACCTACCAAATGGTCTGGAGAAACGCTGAAGTCCAAACCGCTGTAAGTGTCGTCAATCTGCTCTCAGACCTGCACCTATAAAAATAGTAAATAGTAGGGGGTTAGTACACCACTTGTACTAAGTATGGGTGTATGCAAACATACACATAAAGCTATGAATGATCAATAAAAGCTCTTCCTAAACAACATGCCATTTCTTGAAAGTGTCATCACTAGACTTTCCTAATTCGTTATTTGTGAATTGTGGTATGAGTATGATGTATTTTAATGCATTCAGAGCACACAACTCATTTTCTATATGATTACAAGACATTAGTATCATAAACATAATCTTAGAACAACTCGAGCGAAGATTTGAAATTTTAACCCTCAAAACCCGAGAGCCCCTTTTTCCATACTTAGTTTTAATTTCAGTCTTTTTCTTCTTCTTGTTGTGTAGTTCAATAATTCCTTTAGTCCTATGTTTTACTTACAAGTGCAATGATTCATTGTAGTTCCATACCCACAATGAATCGATGTAAGTAATCCAAGGACTAATGAATGATTTCCCTACCTTATAGTGAGCCATTTTTTACACTATATATTCATTACATTTCATAAGCCATTCTCTATTGATCATGCCATTGATATCATTACTATCATGTTAGCGAAGTTATGGGGTATTTAGTTAACGTTATGTTTCTGCTTCCCTTTATTGGCATCATATAAGAAGTCATTATAAGCCATGACTCTTTCTAATCAACATGCTTTCTTAGGAGGTCAAGTCTCTGGACTTGCCTAATTCGTAATAGGAAGGTCATACCATGAATATGTCACACATCATACATACATAGATTCACATAACATACATTTCATGTTTTATATATTATACATTTCATATCCACGAGACCTTGGAATCTTGGATGTAGCATTAAGATATCTCAAGTGAGGGCCCAACCTATGGGACCTCAACCCGAGGTCCTTCTTTAGCAAACACAGAGTCTACTTCATTCGTTCATTCGTACTTCACATTATTCATTTCATTCATTCGTAGGCTGATGTAAACAACATCTATACCTAGGATGAAGTTTAAGACTCTCATCGGGATCTTGAAGTGCAATGACCAAGAATGACTTAATGTCATTACTTGAATCTGGTTTCACCTCTTGATTGTCTTGCACAAACACCTTCTGTATCGTTCATTTCATTATCTTTCATACTTTGAGGAACTTCAACCTTAACCGACATAGATCATGTGAGCATCATGAAATCCGGTGTCTCCCCCACACCGAAAAGAGGTTGAGTCACTGGCCAAAGTGAAACCAAAACATGCTAGCTTATTGGGTTCGAACCAAGCTAGTTCCCTATGGTGGCAACATAGTTCAAAGACTAGGAGATTTAGGGAGATCCATACCCACCTTAGTGGACAGTCTCATCTCATGAGAATTACGTGAACCTCCGCCCTTCCCGAAAGAAGGCATCACCACTCATAACTAGCCTATCGGTGCTCAGTTTAAAGTTCCTATTTACATTCAACTCATACATCATCGAAGCTTGCTTCTACCATGAGGTAGTCATAACTCATTAGATGATTTCTCATCTCTTCTTTAAGTATTAAGTGTGAATTTTCCTTACACTTACATCCTTACTTTACATTGATGAATGTGAATTGTCCTTACATATCATTCTTAGGTGTTAATGAGACTAGTCTCACACATTCTAACACCTTCATTCGTGAGTAATCTTTTAACATAGTAGCTTAGGTGTAAGTAAGACTTGTCTCACTTCCTTTAACACCCCATTCTGGTCACTTACTTAATTTATACCCCCCCCCCCTTAATTATGTTATAACTCACGCTACATCTTTACTTTAGTGTAGTAGCTTCATTTCATCGTTTATGGACGATGAGCACTTCCTTCAATGAGTTACATATGTTCATAGTTCATTCTTGTAGGGCATGTTGGGAGTTGTCCCAATGAATATCATGCCCTTGGTTATGGATTCATTGATGTTACTTTATAGGTGCTTAATATATACTTGATACTCTTACTACACAAGAATTGGCATATGATTAGTATTGGCTCAAGATTTGGGATGTTAGACTAGCAAATTCATTCTTTTTGGCATAAGCCAATTTTACGTATGTTCATATTTAAATTGCCATATGTATGAACCCTTAGCCAATCTTTTAATCATTTACATAAGTTCCTAGCCATTAGCATATATTCATTTTGACCAAATAGAGTTAGCCAATTTTATTGGAACCAGATAGCCAATTTATTCAAGATATGATTTCATAGATGTCTTTGAGCTAATTCTTAGTTTATGGCTTTTAGTGTAACGTTTTAAGAACATATTGGACAGCATCATATTAACATTTGATGGCTTTAGCATCTTTATAACATCACAACAACAGCAAGTTAACATTCGGCCAAAGACACATAATTCACTTAACACATCACGGACTTAACTTAGCATATTATCGATCCTTAATTATCATGATAAGATTAACTTTATGCAATTACAAGTTCATAAGTTCATTCGATACTCATCATTAAAGAACAATACATGTTAAGAACATCCAGCACCATATACCAACAACATGATCTCTAACCTATTCAACATTGAAATCGAAAAAGGATACTAGGGACAAGGAGTTCGACGAGAATGGGAACAACCCTAGTTTCAAGATCATTGAATTCGTTGGAAAGAAAGTTCTATTGGAGAAAGGAGCCCAGGAGAGAAACCCATACTTTAAGTAGAACTTAATCTTCGAAGACCACCTTGAACGAAAACTTGGAGAAACCTTGAAATCGCCAAGGAGAATCAATGGAATTTTCTGTTTTTCTTTCGTTTGCTTGCTTAATGTTTTGCATCGCCTTTATATGAGTTTGATCATGAGTTTTTAGGTTTAGGAACTGATCTTGACTCATTCAAATAAGGCTTAATAAGTTAATTAAATAAATAAATTAATTAATTACTAAAAAGCCCCTCCTAGATTGACTAGAACTAGGAAAACACAATACTTAGTCAAATCTGAAATTTTTCCAAAGAATTTCGTTTTGACCCTTTAAATTAATTAATTAAATGGCTAATTTAATTAATTAAGGGACCTAGTGTAATTACTAAAGTGCCCCTAAATCATTGGAACCAAAATTAACCCTTTTGGACCATCCTAGGTTAAGTACTAAGATGTTTCTTGAGTTGTACTAGGTTAGTGTAGGAATTTCGGTTTGACCACTTTAATATAATTAATTAAATAGCTAATTTAATTAATTAAGTGACCTAGGGTAATTACTAAAGTACCCTTAAGTCGTTATAACCATAACTAATCCTTTGGATCATCCTAGGTTAGATACTAGGTGGTCTCTTTAACTAGTTACTAGGTTAGTGTGACCCGGTTAAGTCTTAGGTTGTTGGGTGCACTAATTAGTTTATTTCGTTTGGTCCTAGGTTAGTTAGCTATTTAGTAAAGTAGGTTAGAGTCTAGAATTGGTTAGGAAGTTAGGCCCCACATGGAGTGGTCCCTTGTGCACGTTTTCCCCCTAACTACCCTAATCGAATTCGGTCAGGCTAGTTCCCTCCTTTGGCCGCTTCTTCACATGTCTTGCACATGTGCTTGCACATGTGTTGGTTGTACTTTCCTAACTAACTATTATTTATGGTTCCTTGGTAATGTTTACTTATTGTCCCAAGGACCCTCACTATGTCCTTGGGCACTGCTTAATTTACATGATCATTTTAATTGATCATGTGCCATGGTATCTAGGCTTGACACTTGGATGCCTCATACCTTTTGTGAGTTGGATGACATATATTTTATTATCTTAGGGTCTTCATTGCAGGTATATTTCTTAAAAGTCAATCTTGGATTGGGTATGACAACCCAAAAAGTATATTTCTTATTCGTATCTAGAAAATTGGCTAATATCCCTTAGCCAATTGTTTCTATACTATGCCCAATATTTCTCAATATTGGGCATTGGGGTGCCTATGTACCCCTAATAGTCTATCCTAAGGGCATACTGGGCTCTTCATTAGACATATGATTTTCCAGAACATTACAGGCAACATGCATCACATCAAACACCTTTTTAAGTTCCTCAATGAAGTTCTCTGGATCTTCAGCAATGCTTGAACTAATGAAACTGGGAGGGTTCATCCTCAACAACGCACGAATCCTTGAAGTGTCAGCCTCTTCTTGTTGAGATCCTCGTTGCTTCCCAACTTGGTTAGTCACATCTTGGCATAACATCCTGATTGCCTTACATAATTCAACACTGGTGACTTCTCCTTGAGGTTGCACGTTTGGTGCATTAGGTACCCTTTGCTCTTGTGGTTCAACATTTCTCCTCACTGGACGACCTTTGTCTCGTCTTAGTGGAGGCATGGTCATTTGAAATACGCGCAAGCACGAATTAGAGGGAAACCTTATTAGAGATCAAACTCTAACGTATACAAAGAGTATGAAAGAAGTGAGGTATTTTCTTAAATGTTGCAGCCTTCTAATTATAGATGTGGCATGCTTCACACCGATAAATAGGACTCTACAGACATGGTTTCATAGACTCCCTAGGATTCTTGAACTCTGTGCTCAAATATCAAGTTTGTCACGCCCCGAGCCAATACCTCGGACGTGGCTGGCACTCGAAGACCATTGTTGGTCCTAAGTTAACCCTTGTACTGACTTACTTACTCGGTGGAAGACTTAAAACATTAGTAAAAGGATTAAAATACACTTACTCAATTGCTTAAAAGATAACTTAGAACTTTTGAAAGATAAAACATTCAACCTATCCAAAATGGCAACTCAAGTCTTAGTACATAATAAATGATAATGACAAGACTCAAAGGTATAACATTTGACTTTCTATGAAGCCTCTAAAAACAACTGAGATAGATGTTTGGACAAAACCCTCAACATCCCAATCAACTAACTAGAAAATAATGAAACGGATCCTCCGGAATGCAAGAAGGCTCACAAACAGACTCTGAACTACTCCTTGGATCAACGATGTGTCAGAATGCCAATCCTAGTTACATGCGTCTGCATAATAAGACGATGCAGGACAACTAGCATTAGTGCAATGAATGTACGAGTATGCCAGTTGGAATTCTAAACACAATTTAAGCTTGAAAATAATAAGAAGGGAACACTTACCTTGGCTCTTCTAATTAGGAATACCTTAACTCAATATAAAGCAATTAGACATATGCTAATTACATAAATATTGTAAAACAGTGGAAAATAACTTAGTTCGTTAAAGAAAATATAATAACAAACTCAACTTTACTTATATAATGAAGTAACATAGTTTCTGCGGGAGATTCTCTGACTGACAACCACCACTATGAGCCTAAGTCGTAATACAACATCTTGCTCATGCTTCTAGAATTGTCCTATACTTTGCCACCGCATAGAACTACTAAACTTAGTGAGTCCACTAGCTTAACTTAAGTGATCATCTAAAAAGTATGATCATTAAATACCCATGATGTCTACATGGTTTATGGAGACTTGAGTTAATATGAACTCGCGTTCCCATATCGGTGCTCAATACTACTCCCAAAAATATACTCAGCTCATGTGTTTTTAAAACAACCTCTTTCTTTAGTTTGATATAATTATTAAAATCTTATCTCAAAGGCTCTCTTGGAATCGATGTTCCCTTTCTTCCCTTGTAACTTTTTGAGAAATGAACTCAAATCTTTACTCTTTACTTAACTAGAAACTTTAGTCTTAAAAACAAAGTTAAAAAAATGCTAAAGACTCTTGAAAACTTTTAAGAATTTTGCTTTGACTTACTTCTTCACTACTAAACTTGATTTTTAACTTCTTTGATTTTGATCTTAACATTCCTTGAATTGGATTGTGGATTCAAGGTTTATGATCTCAAGTGTATGGATGATTTCATGATATTTGGATGTAGCTTAGAGTGTTGGAATCAACTAAGAAACATAGGTACATCACTAAGGAACTGGTATGGAAAGATAGGGAAGAATGGGGAAAGCTGGCATGCCTGGCGCTCTGAGTGGCGCGGGGCGTCATCCCTAAAACTTAAGAGACCAAATTGGAGTGCTATGGCTAGCGCAACGCTCCAGAGGCCATAAGTCAAAGGGACTTTTATGGCGCTCTAGAAGGCGCGACGCCCTAAGCCTTGCCTAGATAACCCCCGACTTTTCTCCTTTGTTTTTCATCTCTAAAACCTCTAAACTTCCATAGATCTTTTCCCAAACACATAGGATCTGTATTACTCTTAATATACAATAGATTCAAGCCAAAATTACACTGGTAACATCAATCAAACCTCAAGAAACACCAACTAAACAACCCACAAGAATTCAAATGAAATTCATCAAGAACTCAAAGGATTTCTTTTCAAAACAAACATTATTTCACGGAATTGAAGCATGATTGGTGCGTGGGTGAACTAAACCAATGCTATGTGATCTCACATACCTTGTAGGGATCACCCCTGACGAATTCCACATGCAAAGCTCGAACGTTCTTTGCGATTTCTGGATTTCTCTTCTTTTTTCTCATTTTTTTAACTTTTCTCAAACCCTAAAGTGAATTCTATTTTTTTTAAGCTGAACAAACTCTTGTTTTACCCCAATAATTTCCTAAAAATGAATTAAAATAATTAGGTAAGGAAAAGACTAATTTTCCCTTCCCAAATCTGTAGTAGACTTTCCTTGATCCAATAGCACAACTTTCGAAAGGCATAACTCACTCATACGAACTTGGAATCGTGCAAACTTGGTGGCGTTGGAAATATCATTTCAAAATCTTTCCAACCATATCTATAACTACACCTAAATCATGCCAGTATAGGATTTATGGTCATTTGAAGTTGACCAAAAAAACTAACTTTTAACTAACTACAAAAATTCTAGATTTCCTTATACTTTCCAAAAGTAACTATTTCAAGATTTTGAACTCCTTTTCTAGTTCTTTCTAGTTGCGATATTTTACATAAGGAGGTGATTTTCACATCCAGAAGGCAAAAGAATATGTATGTGGAAGACATGGATGCTGCTCAAAGAGACGATATGACATGCGTCAACGCTCGAAGTGAAAATGCTAGCTTGTGGCATAGGAGTATAGGTCATGTGAGATCTTCTATACTGGAAAACTTGTCTCTAGGACATGGTTGGCCGCTTACCAAAATTGAAGTTCAGTGACAAAAAGTTGTGTCATGTTGTGTCAAGTTAAACATACCAGATCCTCATTCAAGCCAAAGGAACATATTAGCTTGTCAAGATCTATTGAGTTGATAATTCACATGGATTTGTGTGTGCGATGAAAATTCCAAGTAGAGGAGGAAACAAGTACATTCTGTTGATTATGGATGACTACTCAAGGTTCACTTACACTATGTTTCTCATGTCTAAATGTGAGATGGATGATGTGCTGATGATCTTCATTAAAATTGCCCAAACAAAGCTAAACTGCAAGGCTGCAGGGATCAGGTCCGATTATGGAATTGAGTTTGAGAATGCAAAGCTTAACACCTTTTGTGCTCACAACAGTATTCATCATAACTTCTGAGCTCCTAGAACACCTCAACAAAGTAGAGTTGTTGAAATAAAGAACAGAACTCTGGTTGATATTGTCAGAACCATGCTTATAGATTAAACTCTTCCTAAGAACTTCTAAGCTGAATTAGTTAACATTGTGTGTTACATAACCAACAGGTGTTAGATCAAGTATTTATTGTACAAGACATCATATGAGCTACTCAAAAACAGAAAGCCTAAATTGAGTTATTTAAGGGCTTTTGGTTGCAAATGTTTTGTGCTAAACAATGGTAAGGATGATCTAGGATAATTTGATCCTAGAAGTGATGAAGGTGTGTTTGTAGGGTACTCATCCTCCAGCAAAGCCTACAGAGTATTCAACAAAAAAACATTATACATTGAGGAAAAAGTTTATGTGCTTTTTGATGGGAGTGGTGAATTGATGTACCTAGAGCAGAAGAATGATGATGTTCTTGAGGAACTGCTTCAGATTCAGAGAAAGAGAGTAAATTATCAAACGAGCTGAATAATATCAAAACCCTATCTGTGTTGAGTCTGGTCAATCTAGAATGGTGAATAAAGTTGACAAATTTGACGAGGGACCTGGTCCATCCAACAATGAAGACCAGGAGGAATCACCTCAATCTGAAAGTGATGATTTCGAAAATAAAGAAGAGCAGACAAATCAACCTCAACCCCTGAAATCTAAATTAGGATGAAAGCATAAAACTTCTCATCCTCTTGATAATCATATCTCACCATTGAATTATGAAATGCAAACTAGATCCAAGACTATAAATCTGGTGGTATTTTTGGCATTCATATAAAATATTGAGCCCAAAATTTTCAAGGAAACCTTAAAAGATGTTGATTGGGTTAATTCCATGGAAGAGGAACTTCATTGGTTTCAGCGAAGCAAAGTGTGGCACCTAGTATCTAGTCCTGCAAAGATAAACATTATAGGGACCAGGTGCGTGTTTAGAAACAAGTTTGATAAAAATGGAGTCACCACAAGGAACAAGTTAATACTAGTAGTTCATGGTTATAGTCAAGAGGAAGGCTCGACTATGATGAAATATTTTCCCATGTTGCTAGAATCGAGGCTATAAGAATTCTTATTTCTTTTTCATCCTTGATGGAATTCAAGCTCTTCCAAATAGATGTCAAAAGTGTCTTCTTAAATGGTGAGTTAAAGGAAAAGTGTATGCAAAACAACCACCTGGCTTTAAGGATGTTGATTGTCCAAACCATGTGTTTAAACTTGACAATTCCTTGTATGGACTGAAACAAGCTCCTAGAGCTTGGTATGAATGATTGTCCAGATTTCTTCTACTGAATGAATTCAGAATGGGAAAGATAGACAATACCTTATTTTTGAAGAAAAGGGACAAGGAATTTCTCATCATCCAGGTGTATGTGGATGACATTATTTTTAGAGCTACCTCTGAAGTTCTTTGTGAAGAATTTATCACTCTGATTTTTTCCTTAGTCCTACAGATCAAGAAACCCTCAAGTGGGACTTCAATTTGTCAATAAAAATATGTAGAACTGCTAAAGAAATACCATATGATGGACTCCAAGCCTATTGACACCCCATGTGTACAAACTCAAAGATGGGAGCAAATGATTCTGATGCTTTGGTGAATCAAACCATGTACAAAGGAATTATCGGATCACTTGTATACCTAACAACAAGAATACCTTAGATTTGTCATCAGTGTAGGCATGTGCGGAAGGTTTCAAGCATGTCCTAGGAAGTCACATATTAAAGCAGCCAAGCGGATTCTGAGACATTTAAAGAAGACAGGGACCTGGTCCTCTTCTATCCCACAGAAGACTCATTTTGTATGTTATTAGGTGGACATGAAGAGTACTTTCGGAATGGCACACTTCCTAGAGCCATCTCTCATCTCCTAGGGAACTAAGAAACAAAATTCAGTAGCTCTCACTACAGCTGAAACTGAATATGTAGTTGATGCATCATGTTGTAAAAAATTACTATGTTTAACGTAGCAACTTGAGTATTTTAGAGTACTTATTCATATCATTCCACTCATGTGCTATAATACCAATGTAGTCAACATTGGAAAATCTAGTTCACCACAAGAAAATAAAGCACATTGATGTCAGGCACTACTCTTTGAGATACAATGTTGTAAAAGGTAACATCAAAACGTTGTATTGCAGAGCTGAAGATCAAATTGCAATTATTTTCACAAAATCCCTTAGCAAATATCAATTTGAGAGTGACGGGCTAAAGTTGGGAATGATGAACATGAATTGAAAAACTACTATCAATAGGCATTCAATCTCCCTTGGCTATGATCAGAAGGGTTGATATCCTCTTTATTTGTAATGTTTTGTATTAGTAAGATCAATTATGTACATGTTAAAAGTATACACTCATGGGAGATCACAGGAGTAAACAATGGTCAGAACTATTCAGGGATCAAACTTCTCTACTTGCAAATAGGGACCTGGTCCTGTCTCAAGGTTAGAATTCTGTACATTATGCTTAAACTGATAAATGAGAACTGTTGAGAGCTCCACGTGTTAGTCATCGGTCATTTTGAGTGTTGTCCCATCGCTTTAAGTCCAAGCGACGTGTCCACTCAGGATCTGACATGTCCTTTAATTTTCTTTTTAGACTTCTTCTCTCCATTCTTTCTCTTCACTTTTCAAACTCTCTTCTCTCGAAATCTTCTACAAAAAGCCTAACTTCTCTATCTCTATCTCTTTGTCCAATACTCACTCTCTTACTCCTTGTAACATGTATCAATCACCTTCTTCTTCCAAACAAATGTTGGACTCCCTAAATGAAATAGATCATGTAGCCTTCTACACATCCTCTGATGTACCCTCTCCGTAAAAAAATGTCAAATATCTCTCCGGTCAGCATTACAGAAGCCAGTTCTCTTACTCCCCAATCTCCTATAGATATCAACAACCCATCACCTTTGTATCAACCTGGTCCTTATTCAACTATTTTATTTGAGCGTTTGTTTAAGGGTCATTTTCCTAAGAGTAAGTCCTCTGAGTCCAATATTCTCACTGCTAGTGAAAGCATAGTTATCAAAAGTCTGGCTCATATGATACAAGGGGTGATACATTGTCACACCCCGCAATAGGATAAGCAATTGGCACTCAATACCCTATAAGATCGGGTTACCTACTAAAACACACTAGCTAAACCAACTGTGAGACAAAAAGATTGGGAAGCACAACCTCTAATAAGTGAAGCCTGACATGACCTGGATGAGAGTAAGCCATACAAAAAATGGTAGACAAGTTAAAAAAAGATGAACTATCAGGCCGACGAGGCCAACACTGAAGACATACCTACTTACACACATACATATATACACATGCCAAGACTATTGGGTGGAGGTTGAAACATACAAAAAGAAAACTCAGAATACTGTGTCCACAATAGCTTCTTTGAGTGACATAAGCATTGTCGGGACAAGGCCCCGACTATACCCAAACTTTACAACAAAAGTAAACATCCTCCGATAGTCCCAGGATAAGATGGAGCATACCAACTCACAACTGAACTTGAATCCTAGAGGGTGGGTTGATTAGATTCCATGCTCGTACCTGTTTGTACGAAACAAAAAGCAGCATCCCTAGGCAAATGAACGTTAGTACGAATAAAAATGTAATAGTATGTAAAGCGGAAAGTTCGTAGAATCTTAAATATTTACTGTAAAAAGGGTAATAAAGATACCTCCTAAAACTGAAACTCAAATTGTAACATATTGTAAATCAAAATAGATAGGATTAAACAAAGAAACTAAGAATAGTTATTTTTGAAAGAATAGGAGAAATCTTGAAAATTTCCTAAGTGTAAAAGTAAGTTTTTTGTCATTTTCAAACGGTCATAACTTCTAACTCAGGATAAGTTAAGGCTAGTTCTTTATATGGTTGGAAATCCCTTTAAGAGAACTTTCCAACGCCGTCGAGTTTGCGTAACTTCAATTTTATATGAGGGAGATATGCCTATCGAAAGTTAGATTTTTGGATTGAGGAAAATCCAATCCGAGTTTTAGTAAGGGTAAAGTAGTCTTTTCAACCTACTATTTTCTAATTTGTTTAAGGGTTTATTAGGGGTGAATGTTTATAAGAAAAGAGTATTGGCTTTTGAACAAGGGGGAGATGGTGTGCTGAAGTACCAAGGTAGGTTGTGTGTACCTAGGGTGTATGGTCTCCAAGAGAGGATCCTGGAGGAGGCTCATAGCTCCAGGTATCCATTCATCCGGGTTCCACCAAGATGTACTGCGATTTGAGAGAGGTATATTGGTGGGAAGGCATGAAAAAAGATATTGTTGAGTTTGTTGCCAAGTGCCCAAATTGCCAATAAGTGAAAGTAGAACACCAAAAGCCTGAAGTTTTGGCTCAAACTATAGAACTTTCATAATGGAAGTGGGAGATGATTAATATGGACTTTATTACAGGCTTGCCAAGATCTCGCAGGCAAAATTATTCTATTTGGGTGATTATCGATATAATGACAAAGTCAGCCCATTTATTGCCATTAAAGACTACATATTCGGCCGAGGATTATGCTATGTTTTACCTTCAAGAGGTGGTGAGACTTTATGGAGTTCCAATATCCATTATTTCTGATAGTGGTGCACAATTTAATGCAAAATTCTTGAAATGTTTCCAGAAAGGTTTGGGTTTAAAGGTGAACTTAAGCACTATTTTTCATCCTCAGACACATGAACAAGCAGAGCGTACTATCCAGACCTTAGAAGATATGCTGAGAGCTTGTGTCATCGACTTCAAAGGAAATTGGGATGATCACATACCTATGATTGAGTTCACTTACAATAACACTTACCATTCAAGCATCCAAATGGCTTCATATGAGGCTCTTTATGGGAGAAGATGCAGAATTCATGTTGGGTGGTTCGAAGTTTGTTAAGCAGGGTTAATAGGACCATATTTAGTTAACCAAGCCATGTAGAAAGTGAAAGTGATTCAAGAGAGGTTGAAGACAGCACAAAGTCGCCAAAAGTCCTACACAGATGTTAGGAGAAGGCCGTTAGAGTTTGAGGTGGAAATTGGGTGTATCTGAAAGTTTCACCCATGAAGGGGGTTATGAGGTTTGGTAAGAAGGAGAAACTTAGTCCCCGATATATTGGTCCTTACAGAATCTCCAAGAGGGTTGGCAATATAGTATATGAGTTAGAGTTACCCTAAGAGTTAGAAGCGGTTCATCCGGTATTTCATGTGTTTATGTCGAAGAAGTGCTTGGGTGATCCTTCATTGATTGTACCAACTGAGAATGTTGGGATTAAGGATATCTTATCCTATGATGAGATTCTGGTTCAAATTTTGGATTATCAAGTTCGCAAGTTGAGAACTAAGGAAGTGGCATCGGTCAAGGTCATTTCAAGGAATAAGTTTTTGAAGAAGAAACTTGGGAAGCTGAGGAGTACATGAAGAAGATATATCTACATCTCTTTGAATTCGGAGAGAATACATATCAAGGTACTAAATTCTCTTGCTTCTGTTGGTTGAGTGCTGAAATGATGTTACTACCCTTAGCTTAGTGAAAACGTTTTCATTCGAGGACGAATGTTTCCAAGGGAGATATATTGTAATATCTCGTAAACCTAAATAGCTAGGATTAAACAAAGAAACTAAGAATAGTTATTTTTTAAAAGAATAGGAAAAATCTGAAAAATTTCCTAAGTGTAAAAGTAAGTTTTTGATTATTTTCAAATGGACATAACTTCTAGCTCAGGAAGAGTTAGGAACAGTTCTTTATATGGTTGGAAAGCCCTCAAACAGATCTTTCTAACACAACCAAGTTTGCATAATTTTGATATCGTATGAGGGAGATATGCCTATTGGATGGGTTGTTGGATTGAGGAAAATCCAATCCGGATTTTAGTAAGAGTAAAGTAGTCTTTTCACCCTACTATTTCCTAATTTATTTTATGGGTTTATTAGGGATAAAATCAAGCCTTAAGTCAGTTTTTAGAAGATTGGATATGCTTAGGGATTGGGAGAGAAGAGAAGATAAGAAGGAAAAAGGAGAAAAGACCAAGATTTCGCCAAGAACGCCGCCAAGATCGTTGAATGAATTTCATCTAGGGCGATCCCTTTAAGGTATGTTATATATTTATGTGATGGGTTCTTCCACCCACACAATAATATGTTTAATTCAGCGCAATTAGAGTAGATTGAATTATGAACATTGAAGTTCTTGATGAAAAAATGTTGAATTCTTGTTGGTTGAGTTGTAGTATACCTTTGGTTGTTTGATTCATATTTTTGGGATGTTGTACGAGTCTAAACTATTAGGTATTGAGAATTTTAGTGATCCTAAGTATTTGGGGTGATATCCATGGGAGTTTAGAAGGTTTAGAATTGAAAATAGGAGAAGAAAAATAAGAAATCCCGTTTGCCAAGCCGTGGGCGCCGCGCGTGCTAGAGCTCCTTAGGGAAGCCTCTGTTTGACAGAGCCTGGCGCGCCGCACCAGCTAGAGCCTATCAGGACAGTCTCTATCCATCAGGCTCTGGCGCCCTACGCCTCTTAGAGCGCCAGGGTCACCTGGAGATGTCATTTTCCCCCCATCTTTTCGTACTAGTTCCTAAGTGATGTAGCTATAATTCCTAGTTGATTCCAACACTCTAAAGTACATCTAAACATCATGAAATCATCCATAAACATGAGATCATGATCCTTGAATTCATAATCCAATTCAAGGAAAGTTAAGATCAAAGTCAAAGAAGTTAAGAGTCGAGTCTAAAAGTTAAGAAGCAAGTCAAAGTGAGTTCTTAATATTTTCAAGAGTCTTAAACAAACATTCTAAATTTGTTTTAAGGATCAAGCCACAAGTTAAGCAAAGAGTAATGTGTTGAGTTAAAATCTCAAAAATTATAAGGGAACTAAGTATTTCCTAAGAGTTAAGTTTCAAGTAAATCAAAGAGCAAAGAGTGAGTTCATTTGAAAAAATATGTAAGGGAATTAAGTAGTCCCTAAGAGTATAAATGTTTTCACATCTAGAGAAAGAAAGGAAGCTAGACTTCCACAGAGCCTTTGCCTAGTTTTAAAAAGGGGAACTATGATTTCCAAGAGAGATTTTAAAGCTAAGTTTGAGCAATTACCTCAAACCAGAGAAGAAGTTGTTTTTAAAACATATGAGCTAATTATTTTGGGAGTCGTATTGAGCACTGATATGGGGACGCGAGTGAATATCAACTCAAGTCTCCATAAACCATGTAGTCAACATGGACAGATAAAGGGTCATACTTTTTAGATGATTCCTTAATGCTTTTTAGCATAGACTAGTGGATCCACTTAGTAGTTCAGGTTCTATACCGACGGTAAGGTATAGAGAGGTCCTCTTTAAACGTGAGGTAAGACGATGTACCATCGGTTAGTCTCATAGTTATACTTTTCGGTTAGAGAATCTCTTATAGAAACTATATTACTTTCATATATAAGTAAACTTGAGTTTATTATTGCATTACCTCTAATGAACTAAGTGTTTACACTATTTTACAACCTTTATATATATATATATATATATATATATATATATATATATATATATATATATATATATTGCATGTGTCTTTACTCTTTATATTGAGTAATTACATCTTGAGTTGAGCAGAGGTAAGTTCATTATTAATCCTTTCATGCTTAATAGTTGTTGTTTAGTATTCCAACTCGCATACTCGTACATTCAATATACTGATGTAAGTTAGCCTGCATCGTCTTATGATGGAGACGCAGGTAACCAGGATCAACATCCAGCGCCTCGTTGTCTAGCTTGAGCATTCAGAGTCAGTTTTGAGCCTCATTGAATTTCGGAGGACTCTTAATTTGCATTTCCGTATTTTCTTTATTTAATGTTGTGGGGTTTGTCCCAATATTCATCTTAGTAGTAGTAGAGGCTTCACAGACAAAAAGATAGTCAGACACTCGGTTTTGAGACTTAAGTGTCATTTTGGCCAAGACTATTATTTAAAGTAATTTTCATGAGAATATTTGCAGCTTTATACTTGAGTTAAGTTAAGTCTTCCGCTGAGTTAAGTAAGCTAGTCCAAGGGTTCCTCAAGGCCAGAAATAGTTGTTGGGTGTTGGTCACGTCCAAGAGTAGGCTCTGGACGTGTCACAAATAATCTCCATGGTTGACATTTGCCCCCCTACCATTTAAATATGCATGGTATGCTCGTATAATCGTATGTCGTGAATATGCACATGTATATAGTGCTTTCCGGTATCAAACTGGCATCATATTCGCCAACTTGTGGTCATTTGTGTCTCATCCGTATAAATATATTCAATAGGCCCATACCTCCCGATTATAGCTCGAGAGTAGAATACATAGCATGTCATGTCATGGATTTATAACACCTATAATTTAATGTTGTCATGTTGCCAATCTTGGCTTGTTGTAGTCTTGTTCTCATAACACCATAATCATTTTAATATAACATGTAATCATCTCATGGAACCTCGAATGTTCTTCCAAATAATCTTGAAAGTTAACTCGAATATTTAGAAAGATAACCTAACCTGGCATATATTCATAACAAGTTTAAGGTGGTTTACTTAGTTCCTTACGTGGTTCCTAGATAATTTATAAAAGAGTATTTCAAAAACCAAGTGTTTTAATAATTTAAAGGGAAAAGGGTCAAAATTACCCCGCAACTTTGTTTTATTGGTTGACTTTACCCCTACCCTTAAAAATAAGTTATTTTTACCCATGCCATCAATAAACTTAACAAATATAACTCTCCTTGGATGGAAAACTCCAAATCAATTAAAATTACCCGATTTTGCTTAAATTACCCATTTTTTTAACCCGACCTGACCCACTTAATAATATAACTCACTTCTTTTACCCACATTAACATTGTTTTCCCCACCACCACCACCAAAGCCACCACCCTCTCCGAGATCTCCTTCACCACCACCGCCGACCACCGCCGAAACCAGCACCTCTCCCACTTAATAGTATAAACCAAGCATGAAAAATCTATTAACTCAACTCAGACAAACGAAGATATAGTAACAACCTACTTGAACTCGATATATGAGTTAAGGTAAAAAACAACTAGAGACCTGCTGCTTTCTTCCTACTAGCATTACTTTTAAATATTTTTTTCCTATTTACCAACTTCTTGCTACACTTGTCTCTCTTTGGACAAGCAAATATTTCCCCCAATCAGCACACAACATCTTATGAAAAATTAAACTAAATCACACCATAGGCTTTGAACTAGTAATTTACAAGGCTGGCTACCTATAAAGGCAATGGATTGTTTTACCATCTTCACCAAATTTAGCATACAACAAATCCAATACAGAATCACAACCAAAAAATCAGATATTGCATCCTTAAGTGGAAAAAATACTGCTAGTACTAACTTATCAATGGAGACTAAATTTGTGCCAAAGATGAAAAATATAGACTAATAAAATTTACTTGCTTTTGCTGGAAACACAATAAAATTACAATTTTGGTTATGTTAACTTTTGTTGGGAATTCCAGAAGGGATTTGGTCTTATAAAGAAGAAATTGACTCTTGATAGGACTGCTGACTTAGAGGAGGTAGAGTAGTTGGAGAGGTGGTGATGAAGGAAATCTCGGAGAGGGTGGTGGCTTTCATTGTGGTGGTGATAGGGAAAACAAAGTTGATTTGGGTAAAAGAAATGGGCTATATTATTAAGTGGGTCGGGTCGGATTAAAATTTGATAATTTAAGTAAAATTGGGTAATTTTAATTGATTGAGGGTTTTCCATCCAAGGAGGTCTATTTTTGTTAAGTTTATTGACTGCGGGGGTAAAGTCAAACAATAAAATAAAGTTGAGGGGTAATTTTGACACTATTCCCTAGTTTAAACATTTAGGTTATGTTAGAGAGTTTTGAGGATTGTGAGTTACTTTAATGATTTTTTATGATAACTTTAGTGGGGAAAGAGGGTTGGTTAATAGTAATAAAGGTCTCCCATGATATTTTAAGTCACATCACCCAAAGAAGAATAAGAATTCATAGATGCGGACATATAATTAAGGAAACTAATAAAATGACATGTTGATGTCGAATACTCTATTTATCCGTACAAGTGGAATATCAAAATAATAAAATCACAAAAATAATTTTGCTTAGATCACACTGCCTTTCACTAAAGGTCTTTCTAGCACGAGAATAGCAAAATATCACATTCGACGTTTTAGCAATTTCCCAAGAGTGGTGCTGAAATGAGTGACGTAGCTTAGCCTTAACTTATTTTTCCAATGAACGCTCGAATGGTCGTAGCTTCTTCACGAAAGTTGTTCCTTAAGTCCTAAGATTTGCAAACATTATATGTACACTTCTGGTACACACATATAAACAGTTCATAATTGATCTTAAATCGGCAGATTTTTCAAATGGCCTCAACTTGACGAAACGTCCGTAGAACTTCATAAAACAATCATAAAAGAGACCCTAGATGGTTACCTTAGTTAACCACGTGTAAACCTTGAAGAAAAACCAATATCTACAATTTATATCTTCAAAACTATCTCTAAACATAGATAATAGAAGGGTAAAACAATTGTAACGTGTAGAGAGCATGTTCTAGGCACGAGAGCAAATATTAATGGTAGAAATCGTCAAAAGTTAACCTTGATTATGCAAGAACTCCATTAGAACAATTTCTTAAGATATTTTTACTGGTTAGGGAGTGAAAAACATGTTTTTGGCTTAAAACATTGAGTAAGCCGGCATACCATATTTTTTACCCGATCCGAATTCTTCCCCGGCAGCCCGTAGTAAAATACTCATAACCTTTAACTTCGATGTCAGTTGGATACAGAGTCTTCTGCGTTGCAAAATAGACTCATAGGCCTTCGAATTTAATGGATGATAGGACTTCTAAATCTTCCTGTATTAGGAGAAAACATCCAAGACGTTTGACCCAAAGTTAAGAAAATATTACTACAGAAACTTCGATAAATTTTGCAAACCTTAGTTTCACTAATTTTTCTTTACTTCAACACTTAACGCACCACTGTTGTGCTATAATAATACCTCATAACACACTATTCTTACCATGTTGTACACTCATAGGCTTGTCCATAGGGTATCAGACTATTTAAACCTTCAAACGGGCGAAGTTCTACTCGAGTCATTTCCTTAATCATGAACTTTGCTTGAGGGGGTCCCTTTGACCTATATTTTAGTTTAGTTGATATTGCCACCTATTTGCAATCTTAATCTCCAACATACTATACAAAGTCATATTACCATGTCATACTACGCCACATATATTATGCAATAATAGAGAAAAAGTACGGGATCTTACAAAAATGAAGAAGGAAGTAGTTTTATAGAGGGAATACTTGGAGATTCAATTATTTATTCTCTAATTGATATCTAAAATTACATGATTTGATATTCGATATTGGAACTCTTCAAATAAATAGGATCAGAGGGACTATATATAGTAAATTGTTACGTATCATTCATCGAATGAAATGGGTTCGGTTCAAATGAAGCAAGAATATATGATTGAATTAATATTTATGACTTGTGTCTTTGAAGTATATTGTATCTTGGAAATATCTGCAGTTGAATGCATAGATGTTAAATGTATATGGGAAGTGAAATTATGTTTTCTCATGTGCTTGAATATCTAGCCTATCTGGTGGTCTTGTGAGTGTGCATTTATAGTTTATGATCTAGTAAGAATTTTTTTTTGCCATTTGTGTACAGTTTTGCCCATATTAGTACAATTTTGCATATTCAGTTTGGTGTTAAGGAATTTTTCGGATAATTATTGGGCCTCCAGTAAGCTTTTCAGTGTATCTGATATGCTTCCATAGCAAACTCAATCCCAAAACAAAGTAAATCTAGGGAAAATTCTTGTTAGTTCGGTAGCTTCAATCCCAAGATATGTTCTTGTTAAATTTTACCCTGACATCGTGTTCTTTTTCCAAGAACAAAGTGAGTAGATCGACTTGATAGAGAAGCTGTAGAAACTTGTCCTCAAGTTTAAGTTGACGTACACTAACTTGAGAGTTCAGAGTGACAACTTACTTGCAATGAAAGTCACTGACAAGACTAATGCTGCTAAAGCAATAGTGGATTTTGACAAAGCCTTAAGCATGTTTGTTATCGACAGCATGCAACAAGTGTTAAGGATAATCCTACCCAATCTAATTCAAAATCGAAAGATAGCTAAGCATTATTGTTACAAAATCTTTATAGTTGTGCAATATTATATATATATGGTAGTCTAGCTGATTTGTAGGGATTTGATTGGTTAATCACCATAATTAGTTAATATTCTTCATGTATTTATATCATGTAATGTTTGAGCAATAAACAAGTTTAGAATCATTCTCTTCTAAAACTCTTTATGGTATCGGAGCAGTGATCCAAATTAAATTAATCGTCTATTTTTTCTCTCATGGCATCCTCCAGCACAAATAATCTCACTCACTTTTCTGGAAAAACCTTGATTTCCATCAATGGATCTCAACTTCCTTTGAAACTTAATTCTCAAAGCTATCCCACTTGGAGAGCCCAAATTACTCCTTTGCTTAGTGGTCACAATCTAATGGGTTATGTCATTGGTGCGAACACGTCACCACCAACCACCATTGACAAAGATGGTCAACAAGTCGCTAATCCGGATTTAGAATTTTGGGACTGCCAGGATCAGTTAATTGTGGCAGCCATTATTGCTTCTATATCCTTTTCCGTAATGCATACCATCGCAGATGCAAAAACCTTAGTGGAGGCATGGACCAAGTTACAAATGGTGTTTGCAAACAAATCAGCTACGCGGATTTTATCTTTGCGTGACAAGCTGTCAAGAGAAAAGAGAGATTCACGTCCAGTTGCTGAATATATTCAGTTGATCAAATCAATTGCTGAGGAACTCTCTCTGTGTGGAAGTCCTGTGACTGATATAGATCTTGTGGTTCAAGTTCTTCGTGGTGTTGGCCCTGAATTTCGAGATATTGCTGCAGCCATTCACGCTAGAGATACAATCATATTATTTGATGAACTCCAAGACAAGTTATTGGGTCACGAATTGTATTTGAAACAAGCATATCCCACATTCGACACCACTCCAATCACAGCAAATCATTTCCGCAAAGGTACACACGCCAGATCACCAAATCAGCAAAAACAAGGTAATTCAGGGAAGACAAATCAGAATTTTCAATATGAAAATGCTAACGTTGGTGTTCCAACTAACATTTCATCATATAAGCCTCAACATTCTGTGCCAAGACAACATTTTTTAGGCACTGGATCACCAAAGTTCAATGTCAATTTTTTGACAAATTTGGGCATCATGTCAAATAGTGTTATCGAGCACGTGACTATTTCAGGGAATTTCTTTCACGGAATCCTCAAGCACACTACACTAATGTGAATTCAGGATCTGATCAGCAATGGTTGTTAGACACTGGTGCATCTCATCACATCACTAATGATTTGAGCAACCTATCTCTTCATTCACCATATGATGGTAGTGACGAACTGCACCAAATAGATGGCTCAGGTTTGTCTATCTCACATGTTGGTTCTGGTACTATTTCTCTCCCTACCAAAAAGTTCCATCTTTCTAATGTTTTATGTGTTCCCTCTGCTAAAACATATCTGTATCACAATTTTGTACTTTGAACCAAGTGTCAATTGAGTTCTTTTCTGATTATTTTCTTGTGAAGGATCAATTCACGGGGGAGATTCAGTTCAAAGGCCCACTTGATCAATGACTATACAAGTTTCTGTCCTCTGCAAATTCAAATAAAACTGTTTGCTTCAGCATTCGGCTTTCATCAGAGTCCTCGCATCAACGTCTTGTCCATTCCAATGATAGGATCTTTAATTTCATTTTGTCAAAGTTTCAATTACCAACATCTTCCATTAAAACATCCTTTTGTAATCCTTGCCAATGCAATAAAAGTCATCGTCAATCCTTTGGTGTTTCTTCTTTAACAAGCAGTAGACCTCTTGAGCTATTATACTCTGATTTATGGGGTCCTTCCCCTGTACAATGAATTGATGGGTTTTGGTACTATATCATCTTTGTGGACCATTACACACAATATATTTGGTTTTTTCCTTTAAAGGCTTAATCAGATGTGTATACTATCTTTCCACCATTTCAAAAACTTGTCAAAAATAACTTTGATGTCAAGATAAAATCAATTTACACCGATGGGGGTGGAGAATATGTTGCACTCCAAAAAAATTCAATCTTGTGGGATAAACCATCTGCAAACACCACCTCACACCCCACAAAACAATGGGGCTGCAGAACGTCGCCATCGTTACTTAGTTGAAATTGGCCTTACGTTACTGCAAACATCTTCCCTGCATTCTTCCTTTTGATCTTTTGCCTTCAAAACAGCCACATACCTCATTAATCGTCTTCCCACACCACTTCTTCAATATTCTTCTTCCTATCAAAAGCTTTTTAATCGTTCTCCAGATTATCAATTTTTGCATGTCTTTGATTGCCAGTGCTACCCTTGCCTTCGTCCTTACACAAAGTCCAAATTTGATCTCAAGTCTGTTCCTTGCATATTTCTTGGTTGCTCTTTGCATCAGAGTACATATATATGTTACGATCTTAAGTGTAAGGGGTACACTACCTCACGTCATGTTATCGTTCTTGAAATGTGTTATCCTTCCGATTCTCAGCCTAATTCAGATTGGTATGGTATCCCTTATATTGAATCTTATCACACCATAATCCCATTCCAATCTAATTCATAACTTCATCCTCTTCTGGCAACCATTTTGTTGAACAATTGACATTACCTTGTGATCGTTCAACTGTGAATAGTGATCCTTCTCCTCCAACACAAAACAACATTCCTTCTTCTCCACTGCCAAACTCCCATCCCATGGTCACTCGTTCCAAAAATAACATTAATAGACTTAAATATGTTCACCATGTCACCAAACATCCTTTACCGGAAGTACTAGAACCAACAAAAGTTGGACAAGCTCTGGACCATCCTGAGTGGCGCTCTACTATGTCTGGTGAATTAAATGCATTAATTAAAAATGGTACTTGGATTCTTGTCTCTCCAGATTCTCAACAAAATTTAGTCGGTTTCATGTGGATTTTCAGGGTCAAAAGGAATGCAGATGGTTCACTTTAAAAATACAAGGCTCAGTTGGTTGCAAAGGGATATAACCAACGACCTGGAATTTATTTTGGTGAGACATTTATCCCAATGGTTAAGTCGGTAACAATTCGTGTAGTTCTTACTTTAGCTGTTACACGTTCTTGGCCTCTAATTCAATTGGATGTGAATAACGCTTTCTTGGATGGTCCATTAGAAGAACACGTGTATATGAAACAGCCACCAGGATTCACTGATCCAGCCAAACAACACCATGTCTGTAAATTAGTCAAGGCTCTTTACAGACTCAAGCAAGCCCCAAGGGCCTGGTACCAAGCGCTACGATCATTTGCCTTGAAGTTTGGCTTTTGGAAATCACAAAGTGATCACTCTCTTTTCATTTATCGTAAAGGTACCACGTATTGTTATTTCTTAGTGTGTGTAGATGATCTCATTGTTACAGGTAACAACTCATTCTTCATCAAACGGTTTATTCAAGCCCTTGGAGTCCAGTTCTCATTAAAGGATCCCCATGAGTTGTAACTCTTTATTGGTGTTGATGTTCATAAAACATCAAAAGGCATTTTCCTTTCTCAACATAATTATGTTCGAAAGATTCTTTAACACGCAAATATGGAGGGTGCTAAAGAAGTGTCTACTCCAATTGCTATTGCACATTCTTTACTCAAGTCACAATGCATTGAAGAAGCTCTTGAACCGACTCGTTATCGCCAATTGGTTGGAAGTTTGCAATATCTTAATATTACAAGGCTCGATATTGCATTTACTATCAACAAACTCTCCCACCTCTCCCAGTTCATGCATTGTCCTACTCATCATCATTGGTTGGATCTTAAGCGTCTGCTACGATATCTGAAATCAACTATTGCCTTTGGTCTCAATATTACTCCACAATCTCCTTGAAAGTTTCATGCTTTCTCTGATGCCAATTGGGCCGATGATCCATCAGATCGTACATCAACTTCTGGGTTCTTTTTATATTTTTGTCATATTCCAATTAGGTGGAGTTCCAAAAAGCAGACAACAGTTTCTAGATCGTCCATTGAAGCTGAATACAAGGTCCTTGCTACTACAGCTGCCGAGGTTCAATGGGTTAAATCCCTTCTTCAAGAACTGGGTTATTCAGTTCCATCTCCCATGATATACTATGATAATATCTCTACCATATACACTTGTCAAAATCCAGACCTTCACTCAAAAATGAAGCATCTGGAAATTGACATCCATTTTGTTAGAGATTTGGTTCAAAAAAATACTCTTCAAATATCTCATATCTCTTCAGAGGATCAGGTTGCTGACCTTCTGACAAAGCCTTTGTCCAAGAATCAGTTTCAGCTCAACAGATCCAAGATTGGTCTCTTGAATGGATCCTCCATCTTGCGGGGGAGTGTTAAGGATAATCCTACCCAATCTAATTCAAAACCAAAAGGATAGCTTAGCATTATTGTTACAGAATCTTTATAGTTGTCTAATATTATATATATGTTAGTCTAGCTGAATTGCAGGGATTTGTTTGGTTAATCAACATAATTAGTTAATATTCTTCATGTATTTATATCATGTAATGTTTGAGTAAAAAACAAGTTTAGAATCATTCTCTTCTAAAACTCTTTAGCAAGCACCCATCCTGTGGTTATTGCATCATGTAGTTTGTGGATTTTATCAGTTATTGACCTTATATAAACCTTTCAATTTAGTAATATTAGAGAAGCTTTAAGTCACTATTCAATTTAGTTTTACGGGAGGAAGAGCAGATTGTCCTGATTGATACCGAAGCTTGAGGCTTAATTAATGTGGATAAAATGTCATATGAGTCAAGACATTTCCTTGGATCTCTCCGTCTTTATGACTCTATCTTTGTGATAACAATAAGTACCCTTTGCTAACAGGAATTGGTAGAACCGGGCATTGAATTGGATATGTGAGTACAGGATTGAAAGAAGACGAGACAACTCAACGTGTTAGGAGAACTAAGTCTTTCTTTCTGAATATTTTACCTCATTTACGCACAGAAGTGGAGAAAAAGTGTAGCATTTGTTAGGTTTTGATATATTTGTGTTCGTTAGTCTCAAAACATCGTTTAAAAAAAGTTCATTGCTCTAACAATTAAACTATCATTTTCTGGTTTTCCAAAATACAGGAAGAATATGAGGCTGATGATGAAATGGGCAAGCTCGATTATGGACACTTGTATCATATCGACTTCATAAAACAGTGGTCGATGCACAAAAATAGTTGTCCCATCTGTAAATCTGCTGCCGTGTCATCCTCATGAACCTGTTGATTTTTGTATTCCTTTTGTATAGTCTTTGTGCATCCTGAAACTGATGTTTCTTTTGTTTCTTTCCAATATGAGACAAAACATTCTTCAATCGTACATTACTCCTACCAGATAATGATTTTTTACGGGTGATGTTGATTTGTGGCTTCGTTTCTATTTTCATCTTCAGCTTGGTCATTGCTTCTCATAAATATGTCATGAATCTCTGCATTTGGCTTCAGTGTTTAAATATGTCATGTTTGTCTTCAAACGGGACAATTTGCCACCAAATGATTGTTTAAGATTGTTTATTAACCATAGTTACACAAATGTTTGTGCTCTTCGGCTGATGAGTTTTTTAAAAAAAATATTTATTTATATTAACTTTATGCAGTTGCCTATCGTCCAGTTCGGTTTTGAAGTTTATCGGTTAAATTTATTAGTTATCGATTTGTAGACATGTTAAATCGTTAGGAACCATTAAGATATTGACTTATCGGTTATTGATTTTTATCAGTTTGGTTGTCGGTTTAGCGGTGAAGATTTGAGAAAAAATGACTGTAAATCACTTAGAAATATGGTGACAAACCAAATAATGTTAGATATTTTAATTAATTAAGTTTGTTTCTTGTTTCCTAATTTTAAGGGTATATGATTGTTATTTTCAAGTTACTAGATGCGTGCGACTTAGTAGGTCAGTTTTAATTTCTTTTATGGCTTAGTAGTTGAGATAATGTAGATGTGTATTGCCTTTATAAAGGTTGTTCATTGTTTCAGTTTGGAGAGAAGTTTACCACCTCTCAAACTCTTCAGCGTTTATTTTGATTTCTTTCCAGCTTTCTAATATTGGTATCAAGAGCCAGTGAGGGTGCTTTAATTGTGTGAGCAATGTCTTCAGAGACTTTTGTTCAACCTGCTATTCCACTCTTTGATTGTCATTATGAACATTGGAACATGTTGATGGAAAACGTTTTGAGGTCCAAAGAGTTCTTGGCAGTCGTTGATGGTGGATTCCAAGAACCTGTGGTTGGTGCTGTTCAAACAAATTATCAACAGACAGAGCTTGAAGCACTGACGTTGAAATATTTGAAGGCGAAGAATAATCTTTTTCATGCCATTGATCGTTCAATATTGGAAACAATTTTTTGCAAGGTTACGTCAAAAAAAATTTGGGACTCCATGAAGAAGAAGTAATAGGAAATGCAAGGTCAAAGCGAGCACAACTTCACACTCTACGAGGTGAGTTTATGACCTTGTGTATGAAGTCGGGAGAGTCAGTGTAAATGTACTTCTCACGCACTATGACAATTGCCAACAAGATGCGGATTCATGGAGAGAGGCTTGAAGATGTCACCATTGTTGAGAAGATCCCGCGGTCCATGTTGCCGAAATTCAGTTTTGTTATCTTCTCCATTGAAGAGTCCAAAAATCTGGATACTCTTTCACTTGATGAATTACAAAATTCTTTGATGGTTCATGAGCAGAAGATTGTTCAACAAAGATGTAGAAGAGAAAGTATTACAAGTAACCACAACCTCCAAAGATTCTGGGCAGAAGGAGCAAGTGGAAGAGAAGAAACTCAGAGAAAACTGAAGAGGGAAACCGAAAACAGAATGGTCAGCGTGATCGTGATCAACAACACTCGTCCAGTGGGAAGGCAATGTTTGCATATAAGTCTCATATCGAGTGTTATAGATGTCATAGATATGGTCATTACCGTTTTGAATGTCATAAATCTGAAAAATGTACGTGGGGAGAACTCTAATATTTTAGAAGTAACTGAGGAGGAGGAGGTCTCTTTGTTAATGGTGAGTCAATCCTCATAACAGTACCACAAGAGTTTATGGTATTTAGACACGGGCTGTAGCAACGATTTGTCTGGAGAAAATCTGCATTTTCTGAACTAGATGAAACTTTTCGCACAACAGTCAAGTTTGGGAATGATTCCCGTATTGCTGTCAAAGGGAAAGGGAAGGTGAAACTCCAAACAAAGTCTTCATCTATGAAGATTATCTCTCATGTTTTATTTGTACCAGACCTTAAAATAAATCTTATCAGTGTGGGTCAACTTCAAGAGAACGGCTACGAGGTGTCTATCAAGCATGTAATTCGCAGGATTCGAGATTCTAATCTTGGATTGATCGCTGAAGCTAAGATGACAGTAATTAAGCTTTTCCCACTTGATATGTATAATACTGGCTCTACCAATTTTTGTTTTTCAACAAAGTTGAATAGTCAAGCATGGCTTTGGCACTACAGATATGGGCATTCGAATTTTGGAGGACTGAAAATATTGTAGCAAAAGAAGATGGTTAGGGGTCTTCCAAATTTTGATATGCTTGTAGACATTTGTGAAGATTTTGTCATTGGAAAGCAATCTCGCGATAATTTTCCAAAAGGAAAAGCATGGAGATCGAAAAGGCAGCTAGAGTTGGTTCACTCGGATATTTGAGGACCAATAAACTCAATATCCAATGGAGGAAAATGTTACTTCATCACGTTTGTTGATGATTTTAGTCGAAAGACATGGGTTTATTTTATGCAAAAAAAATCTGAAGCTTTTACCATTTTCAAAAGCTTCAAAGATCTTGTTGAGAAGGATACATGATGTTTCATTAACATTCTTTGTACTCATCATGGAGGGAGTATCTTTCACAAGGATTTATAAGTTTTTGTGAGTTTCATGGGATACAACGACAACTTACAACAGTTTATACTCCTCAACAAAATGGAGTATGTGAGAGGAAGAATTGAACAGTCATGAACATTGTGCGAAGCCTTTTACAAAAGGCCATGTTCCAAAGCTATTTGGCCTGAAGATGTTTGCTAGAGCATTTATGTGTTGAATAGAAGTCCTTCTCGTGCAATTCGGAATATAACACCAAAAGAAGCTTGGAGTGGATAACATCCAGATGTTCAACACTTAAGAGTGTTTGGGTGCATTGTGTTTGCTCATATTCGGGATCAGAAAAGGATAAAGCCAATAACTGTGTTTTCATGGGTGTTACCAGGGAGTCGAAATCTTACAAGCTCTACAATTCTATCAGCAAGATAGTGATTATCAATTGTGATGTGGTGTTTGATGAAGATAATTTCTGGTCGTGGGAAGAAAAGTCAAACAACCAACAACTGCCTTTGGATATGGACGATGGAGATAAGGAGCAAGAGCAACTAGTAGCCGATGAAGGTGCTTCTACCTTGGTACATCAAGAAGGAACTAGCTTCTGACCTCAACAAAATCGAAGAAGTCCAACATGAATGGCAGATTATGTGGTGAGTGGAAATGTTCAATCTGTAAATAAAGATTCATTTACATATTTAGCTTTATTTTCTGGCGGTGATCCCTTAAGATTTGAGGATGCCTACAAAGATGTAAAGTGGCAGAAAGCAATGGATGTTGAGATTGCCGCTATTGAAAAGAACTTTACTTGGGATCTTACGGATCTTCCAAAATGGCAAAGATCGATTGCAGTAAATGGATTTATAAAACCAAACTCAATGAGTCTGGTGAAGTTGATAAGTACAAGGCGCGCTTGGTGGTGAAAGGATACAAGCAAGAGTATGGTGTGGATTACAAGGAGGTCTTTGCTCTGGTAGTCAGACTTGATACCATCCGACTGGTGTTGGCATTGGCAGCTCAAAACAATTGGCCGATTTATCAACGTGATGTAAATCAGTCTTCCTGCATGGAGAGCTACAAGAGAAGGTATATGTTAATCAACCTTCTGGTTATGTGATGCATGAAAGTGATCATAAAGTTTATAGATCGAAAAAAGCTTTGTATGGGCTAAAAAAAGCTCCCCGAGTTAGGTATAGTCGCATTGATTCATATTATAATCTAGATAACTTTAGAAAATGTCCATACGAGCATACACTTTATACAAAACTTGAGGATGAGAAATTTGTGATTGTATGCTTATATATAGACGATTTGATTTATACTGGTAGTGATCCTGCATCTCTTGAAAAGTTTAAACTATCCATGATGACTGAGTTTGATATGCCTGGTCTTGGCTTGATGCATTACTTTCTAGGCATTGAAGTAAAGCAATCATGTAGTGAAATTTTTATTTCACAAAAGAAATACGTCCAGAATACATTACAGAGGTTTGGAATGCAGAGTTGCGATTTTGTCATAACACCAACATAGTTGGGACTGAAGTTGGAAAAGAATCCTAGAGAAAGAAGATTGACAACACTATTTTCAAACAACTCGTGGGATGTCTGATGTATCTAACAATCACTAGGTCTAACATAATGTATTTTGTTAGTCTTGTTAGCAGGTACATGGAGCACTCAAAAGAGATTCATTTGTTGGATGCTAAAAGAATTCTCAGTTATTTGCAAGGTACCATTGACTATGGTATTGTATACAAAAAAGAAGGCATGTCAGAGTTAATTGACTTTACTGATAGTGATTTTGCTGGAGATAAAAGAAGAAAGAAAGAGCACTTAGGTTATGTGCTTACGTTTGGATATGGAGTTGTTTCTTGGTGCTCAAAGAAGCAACCAATTATTACATTGTCCACTACAGAAGCAGAGTTTGTAGCTGCAACTGTATGTGCTACCCAAGCAATTTGGTTGAAGAAGATATTGTTTGAGCTTCATGTTCGACAAGAAGAACCAACTTTGATTTACTGCTTTGATGGCTCAGCGATTAAGCTTTCAAAGAATTCAGTGTTGCATGGATGGAGCAAACACAAAGATGGTAATTTTCACTTCCTGAAAGATCTCATAAAGGATAAAGTTATTGATGTTGTCTACCGTAGAAGTGAAGACCAAGCTGCTGATATCTTCACTAAGTCCCTCAAGCTGGCAACATTCAGAAACTTGAAGGAAGCTACTTGGAAATTGCACTTTAAGCGAAAGCTAGGGTGAATAATGCTATTAAACTGAAGTCGTAGACTTATCAGTTGAAGGGAGGGATTGTTAGATATTTTAATTAATTAAGTTTGTTTCTTCTTTCCTAGTTTTAAGGGTATATGGTTGCTATTTCAAAGTTACTGGAAACGTGTGACTTAGTAGGTCAGTTGTAATTTCTTTTATTGCTTAGTGGTTGAGATAATGTAGGATGCACATAAGTTGATAGATTATATCTTGCTCAAATGCAACATACTAACACATTGTAGAATAACCGAAAATTTAAGATTGCTAGAAATGAAAATATGAAACCAAATTTAAGTCAAGGACTTTATATATTGGATGGTATAAATATAATTTGTTAATTTACTATCGAGTTATCGCTTAACCTATAAAGAAAAATTCTCAAATCTTTAAGAACCGATAACCCAATAGTAAAATAATCAAAACAGTTAATCCTATAACCGATTACTGATGAACCAATAACTTTTTTCCGATTTAAATAATTGATTCTAGTTTGATTATGAATAGCCCTAAGTCTCACTAAACAAGTATGAATATACATTTTAAGCAACCGAACAACTCTTATGGAAGGTGAAAACTTTTCTTCATCTAAAATGTACAGTAAAATGTTCAAGAGAAATGTTTTCACACTATGGGTGTGTTTTGGTACCAATGAAAATATTTTTCGGAAAACGTTTTCCAATTTCTCATATTTGGTTGGGACATAAATTTTGGAAAATATTTTTCAAATTAACTCATTTTCCTCAAAATTAAGGAAAATGACTTCCTTCAAAAATTAAGGAAAACATTCTCCAAAACTTTCATCCAACTTCAAATTATATTTTTTTTTTTTAAAAAACAACAATTTAAAATAAGAAAACCTTCAATTGCAAGTTCTTTATTTTTTTCACCCAACCCCTACACCCCTACCAGCCCCCCACCCCCTTCAAAAAAAATTAAGTTTGTTTTTAAAAAATATTTTCAATTTCCAATTTCCAATTTTTATATTTTCACCCCACCCTCCCCCAGAAACCGATCAAGCACCCACCCCCTCCCAAAAAATTAAATTTGTTTTGAAAAAATATTTTCAATTTCAAATTTTTATTATTTACCTCATCCACCGCTAACCCCCATCTCTCCACCCTCTCCCCCCCCCCCCCCAAAAAAAAAATTAAGTTTATTTTTTTCAAAAATTTAATTTCAAAATTTATTTTTTCACCCCCACCCCACCTTACCAACCCCTATCTCAAAAGAAAATGTAATTTTATTTTTAATAAATATTTTAACTTTAAATTTTTATTGTTTCACCCCTGTCCCCCACCCCCACCCCCAAAAAATGTCAAATTCTCTTTTCATAGCTCTCCCATAGTCCCATTCGCAGGCATAGTTGGAATACTATTATTTTGTAAATGTATTATTTAATTAACAAATTCTTTTTTATTAATTTAAGGAGTAGTTTAAAATTCAATAAAGGTTAATTTTGATTATATCAAAATCATTGTATCATATTTATTGATTTCACATTAGAAATAATTATTATTATTATACATTTAAAACAATGAATACATCAAAATCATTGTTATTTTATTAAATTAAGTGTCATATTTATAGAATTCCTATAAAAAATTTAATTCATTAACAATGCATATAATTCATTGTAATCTATTCTTTGTTAAAGCATTAATTGTAAAATAATTTCAAAAATTCAATTATTCGTTCTAAAAAATAAATTCATTATACATAAAGTCATTATTCTTTACTAATAAAATATATTCATTATCTTTTTGTTAAAAACATTAAATGTATGACTGTGACAAAATAAACTATATAAGAAATTAAGGAAATTTTATGAAATCATATCCAAAAATGACTTTTCATTTAAAAGATGTCAGAATTAAAAAAGTAATAATAAAAACCAAATAAATTTACAACTCAAAGCTATATAATTGTGGAGAAAAGAAGGTTCCATTTATTTACTATTGCAAAACGGATGTAGTTTTCATGGGTTGTTCTTTTATTTTCTCTGTTTTATTGATTATTCTCTTTAGAAGAATGCTTTGTAGTAGAAGACAACAAAACAATAGTTGCAGTAGTGGTGTCAATGGAGGATAGGCTTAGCCAATTGCCAGATGAAGTGATTGTATCAATTTTGTCTCAAATGACAATTAGAGAAGCAGTCCAAACAAGTTATCTTTCAATTCAATGGCAATATCTCTGGATGCATGTCACACGTCTCAAATTCGACGTTTCACAGTTTATTAATACGTGGGAGACATGTTATTATCATTATGCTAAGCTAGCTCTGACTATCTCTACAAGTCAACATTTTCATCGTCATAACACTTCAAACTCATATATACTCATCAACTTCAAAAGACTAACCCAATCTTGGTACACACTTCCTAACTAGAATAATCAATTTCCTTCACCCAAATATACTCAATAGAACTTTCTTTATCCATAAGCTTGTCATTTTGGTATTAATCCACTCCCTTATGGATTAAGATAAAATCACCACTCCTCATACTACTCTTCTTCTTTTTTAACAAACAAGACGGGAGCACCCCATGGGGAATCACTAGGACGGATGAAACCTTTATCAAGAAGCCCTTGGATTTAATCTTTATGCTCTCTCAATTCTAACATCACAGGAATAGACTCAATAGAGGGTTCGAATTTAACATCCCAAATATGAGCCACTTACGCCAAACAATCCTACCCTACCAGTTTCCTAGCCCCAATCAAGGATATGATCTTAGGTATCTTAGGCTTGTACATTCCTTCCCACTCTTGTCTTTCCCTATAAGGGATCTCTATAGTTACTATCCTGGCATCACAATTAAGCCTGGTATAATAGGGGAACAACGAAGTCATACCTAAGATTATATCGAGTCGGTCATATCCAACATAACCAAATCAATCCAAATTTGAGAATCCACCACACAACATGAAAACACAATACGCATGGGTGACTATGACCGACTCATCAACTAGGGTAGAAACATGGATGAGGGCATCAAGTATATCATAAACCACATCAAATCCCAAGGCAATTGAACGGACATGTACGAATAAGTAGAATTCGGATCAATAACATTAGTCATCAAGTCATAATACTTGTAGCACCTGTTGTCACTACATCCGACCCTCATATGTCCAGGTTTTCCACAATTTTAACACACCTTATAACTTAACTTCTATTGCTGAACACGGAGGTAAAATTTGAGGTCCATTATTTTGACTAGGAAAATAGGGCAGACAGGGCTGATGTTCTGTCTCACCCTGTCCCTCTCTAGCGGAAGAAACTCCGGTCCAGTGGCATCACCCTAGCGGGAATAATTCCGCTCCAGTGGATTAAGCGGAAACAGAACCCAAGCCAACTAATTTTCTGGGATTTTTCTCTTTTCTTATTTTTTCAAAGGTTCCCAGCTTTACTTAGCAATTTTTAGGCTAATTATCAAAACTAAGTTAATCATTCTCTACCCCCTAGTCAATCATAATGACACAATCCAACTCATTATCATCAATTCAACACCATAATTCACACATCCCCAGGATACACCCATACATTCACACAATTATCAGTTGGTCGCAACACAAACTAAGATTTCTCTATTACAAACCAAATCGTAATTTATCTAGCCCCTTGTGTCTAATCTCATGACGATTTTCCTTTTATAACAAGTCCCATGACACTCAAATATTTACAACTTTCATGATTCAACGACCAGGTCAACATATTGTACATATCAATGTTCAGGCCCACTTTTATTGTGCACTTAATCACCTCATCACATTCAAGAAATTACAACTTCAAATTCACAGTTAATTCAGACAAACAGAAGCACGTGTTAAAAGTTTTCAAGATACATTTCACATATAAGTACAAATTTCTATTTAATTAGTTCATTCCGTAAACAACCTCAGCCATGCCCTATACGATCACTAAGGCCAGATACCAATTGGAACCTTTTCAGTTTCAATTATCTTGTTTGTGTTCCATGTAGTTCACTCTTTGAGATACCAATAGAAATCGTGAGATATCAATTGGACTCAACTCATATTACAACGACAATAGTAGCTAGCGAGCCTCACAAAACTACTAATTTCAATCATAGATTTTGGTCGAATTATCAATCGCCTCAATCCTGAAGTAAGGGTAACTAAACCTTAAATACATCTAAGAGAAAATTGATGCACCATGCAATTGGACAAATTGGTCATCTATATGAGGCAATGGCTACTTGTTCCGAATGGTAACCCTATTCAACTATAGGTAGTCTATACACCTCCTCTCTTGCTAGTGACGGTGTAACCACTTTTGCTTCTAGTTCGGACCATAGAGTGAAGGAGAAAAGATACCAATTCGTATCACCCAGATACCAATTGGATTCAAGTCATAGCATGAAGGAGTAGAAAGAAGTGATTTTTTCCTAAAGTCCTATAGCCTCTAAAAGAAAAGTACGGACGTCAACCTACCATTCCGCAAAACTCTACAAGACTCGTTTTGGTACAATGAGATCAACGAACCTAGGCTCTGATACCAACTTGTCACACCTAAAACCTTCGTGATTGACACCCACACTAACACTCCGGTGTGAGAAACACCACTACCATCCAACTAAAGAAAATAATCTAAAAATAAGGTATTTAAGCTACGGAAGCAACTTAAATAACTAAGTTAAGTTTCATTACTAATTAAAGATCTAATAACTTACTAACAATCCGGAAGATAAACCTAGAATCTGAAAGTCAATGTACCAAAACTCTAACAACGACAAGTCTAAGAACAAGGGGTAGAACCCCAAAACTAACAACACCTTAAAAATTGTTTGAGTCCGAAAAGAGTGGACTTAAACAAGGAAAACTCAAGGCATCCTGCAAGAACAAGCTCACCCTTGAATTCAAAATGCTCAGTGATCTTCTAAATGAGGTCTAGCAATAGCCGCCGGAAGATGCGCTGTACTCAACAAAAATAAGAGCAAGTGCAGAATCAGTACACAACCACCGTGTACTGGCAGGATCACGGGGCTATCCAAATAAGTTAAACATATATAAGTAATTACAACAATATAACCACATAACATACCGAATATAAACAACAATGATTTACACAATCTTCATAGCATAAGATAACCAAACCACAACAACTCTTAATGCAATGCATAAATGAAGTCTCACTACTACAATAATGTGCTTTAGTGACGATTAAAAATGGATCTAGCGGCAATAACAATTGCCGCTATATCTTTTACGAGCAATTGGTCTTTGGCCGGCGATGTTGGGGTTGGCAAAGGCTATTGTGGCCATTATTGAAAATGCTGGTAAAGTGTGTCATTAATTGCCGCTAATAACTATTAGTTTTAGCGGCAATTTATTGTGGCAATTATATTGGTTACCAAATCCAATTTATAAGTAATAACTCTGCTCTTTTGATGTCTATTGTTATAGCCATTAAATTGCCGTTAAAAGTCAATAGTTTTACCAACTATTATTTTGTGGCAATCAGAATGGTTACTATATTGTCCATTTAAATGTAAAGTAAATTTAATTAAATTGCCGCTAATAGTGAACATCTTTAACAACAATTCTAAAGGCCACAACATCCAATGTACACATGTCTTATTTTAGGGTTTGAAATCCTTTTACATTGATGCTAAAGTCGTATAGCATTAATGATAATTGTTTAGTCGTCATTTATAATGAATATTGCATTCTCATAAAATATAATTTAGCTTGACGTTCTAGAGGTAATTTTTAGAACTAAGAAATCGAACAACATTAGTTAAAGGGAGCTTCTTCGTGGCAATAAAATTTGGCAAGTGCTAAAGAAAAATTGCTATTAATTCATAATATAGATTATATCTTATATAATTCAAACAAATAAAAGGAAGTACTAATCCAAAATATCAATGTCACTACAAACAAATAAACTTATAATGTTTGAGCTAATATAATCAATCATATCAAATAATTTTCTCAACTCTTCATCACATTGAAATATTCCATATGTGAAACATCACAGTATAATCTGAAATAATAAAATAAAAATTTCAATATATGAATTTCATGTATAAAAACATGAATACCATTGTAATACAAACCATTGGGAATCCTAGGTTGATGGCTCTCTTCTCAGTGCGCTTCCGGCAACTACTTCCTTCAAAAGTACATGACGAATGTTCTTCCCACAACAACGTTCTACTGGATCTCATTGTGAATGGCTCCAGAAAAGAAAAATAAAGGACACTCTGTGGATCTTAACAAAGGACATGATACCAAGAAATAGTTGGTTCCCTGCAGAAAGTCAAAACCAGTATGAGAGTAAATTTTGTTAGAAGTATTAGAAGCCTTATCTGGACAGTAGCTTATTTTGCACCTTATAACAAGAGAATTACTGAGCTTGTTAAAGTTAGAAAAGACAAATGTGTTCTTAATGTATACAAGAGGAAACATGGCACTCATAAGAGAGCAAAGAAGAAGGTAGAAATTCAAGAGGAAGATGGGCAGTCTTAATCTCTTGTTTCATAATGTGAATGGTTTAAAAATTTCGGCACACGAGAAAAAGAAATCCTAGGTTGAGTACTGGGAAAATCAGTAAAGGAATGAACTGAACTATTATTTATGATGATTGTTTTTCAATTCATCATAAATGGTTGTGGAAATATGCTACTGAAGAAGGAATGTTGTGGAAATAAGTCATTCTTGCAAATTATGGTATGAAAGATAATTGGATGACTAAGAATGTCATAACACCTTATGGATGTTCAGTCTGGAGCTATTAGGAATCTTTGGCCAAAGTTACAGATCAAAACTAAGGTGAGGATAGGAAATGGGCATAAAACCTCTTTTTGGCATGATAAGTGGGCAGGGCTTTTAACAATGAAACAACAACATCTAGAGCTATATACTCTAAGCCAGCAACAAGAAGCCAAAGTTGCCATGATATGGACTGGACAAGGATGGAATCTATATCTAAGGAGATATCTGAATGATTGGGAGATTGGGAGGATAAAAAAATTCTATAACTCAGTAGCAAGTTTCAACAATCTGACTGACGAAGTGGACAGACTAGAATGGAACAGAAACAGTAAAGGAATTTTTTCTGTCAAATCTGCATATAAGGAGCTAAATGTCGAAGTGTTGAAGGAAAGAGATTGGTCTTGGAAGATGATATGGAAACCAAAAATTCCCTACAAAGTTAACTGTTTCATCTGGCTTCTAGCAAATGAAGCAGTGTTAACTCATGATAACCTGAACAAAAGGGGTCACCAACTAACCGCTGGATGTTTTTTATGTGGAGAACAAGCAGAGACAATTAACCATCTTTTTTTGCACTGCAAATGGATTGACCTGCTTTGGAGGATGTTCATCAGTTGGAAAGGGATTACTTGGGTGAAACTTGGAAGCATTGCAGACGTTCTAAGATGCTGGAATATGGATGGTAATGTGAGCAAGAAGGAAGAAAAATGGAAGATCGTCCCAGCATGTATTTGGTGGTCAATTTGGATTGAGAGGAACAAAAGGTGCTTTGAGGGGACTCAAAACAACATTCAAAATCTTAAAATGAATTGTTTAGGCCTTTATTATTTTTGGTGTGAGCAAAAACTACTAGCTCAAATAGAGGATATTTGTGATGTTTTTAACTTTTTGTAAGGCACAGAACTGAATTACAAGTTGTAAGTTGTAATACTTTTGAAGGGGTACTACACCGTGGTTGTAGTATACCTGTGGATTTATAGAAGTAAAGTTACCATTATAAAAAAAAAATATATATATATATATATATATATATATATATATATATGTCTTCAGGGATGTGAATAGGATTAAATACATATACAAGTTACAACCCACCTATAACCTACAATGACACTTGTTTTGCCTTCAGGGATAAATTAAAGAACAAACTCCTAATATCAACTATCTTATAAAACTACCATTCAAGAAGTTCAAATTTTGTTGTTTCATAGGACATACAGATAAACAAAAGAGGGTTCTGCACATTGACGATCAAATTTGGAGAATTACAACAACATGCTAAACATTTTGAAAAAATGATAAGAGTAGAATCTTATTTGATATTAATGCAGAGTAAGCAAATTATGCATGACAACTATGATTGCGATGGGATACCAAATAAAACAACTCTTTGCACAACAAGATAGATAAATCAAGTAGCTGAATTCTCAGAACAGGAATCAGGATATTCCATTTTCAAACAATGTCACAATTAATGTACTAATAAGTAGATGATTGTTTAATGCTTATTCCGTCTTACGTACCTACTTTGTTTGACTAACAATTTTCCTGTTTACTATTTGTAGGTGGAGATGATCCACCAATCGATCAAGTCTGACTAATAAAATCTAGTTAGAATGAACCATAAAAAAAATACACGTTTGCAATCTTCTATCATTTCGATCAATAGATATGGAAAAGAAACATCAACTCAATAGAGGTGTAGGTAAGAGTTTGGTTCCTCGTCTAGTAAATACGACCTAGATTTCAACTACTCTTAGCTTGGTACTACTCATATTAAGGTGGTGCCTATCTAAGACTACCTGAAACTGCTATAGTGTGTAGTAACCCTTCCATTTTTTGGGTGATTGAATCACATTTTATTTGTGGAGGTTTTGGCCTAGTCCTCATCCTTCCGTTTTAAGCTTAATACAATGCCTCCGAGGTTCTACTTGATGACTTAAATTAAAAAAACTAATGTACCCAAGAGAATTCAGCGAAAAGGTCTCCAATATACATATGCAAAGTCAACATATAAGTTATAACAGTAACATATCAACTCAACGGTAAGAACTCCAAATTAATTAATTAATTAATTAATTTACTTATTGTGAGGGAAAGATTATTCTATTCCGAGTAAGTCAATAAATTTTTTAAATACTAGATTCACTACAAGATACACATTAGCCGCTGCACTTCCACCAACAGTGGGTCATACAAATATAATGAGATGACCTTCTGAGAGGGAGATAAAAATGGGTTTGAGTTAGTTTAGTGTTGGTCTATAAGGAATTTAGGATATGTCAAAAAAAGCTTTTTAGAGCTCGAATAAATTAAAGACGATACGCTAAACTAAAAGGGGATTCTAGAGTCATTTCATAAAGATCATAATAACCAAAAACAAAATGGAAGAAAACTCATACAGTAGTGCCTAAGAATATAGACGAGTTGTACCTGAGAAGGTGGAGTATTTTCAGCAACAATAGGGATACTTCATATATGTGGTACCCGTTCATGGCCACTGTTGGTGTCACTGGCCTGATAAATATTAACACTTTAACTAACAATCAGGATAGTATTTGAGTTTACAAGTACATCAGGATAGTATCAGTAGCACATAAAGGGGATCAAACAGAAGTGTTGGTGCAGATTCAAAATAGAGTTGATAGTAGATGCTTTTGACAAAAGAATTTACAACATCTGGTGAAGAAACCTTACCCTGATACATGAACCAGGTTCTTGTAATTCTGTCGCAATACAATAAAACAAAGATTTATCGTGGAAATCATCCTAACTCAAGGAAGGGAAAAACCACACCGAAGTTTTATATTAATTCAAGATTTACAACTCAGTTAATCAATGAATCTAACTCTAAACTTCTACCCTTTTCGATTAACTATAATCAAAAATTCTCCACTCACCAAGAAGTCAAACTCGCTTCTTGTATACAAAAGCTCTCAACTCTTCTTAACTCTAACCACCCAAGAAGTCAAACGCACTTCTTGTTTACAATTCTCACAAGCTCTCTCCCAAGAAGTCAAACTCACTTCTTGTTACAATTCTCTCAAGACTCTACTCCCAAGAATTCAAATCCACTTGTTGTTACACAATCTATGAATTATGACAACTCAATAATAAACCTAGAACAAATCAACAAAGACTAATAACCCTAGATTTTTATTGATCAAACTTCAACATTCAATAGTTCAGTGTGGAACAGATTTCGTGAACCTGGTCCTTACGTTGCTGTGATGAAGGTGAACCTGGTCCTTACGTTGCTGTGACGAAGGCCTGCGTTTTTTCTGCAAAAAATACTTCTCTCAAGATGATATATTTCGTGAATATGCAATAGCTATCGTTCTCGCTTTGCTGGAAAAACTCTCTCGATTTTTGTGATTGCAAAGACGTTTTTTTCCTTCAACTTCTTGATCCTTTTATAGAGTTTAATTTGCCTTCAACTTCTACAAGGAAAGGAATTACAAATCCTTTTCATTCTTGAATTTGTCTATATTTACTTCTTTCCTTATTTGACTTGAATTGTAACTTCTTTATTTATTTCCTTTTTTCACTTGAATTGCTACTTTTTTATTTCTTTCCTTCTTTATTTCTTTCCATATTTGTTTCCTTCTTTTCCTTCTTTATTTCTGCATTTTTTCTTCTTGACCGCAATACTTTTTCTTCTTTGCCGCAATTTCTCTTAATTGCACGGGTCATCTGCAGGTAGAGTACACATACGACAACAAGTAGTGAACTATGCCTTCACTTTGTCAATCATCAAAACTACTTTATATGTTCTCCTACTTCCCAACATTTTCCCCCTTTTTGATGATGATAAACAATGATTTGTTACACATCAAGACTCTTTGTTAGTCATCAAAACTACAAACTTCATGTTTTCTCATTCACCAACAATTTTCCCCTTTTTGATGATGACAAACTATGCATATTATGTCTATCCACATTATATAATTTCCCCCTTTTGGCATCATTGAAAACCAATAACCAAAGAACTCGATTAACATTCAATGAGTGCAATATCATTTTAACTCATGGCCACTTGGGCAACACTTTCAAGTACACGTCTGCTAACAATATAGTAAGTTAATCTGAGAATATTAGCCATCTTAAACACATACACAATTAAGATCTTCAATAAGAAACAAAATAAACAAATATGTACTAGTTTAAGCCCTTAGATCCCTAAATTAAAAGCATGTGATATCATGAGTACGAGACAGACATAAGCACATCAACGAGTCAGAAAGTCTAAAAATTCAGGATAAGGATTGGGAGAATGATTACTAAAGTGAGAAAGAAAGGGATGTTTACTACCATTAATAAATAAAAAATCCAGTATGCCCATTGTGCACCAGCTCTTTCGTTCTGATCATTTTTCTTAGAATGTGAAATTTCATCAAGAGAACTATAAGGTACATCATCAAAAAAAAATTCAAACTCTACTCCATAACACTTTCATTCCTCCATGATTTTTTCTTTGATAGTCTTTTTCTTGATGACATTTTGAAGGAGTACCAATTACAAGTAAGAGATTCACCACATTTTGGTGCACAAAGAGATGTGTTTATCAATAATGAAAGCAAACAACAATTTATTTCTATGAGAATTGTTCCCCCTGAGAGATAGACAGGTTATACACTTGGAATGGATGAAATATCAATGGAGTTTGTGAACCTGGTTCAGAAGTGAGAGGTAAAGCAAAGTTCTCCCTGAAATAAAGCATGAGTGGCTTGAAGACTAAGGTTTTCATCATTAGAACGATTTGGGATTGAATGATGCTTATTGTCAAAGAGGGTTCTTGGCGTTTTTATAAGATTTAAATTTTTGATGATCGACCAGGTTCACTAGTGCTTATGTTTTCGCAAACTCAGGAAATTCATGCATTGAAAAAGGATGGTACATACCTGAGTATTATAGAGAAACCAGGTTCCCTCTTTTTGTGTTCCTCCATGATTTACTTAATGGTGTTAGCAAAGAGTAGAGATAATATATGCAGACTTTCTAAACATTTTTTGAGATCTGACTGGAGTGTGTACCTGTTACAGTACGAGGCTGAGTTAGCAGATATTCATTGTATAATTACTCAAGCATAAGATTATTCATTTACTAGTCAATTATTAAAGGAAATCATGATATGCATCAGCTTGTTTCGATAGACCCAGGCTTTGGTTGATTTTTCCCAAGTTCTTCATATTCAAGGCCTTCATGAGTATGTCTGCATCATAATACTCTCCCAGATCAAAGGAATCTCAAGTTTAGTAACAGAGAACCAACCACTATCAGTTTTCTATAACTTCCAATGAATAACAAGGACCAGGTTCACACAACGAAGTTCCCCCTGAAGGTGTACCATACTCTAACTGTCCCGATTGCTCTATTATTCCCCCAATCTTCAGAACCATAGGTTAGTATAGTAATTCATGTTGCAGGTGCATCAATGATTGTTAGATGTGAACCAGGTTCATCTGCAATGTTCCCTAAATTTGCATCATCAAAGATGTTTGATATCATGTTACTTACTTTCTTCAACTTTTTTTTTCTCACTTTTTTCATCGTTTTCAAGGAATACACTGCCGCCTTGAAAACCAAGGAGGGAGAGGAAAATTTCTACCATTTTTAGCACCTCTTTGGAGCATGCACTATTCATGTACCAAGTTGACCTTTTCCCTCTCACCTTCACCTGAAACACTAGTCAAAGATTAGTCTTGGGAACCCAGATTAGCTTGGGCCCCTTTATGTGAGTAAAAGGATGAATAAGATTTCTTCTAGCCCATAAAGGCAAATAAGAAAACATTTTATCTGGAGCATTTTTATTTTGTACCAGGTTTTGAGCCATATCAGTCTTTTCCTTTTTGGTGAACTTAACATTTTTCTGAAAAACTTCAAATAAAACTTTACATTGATTCTTTAAATGACCTGAGTTTTCACAATGAGTGCATAAACTTTTAGACATGTGAATAGTGTGTGCTACAAGATTATTTTGTTTTTTAAAACCTATCCCACTTCGACTGGTGGTTTGCCTTTCTTGAATCTAAGTTAAAATTTCAGAGGACCTGGTCCATCTAAGATTTCATTTCAGATCAAGTTTGCTATGTTCAAGATTTTCTTGTAGCAACCTATTTCTTTCTATTAAGGCTTGACAATTTATGGTTAACAATTTTATTTTCTCTTCCATAGCTAATTGAAGTTCACTAGAAGAGTTTTTACCCTTGTGACTTAAATTTGAGGTCTGAATTTGTTCTTTTAATTTATTTTGAAGACATTGATTGTTTTCCTCAAGATTGTCGTTTTCTTCTCTTAAAGATGCATAATTTTCCATCATTTGTTCTCTTTCAGAATTGATTGATTGATATGCATCTATAAGAGTACTCAATAGGGACTCTAGTTCTTTTTTAGAATATGACTCAATATTTACTTTAATGTGATGAAAACTTACCTTTCTTTGTTTGTCATCTTCTTCATCATCTTCAAAATCTGTTTCAGCAATGAGTGCAAGAAAATCATAATTATTTGATTGTTCTATTGCAAGTAGTGATTGATTTTTGAACCCTCCATTCTCAGATTCTTCTTCTGATTAGTCCCCCATAGCGGCAAAGGACCTTTTCATTGAAAGATCAGCTTCTTGATTGGTCATTCGTCTATTTGTGGAAATATACTTATCATTCTTGATTTCCTTTTCTTTCTCCGAACTATTCCTCTTTGACAAAGTATTCCGGACTTCCACACTTGTGACATATTTGATCTATCGGATTTTGAGTGATTTTTTTTAGTTCCTTCTGTGGAACACTTGTCCCTTTTTTAACATTCTTGAGAACCTTTTGGTCATTAACGCAATGTTTTCGTCCTCAAAATCTTCTGGTGTTCTGCCTGTAAGAACCAGGTTCTTCTCTTTTCTTTTGCCTCCAATTTCCTTTTCTTGTTTTTTCTTAAGTTCATAGGTCATGAGATTTCCAATGAGTTCATCCATAGCTAACTTATCTAGATCACGTGCTTCAGTAATGACTTCTACTTTGCTTTCCCAAGATTCTGGAAGAACACTCAAAAGTTTTCTGACTGTCTTCCCATTGGGAATTATTTCACCTAGTGAGTAGATTCATTAATGATAGCAGTGAACCTGGTATGCATCCCTTGGATTGTTTAACCTTCTGCCATTCTAAACAGTTTGTATTGTCTGTTCAAGTTATCTATTTTAGACTTCTTTACCCTTGGATTGTTTAACCTTCTGCCATTCTAAACAGTTTGTATTGTCTGTTCAAGTTATCTATTTTAGACTTCTTTACCTTAGTTGTTCCTTCATGCGCAGTTTGCAAAGTTTCCCATATTGCTTTTGCATCTTGACATGATGATATTCGATTGTATTCATCTGGACCTATTCCGCATATCAAGATCTTTTTTTATGTAGTATTGTTCTGAATTGCAAGTTTATCTGCAACATTCCTTTCTTTCCTATCCTTTGGTACTTGAGTGGTTCCATCAGTTCCATTCTTCATGGGTATGGTTGGACCGTCCAACACGACTCTCCATAGGTCTGGATTTTATCCTAGTAAGTGATCCATCATGCGATTCTTCCATCATCCATAATACTTTCTATTAAACAGTGGTGGTCGAGTTTGAGAAACTCCTTCTTGTGGTATAGGTGGTGCAACAATTGATCCTTTTTAAGATGTTAGTCTTTTAATGAAAAGACCTGCTCTGATACCAATTGAAGAAACCTTACCCTGATACAAGAACCAGGCTCTTGTAATCTGTCGCAATACAATAAAATAAAGATTTATCGTGGAAATCATCCTAACTCAAGGAAGGGAAAAACAACACCGAAGTTTTATATGAATTCAAGATTTACAACTCAATTAATCAATGAATCTAACTCTAAACTTCTACCCTTTTCGATTAACTATAATCGAAAATTCTCCACTAACCAAGAAGTCAAACTCGCTTCTTCTTTACAAAAGCTCTCAACTCTTCTTAACTCTAACCACCCAAGAAGTGAAGTTTGTAGTTTTGATGGATGACAAAGAGTTGTAGTTTTCATGACTAACAAAGAGTCTTGATATGTAACAAATCATTGTTTATCATCATCAAAAAGGGGGAAATATTGGGATGTAGGAGAACATATAAAGTAGTTTTGATGATTGATAAAGTGAAGGCATGGTTCACTACTTGTTGTCGCATGTGTACTCTATCTACAGATGACCTGTGCAATTATGAGAGATTGCGGCAAAGAAGAAAAAGTATTGCGGTCAAGAAGAAAAAATGCAGAAATAAAGAAGGAAAAGAAGGAAACAACTATGGAAAGAAATAAAGAAGGAAAGAAATAAAAAATTAGCAATTCAAGTCAAAAAAGGAAAGAAATAAAGATGTTACAATTCAAGTCAAATAAGGAAAGAAGTAAATATAGACAAATTCAAGAATGAAAAGGATTTGTAATTCCTTTCCTTGTAGAAGTTGAAGGCAAATCAAACTCTATAAAAGGATCAAGAAGTTGAAGGAAAAAAACGTCTTTGCAATCACAAAAATCGAGAGAATTTTTCCAGCAAAGCTAGAACGATAGCTATTGCATATTCACGAATATATCATCTTGAGAGCAGTATTTTCTGGAGAAGAAATGCAGGCCTTCGTCACAGCAACGTAAGAACCAGGTTCACCTTCATCATAGCAACGTAAGGACCAGGTTCACGAAATCTGTTCCACACTGAACTATTGAATGTTGAAGTTTGATCAATTAAAGTCTAGGGTTATTAGTCTTTGTTGATTTGTTCTAGGTTTATTATTGAGTTGTAATAATTCATAGATTGTGTAACAACAATATATTTGACTTCTTGGGAGTAGAGTCTTGAGAGAATTGTAACAAGAAGTGGGTTTGACTTCTTGGGAGAGAGCTTGTGAGAATTGTAAACAAGAAGTGGGTTTGACTTCTTGGGTGGTTAGAGTTAAGAAGAGTTGAGAGCTTTTGTAAACAAGAAGCGAGTTTGACTTCTTGGTGAGTGGAGAATTTTCGATTATAGTTAATCGAAAAGGGTAGAAGTTTAGAGTTAGATTCATTGATTAACTGAGTTGTAAATCTTGAATTAATATAAAACTTCGTGCGGTTTTTCCCTTCCTTGAGTTAGGATGATTTTCACGATAAATCTTTGTTTTATTGTATTGCGACGGAATTACAAGAACCTGGTTCTTGTATCAGGGTAAGGTTTCTTCATCTGGCAAAACAGAAAATGGAAGACCTTCAAGAACAACATGTTAATTGTAGTTCTGTTTTACAACAAATCAACAATATGGTTATAGAGAGAGTACACATTTGTAGAGGTCCCCAGAACGCTAGAAAATGTACAGGCTAGATAGAACAATTAGGTAACTAGTTGTTGAGGACTAATTTCCCCAGAAACCTTCCTGAAAGGTAATTAAGTTTAGGTGTTCTTTAGGAGTATGCTTTAATTGGTTCGTAGAGTAAGATTGTACAGTTCATTACCAAAAATAAAATAAAATTGAGCCTTCATCCGAGAAAAACTTTTAAAACTTTTTTTTAATCAAAAGTGATAAATTTTGTTGAAATGAAATTTTTATGATATTTTATTAATTTAATATTAATTTCATATGCACATTCAGATATTGGAAACAAATTACATTAATTATTTAGTGTTCAAATTTAGAGACCACATCTTAATATTCATATGTGTATTCAGATCTAAACACGTAAATCTTAATGCAAATCTTAATATTTGTATTCAGATTCAGACCTCTTAATCTTAATGGAAACAAATGAGACCTAAGTAGAACTCTTTGAGAAGTCATAAGTCATAGTTCGTACGCAATGAGTACAATTATCACAAGTAGTTGGTTCTTTCACGAAACCCAAAGTCAAACTGTTAGCATGTCGAAACGTGACAATCTGATCCAACACTACAAAAAAAAATAACATTTAGCGACGGATGAATCTATGGTATTTCGTCGCTAAACCGGATTTGTGACGGATATACGACGGATGGATGGTTGTTGCTATTTCGCTCATTAGTAATCTCTTAGCGACGAAAAAATGAGTCTGTCGCAAGATTAGCGACATATTAGAGACGAATGATATCTGTCGCCACTTGTTAGTGACGGACTAGTCCGTCGTTATACTTATATAGTTCGTTGTTATTTCATAAGTAATCTCATCATTTCAAATAAATTTGTGACGAAATTTATGTCACTAATCCGTCACAAAATATTCTGTTATTTGAGCCGACATATTTGCCACTAAAATATTTCGTTGCTAATTCGTCGCCAATATTTTTTTATAGCAATGATCAAATCATCATTAAATTTGATGCTAAAAAATTTCTTGTAAAATAATTTCATTTATTTATTTTAAATATACATTGCTGAAATAAATAAAATATCATTTACTAAAAATACCTCTAATATAACAAACATTCATAATAAATAATACTTAGACGGTTCAAAATCTGTAGATAGCGAAATCCAAATCACATATTTTGGAGCAAAACATCAAAAACAATCTATCAACTATTCTTAAGAGAACCTTTGTTCGTCAACTTTGGTAGTATGCTTCACATTGATCAATATCATACTGAGACATTTTTTCTCGTAATATTTCTTCATATTTTTCCTGTAATTATAGATAAAGAGAAAGCATTAAAGATTGGTAAAAAATTATATTTAAAAGAAAGTGCAGTAACATACAAAACCTTTTAGATTAATTAAATGTACTATACTTTTTTAGCTAACATACATTACATTTAAGTTTAGATTAAAAATCAGTGAAATGATAATTACGTACAACAACACAGTATTCAAGAATACATGCTATAAGCCTACAACTATAAATTAGTCCCCGACAAACACATGAGGAGACAAGTTAGAAAGTAGATATGAACCTAAAATAAAACTTGATCAGTGATCCCATAAGGGAAAAGAAAAATATTTTTGAGTCATTTATAATATGATGAGGATAATTTTGACCCTTTTTTGTTGTGAAAAAACTAGATAGAAAAACAAATAAAGAAACACACTGTAATTAACACCTCAAAGTTCAGACAATCTTGGATGGATTTCAAATGTTTCAAGACCAAATAAATGTAATTCATATAAATGTCAAGAAAAAAAATAGCTACATGATCCAATTTATTGCTATGGTCTATAACAGGCACTTTATGCTATAACTCCTTTAGAAAAAATTCATAAACAATGAAACATAGCAACAATAAGTCCCAACGAGTATCATCGTAACATAAACTACACAAAAGCATATGCATGTAAGATTGTTTTGTTATATTTTGTTTTGTTGCCCTTTCTCGATTTTACTTAATGGTTACTAGCATCACCCTCTTGGCTGGACTAAATGAGAATATGAATTATAAATGACTATCAACTTTTTGTATTACTTTTTTTCCTTAATCTTCTTTTGAGAAAATTCTCCCTCTTCAGACTTATCTTGGTAATTAATTTTGCATCTTATCTGAATTGTAAAAACTGAAATTAATATGATGGAAAGCTCCTTATTGAAGATAGACAATAGAGCACTTTTCTTCCTTCTTCCAGTGATAGTCAAGGATTGACTCAATGAGAAGGACTTGAGCTTTCACGGCTCATTAGAAATGCGAAGGGGAACATACTTGAGTCCAATTTGGACTCCACATTAGTTCACATGATACAAACAAAAAATAGGAATAAGAACCCAAAATAAGTATATCAACAATATTGCATCTAAATCATTCATCAATAACAAACAATGAACATCCAAGGAGGAAGAAAATGAAACGGCAAATGCAATGACTTTAAATCATGTAAAGTTACAAAAATTATTCTAGATAAATTTAACCACTAATCATGATAAGTTAATCGGATTTCTACTAATTCATCACATTTGACTCCTAAATAATAACAAAAAAAAAATAGTCAAAGTTAACATTCAATGTTTGCAGTGACCAAATTAAACAAACAAATGAAAACTTGAATACTACAAAGGATTAAGAAAGGGGTTCACATGGTAAAGACTTGATTAATAATTAAACAGAAGGACTCAAATCGTGATTAAAACATTCCAACTTAAGAAGACAAATCAGTTAGAGTTATCAAATCACAAACGGATAAACCCCAAGCACACAACAGGTTCACGAAACACGAAACAATAAGCTAAGAGAAAAAAAGAAGAAGAAACCAAACAAGAATTAGAGAGATAGTTTCCCCTTCTAATGAGAAATTGCATGTATATTTTAAGATAAGTTTCAATGTTTTGGACTTACATGGACAATTTGAGAGCGCTCATCAACAAAAGATTTTTCATCATGACCATGCGTATGGACGTGCAAATGTAAATCGCTTGGTGTTGGATCTCGATCCTTTTCAATAGCCTATACAAAAGATAAATCACCTTTAGATACAATAATATCTATTGTGTAATGTGTGTTTAGATACAAGTGTATATATCATACAACCTAAAGATAGTACTTATATAATTTGTGAAATATATACTTATAAGTTTTCTACGATATTCTCCAATTGAGATAGAGTCACTCGTGTGAGTCCTACAACAACTTCACGCCCGCCAACACAATGATGCACTTGGAATAACAATTTATCTCTATACACCTAAATGCACCAGCTTCAATGTGAACTGAAAAAGGGGGAAGGGGGCATAAAGGAGACAAATATAAAATGGCTAACATAGTTGAGGGAATCAAGGATAATGGCAATGAATAGAAGAACACATTGGTCTTTGATGGATCATACAGAAACGCCACCATATTGTACAGAACAAATGTACATATCCTTTTGGACTACTCTAATTGCATCTGTTGATTTATACTACTCTATCTATAAGTTCCACCAGGAAAAAAAAACTAGCAAATCACATATTTTGATTGCTTACGATCTCTCACAAATGTCAAGAGGTGGCATCTGACTTGAGTTAAAGAAATTCAAGTTAAGCTAACATCATTCTCATGAAAGCCATAGATTACTTGTTGTGGAACAATTGCTTTAATATAGCTTTCAAGAAACAGATAAAAACAAATTACATAAGAATTGTTATATTTTATTCCTTTAAGCTCTTAGTATTTCGATAAAAGATATGATAAGAATGCTTTATTTAGAGAGCATTGAAGGAAAGGGTTTCTTCACCTAAAATCCTCATAGAGCTCCTATGACTGAAATTGTTGTTGTGTTCTCCCTCGCTTTTGTTCCTATGTTGCTCGCTGGAGCTGGATGTTGCCGGTGCTCACCATCGTTGCTCGCTGCGTGTAGCTAAAGTTGCTATCTTTTTTGCCGGAGATGGAGGCGACTGATGGCGCTATCTTTGTGTTGCTGATGTATCAAGACGGAGACCACCTGGTCGCCTAATTGCTCGTCGATTGGAGCTTCTGCCAGCGAAGGAGGTTCGCTGGTGGTCTTCGCGCGTCTTCTGGATCTCACCATTGTTGTTCACTGCTCGTTCTCCAGGATGCAAAGGCCGGAAAGAAGAATGGAGAAGAAGTCAAACAAGGCCTGGGCGGCGGACTTGGAGAGGAGATGAGGAGAATGAAGAAAATTAGGGATTTGGGTCTTTTGTATAAGATGGGAAAGCAAGGGTCTTAAATCAAGACCATTGATAAATTCGGATGAGCGGATGAGATTGACTCTTGGAGTTGGATAAATTATGATGGACGGGTGAGATTAATGAGAGTAATGGAAATCTGAAATTGGAGTTTGCAACGGAATTAGTGACCGATTCTAAAATCCGTCGCTTTCAAATAAATATATATATTTAGAAAAATTATATTGACGGATATTTTCGTTACTATATAATATAATTTTTATAAAAAATATATTTGATAGTTTAGCAACCTTTTTTCGTCACTAATTCCGTCGCCAAATATTAATTAAATTTGTCCCACTACTTTGTTACCAAATCCTTAGGGAAAATTAGGCGCCAAATTTTCGCGCTAATATTTAGCGATGGATTATATATTCCGTTGTAAATCTGTTGCTATATTACAAATCAAAATATTATTTGTTAATTTTGCGACAAAATGGTTATTCCGTCGCAAATCCGTCGTTATATAGTGATGGAATACTGTTCGTCGCTAATATCCGTCGCTAAACGCTGGATTTTTAGTAGTGCATTTTTATGTCAGAACGTGGCAACCGATCCTAGTTAGCATGCCAGAATGTGGTAATATGATCCAAGTTTAATGCCGCAACGTGGCAACCGATGCCAGTTAGTATGACGGAACGTAGCAATCCGATCTCAATCACATCATCAAGATCATACAACAAGAGGTCATTCATGGCTTACAATTATTTGTTCATATTCGTTTACATAGTGTGTGATCAATAATGCAATATTTTCATACATACATGCATTATATTTAAGCAATAACAAACATATATCACACCAACATGAAATCATAACAATCACCTACCTCGAATTCAAGCTTGAATCCCCTAAGGCACTTGAATCTCCCTTTTCCAAATTCTTTCCACTTATTCTAGGTCTACAACAAATGATATACGCAAGGATCAACAATCAAAGGTCTAATTATTCGGAGTATAACAAACCCAATAACCCTAGACCAAATTAAACACAAGATAATAATACCCACATTAGGGCTTTTCAACAATAAATTTTAGATTAAAACCCTTCCCCATCGATGATAACACAAGAAGATAGGTTCTACATATCGAAAAACGGTTTGGGGGAGTTAAAGCCCTACCTTTAGCGTCAAAATGGTGAAAATTTAGTAAGAGCTCATTTGGGTTGCCTACTTAGTCCTAAAAGTCAAAAAATACCAAATAGGGTCGTTTTAGGGTTTATAAGTGACTTTAAAACGTGTCTGGCCCACTCCACTGGACCCATCCCTCTGCAGCAGCCTCAGCGCGAACAAAATGTACCCATTCACGAAAAGATCAATTCCGGGAGTTCAACTCATCCGAATTCGATTCTGTAAAGTGGTACGGGTTCCTTATCATCTTAGATATCCACTAATGTAATAAAATTCACAATTACATCTCTTATTCATTACTATATTTTTCCTACATCTTAATGAATCTGATTTCTTCTAAATTTGGACTAGGTTGGGTAATTCCAAATTACTACGAAGGAGTTTTCTGGCCCCAATTCTTTCTTCATTAAATTTTCCATAACGAAGGAATCAGGTCGTTACAAGGACTATGCTTAGTCCATTACATCTTAAGCATACAAATGTACAAACATGTCATCCAATTATTGATGTTAAGATTTTCTTGAAGGAAGCTAATTGAGATTATGATAATATGCAACGTCACTTGCTAGAAAATGTGCTTAATCATGATAGATTGCACATGGATCATGCCAAGTTTTTTGATAATGAGGATAAACCTTGGTTAGTAAAAAGACTAACATTGAAAATTTACTATTAAGAGTGCTTGGGATTTTTTAAGAAGAAGGGAGGTAATGAATGAAGTATTCAAGTATATTTGGGTGAAGAATTTGTCTTTTAAGATATCATTTTTTAGGTGAAGAGTATGGTCAAAGAGAGTTCCTCTGGCTATCGTGATGACTAATTGGAACCCTTTTCTCAATTATGAACTTGTTGTAAGGAACCTATAAGCGAAACTTTGGAGTACTTATTTGTATACAAAGGGTGATATTTGTAAGACATATGCAAATACTTTACATATGTAGCTGGTATCATTTGTTCATTAATTCAGATTAAACAAACAATGAAGGTATGGTGGAAAGCTACTCGAAATGCTAGGCAGAAAGTTGTTTTTCAAGAAATTCCTAATTAAGGTCTCTATAGAAAAAAAAAAGGAATAATGTGGTTCATGGTGGGTCCGATTCAGTCAACAAGGTTATATGGGATATTAATAACATTGTGCGAAAAATCATGACATGTAGATTTGATAACAAGAATGTCCCTAGTACTTGGACTCTTATGGTGTCATTATTGGATAATTTTAGGCCCTATATTAAAGCTAGATGGATAAGGTGGTACCCTCCTAATGATGGTTAGTGGAAGGTTAATGTTGATGAAGCTTCAAAGGACAACTTCAAAGGACAATTCAGGGCCTAGTATTGCAGCTTTTTGTATTAGAAATAATAATGGAGACCTAGTTGGTGCAAAATTTGAAGATACTTGATGGTACTAATTTAGTGTTTGAGGCTAGATAGGCTTTATAATATTGTTGGGAGAAGGGATATACCAACATTATTGTAGAAACTAACTCATTGACAATGGTACATGTGCTAAATGGTGTCTACGAGGTACCATGGAGAAATGTTTTCACACTATGTGTAAAATTCTCTTTTCATAGCTCTCCCATAGTCCTATTCGCGGGCATAGTTGAAATACTATTATTTTGTAAAAGTATTATTCAATTATTTTTTTTTTATTAATTTAAAGAGTGCTTTAAAATTCAAGGATTAAGTCATTGACAACTCCTTAAAGTTATCAGCATAATTCACTTAGACACCTTAACTAGTACTTGTACTTATTGCACACCTAAATCGTTTAAAACATCTACCTATTAAACACAAAATGTTGATATGACAAAAAAAATGGTGCTTTGCACTTCCCTGAAGCGCGTGAAAAAAAATATCAAAATAGTGTTATTTTGATTTTTTTGTTCTTCTTTTTTTCTTATTTTATTGACACTTGACACTATAACTAACTTATAAGAATTTTCTCTTTTTTCATTTATAAGTTTTTCGAAGAAAGAAAAGTACCCCACCCCCTACTAGTCATCTTCTTCATAGTTTAGTTTGCAAAACTTTCTCCATTTTAGCTTCAACATTGTTTTTCTTTCTTTTTTTTTATATAAAAAATATTATTTCTTCCAAATCTGAAGATAAATAAAAAATCAATTATTAAGAAATCATATAATTCAGATTTGAAAGAAAGACTTTCTTTTGTATGATTTATTCAAATCTCATAAAAATAATAGAACAAATATAAAGAAAAAGAAAGAAGAAAAATGGTTTTTACGTATTAAAAAACTAGAAGATATTTGTTTATCACTTCGAACAAATATTTTTACTCAAATTAAAATTTAAACCCATTAAATTTATCAAAAATGATATTCAAAAATATGATATAATTAATTTTTGAGCTATCAATTTCTTTTTGTTATCGATGTAGAAATGAATAACCACCCACAAAAATTTCTTTTTCTTCACTTTTAGTATGAAAATATATTTTCTTAAAAAATTTAATCTTCAAGTTATTTGAAAAGAAATTGGGTTTTGTGATTTGAGAAAGAATGTGTTTTGGGAAGAAGATGAATATGAAAGGGTGTTGGGTAGGGGTGGGGCTGGGTAGATAGGTTGACATTTTCATTTTCATTTTTTTCTTTTTTAAAAAAATAGATATAAATGTGTTTTTGAAATAATTTTAAACAAAACTTATTTTTTTTTAATAATTTTGGTGGTCGAGTGCCACATGTTATTTTTTAATTAGTCATTTTGTCATGTCAGCGCAAGTGTATCTCACACACTTCATATTTTCATTTTTACTGATTATCAAAAAATGCCTAAAAGGAACAATTTTTGAATAGGTAAATGTGTTCAATAGGTAGTAGGTACTAGTATTAGTTGAGGTGCCTAACTGAATTATGCTGACAACTTTAAATGACCGTCGATGACTTAAGCCAAAATTCAATAAATGTTAATTTTGATTACAGCAAAATCATTGTATCATATTTATTAAATTCACATTAAAAATAATTATTATTTTACATTAAAAAAACAATGAATACATTAAAATCATTGTTATTTTACTAAATTAAGTATTATATTTATTGAATTCCTAAAAATAATAATAATAATAATTGTATATAAGTACAATATACTACAATGTATGTGTATTATTCATTGTAATATATTTTTTGTTAAAACATTCATTGTAAAATGTTTCAACAATTAAATCATTCATTGTAAAAAATAAATTCATTATACACAAAGTCATTATTTCTTAATAATCAAATATTATTCATCATATCTTTATCAAAAATATTCTATTTATGATAGTGAGAGAATAAACTATATAACAAACATAGGAAATTTTATGAAACCATATCCAATAATGTCTTCTGGAGTCAGAATTAGAAAAGTAATAATAAAAAACAAATCCATTTACAACTCAAAGTTATATAATTGTACAGAAAAGAAAGTTCCATTTATTTACTATTGCAAAATGGATGTAGTTTTCATGGGTTATTCTTTATTCTGTTTGTTTTGTTGATTATTCTCTTTAGAAGAATGCTTTGTAGTAGAAGATAACAAAGCAATAGTTTCAGTACTGTGGTATCAATGGAGGATAGGCTTAGTCAATTGGCAGATAAATTATTGTATCAATTCTGTATCAAATGCTAAGCAGGCCAAACAAGTTCCCTTTCAATTCAACGTCAATATCTTTGGATACATGTCACACGTCTCAAATTCGATATTTCATAGTTAATTAATACGTGGGAGACGTGTTATTATCCAAGGTTATGCAGAAAGGAAGGGATGAAGCATACCAATTTGATTAATAATGTTTTGGATTTCCACAAGGATGGTCACTTAGAAGAATTCACTCTCTCTTTTCCTTTTCATAAGCATTTTAAGCGTGTAATCGATAAATGTCTCAATTTTGTAGTTGTTGGTGTAAATAATGGTTAAACAGTTATGACGAAGAAGGCAGAGGTTTCCTAAGTTTCAGGAAGATCAGTCATATATATATTTATTTTATTATTTGTAATTTTTTTTTAGTTTTTAAACAAAGTGGGACACTTAGTTGGTTAGATAAAGTAGGACACGTTTCATAGCTGGTCAGTCACGTTCTACATTATCTTTACGCAGTTTGTTGTTCACCTATTTTGTGAGTTGTATATATATGCATCTGTACAGTGATACAAAATACACATAAAAGAGAATTTTCTCTCAACTAATTTCTTGCTATTCTTTCATGGTACTAGAGCAGGTTTAGAATTTGCCTAATATCCTTATTTCGTTTTCTCTTTTCTTCATCTTATCTGCAATGGCACCCACGTCTTCTACTTCTGATCCAATTATTGAAAGCACTCTAGCCACCCTTTCTGCTGGAAATAATATCATCGATTCAACTCATCCCTACTATATTCATCCCTCTGATTATCGAGGGATGAATCTCGTTTCCACAGTGTTTGATGGGAAAAGCTATGGTGGATGGAGAAGGGCAGTAATAATTGCGCTCTCTGCCAAAAACAAACTTGGCTTCACTGATGGTTCACTGCCGATTCCAATTGCCGATTTGGCTCTTCAAAAGGCATGGTCATGCTGCAATGACATGGTTCTTTTGTGGCTTCTCAACTCTTTATCTAAAGAGATAGCTGAATCGGTGCTTTACTCCCAAAGTGCCAAAGAACTCTGGAGCGACCTAGAAGATAGATTTGGTCAGACGAATGGTGCAAAATTGTTCCAGTTACAGAAGGAACTAAGTGTTGCGGTGCAAGGTAACTCTAGTATATCAGGCTATTTCACTAAAATGAAGAGTTTATGGGATGAACTAGATGCGTTAAACACTTTTTCTGTTTGTGTTTGTGTGTGCTATTGTGGTGCTAAGGCAAAACTTCTGAAAGCCCATCAAGATGAAAGGTTGTTACAATTCCTGATGGGGCTGAATGAGTCTTTTATTGGTGTAAGGAGCAATATTTTGTTGTCATCCCCTTTACCCTCTATTGGACAGGCTTATTCCTTGGTTATCCAAGATGAAAAGCAACGAGAAATCAAAACTTCTCTTGTCTATCCAGGGGATTCTGTATCTTTTATCGCAACAGATCAATCAGGGGGAAATAGAAACTATCCCAGTTTCAAACCACCAAAGGGATCGTTGAATCAAAGAAGAATTCAAGCACATGTGCCTATTGCAGAAAGCCAGTTCATAGCATTGACAAATGCTACAGGATTCATGGATTTCCTCAGATTTCAAGTTCACAAAGCAAAGGAAATTCCAACCTCTGGCTAACAATGCCTACCACGCTGCGGATGAGGCTGATCAAGGGGGTAATGGGTTTTCAAATGGGAAAACCCTATCTCAGGAGAACATAGGAGAACTTTTGCAATTACTTCAACAATTCAAAATCGGACAACAAAGTGATAACAATGCTGAAGCTACCACGAGTGCCAATTGTGCTGGTATGAAAAGGTTTTTCAATTCTTATGCATTTTTGGTTAAAATTGTTAGAATGAGAAAGATTTTGGTAATTGACATATGCAGGAACAGATGAAAGAAACAGGTTGTATAGACGTGTTCCTTACAGAACGAATCCGACTTGAATAAGGAGAACATCAACCACGTGAATTAGAAGTTATAAAGCTGTGAAATTATTATTTGTTCGACAAGCAACCAGTACAAAAGGTTTTCTTTTATAAAGGAGTTCAAAGCCAAGTGAAAGAAGGAAAACTAATTCCTATTTAAGGAAATCTATTTAAGAAAATTGTGTTTTCTTATTTATTTAAGGAAATTGTGCTTTCTTATTTATTTAAGAAAATTATGTAGAAAAGGAGTCCAAGTAGAAGTCAACAAGGATTTGTAGAAGGCAAATACAAGTTGAATTATACAAGAAGTTGGTGAAGTTCTGATCTATAAATAGGGAGCTATTTGCATCAGAAAAAATTGCGCACTCACATAGAGAGAAGATCAAAACACAATCAAGAGGTTTGAGAGAGTTTTGAGATTTATTGGTGGTGTTGCAATTTGTGAGGAAAAATTGTAAGATTGTATTCAAGAGTCTTGTTTACAATCAGAGTTTTGTGAGTAGGACTTGTTCGACAAGTTGTAGAACTTGAAGAACATTAGAAGATATAAAACCGGGGGGTTTTGTGTCTTTGGGTAGCTAGAAATTAGAGTTTATAATTTCTTAGCTAGGAATTAGAGTTTATAATTCCTTAGGTTACATAACTTTGTAATCTTTTGTTGAGACTTGAAGTTTAATAAAGTGGAGTTAAATCCTACAGAGGTGTAGGTCGTGATTTTTACCCTTGTAAGTTGGGGTTTTCCACAATAAAATATTGTGTCATTATTTTATTTGCTTCACAAAACGTAACTGCTGTAATTCTGCAAAGGAACATATAGAATAAACCTGTTCCTAAGGCGAATTTGGGGGTCAGAATTCCAACAATTGGTATCAGAGCAGGTTATCTTTGAAGAGTCTAACAACTCAAGATAAGATCATAATGAAGTCTGCACCTCCTCTTGGGCATGGTCAAGGGCAACACATCAACAGACCACCATTATTTAATGGAGAATACTACTCTTGGTGGAAGACAAGAATGGAAGACTTCATTCAAACTGAAGATTATGAACTATGGGTTAGAATTACTAATGGACCATTAATTCCTACTATTACTGATAGTGAAGAGAATAAGGTACCTAAACCTATAGATAAATACGAGGAAGCCGATTACAAGATGTTAGGAAAAAATGCAAAAGCTAAGTGCATTCTTGTATGTGGATTAGGACCTGATGAGTTTAACCGCATCTCTAGTACAACCTCTGCAAAACAAATATGGGACACTTTAAAAAACACTCACGAAGGTACAACTCAAGTTTGTAAATTCAGAATTGCCACACTTTGTTCTGAATATGAGGCCTTCAAGATGAAATCCGGAGAATCACTTCAAGATATGATCACCAGATTTACCACTGTTGTAAACGAGTTAATATCCTTGGGCAAAGTATACACCACTGAGGAACAGGTAGACAAAGTACTAAGGACTCTGCCTAGATCATGGGAAATAAAAGTTACTGCAATCAGAGAAGCCAAGGATCTAACCAATATGACTTTGGACGAATTAGTAGGAAATCTCAAAACTTATGAGATGAATGTTGACAAAAAAGGTCAAGGAAAAAAAGAGAAAAATCTTGGATTTAAAGCAACTGAAAGTGATGAATCTGACATAGATGATGATGATCTTGCGCTGATAAGTAAGAACTTCAAGAAACTCTTAAAAAGGGGATTAAACGCTAGCAAGAAATCACCACCCCAACAAGAAAGAAATCTTGAGAGATCACAAGATGGAGGTTGTTTCAAATGTGGTAAAATAGATCATCAGATCAAGGATTGTCCTATGTGGGAAGTAGAATGGAAAAAGGGAAGAGCCGAAAAAGAGAAGAAGGAACTTCTCAACAAAAAGAAAAACAAAGAAAAAGAACAAGCAATGTATGCAGCTTGGGGAACAGGTTCTTCGGACATGTATGAAGAAGATGATGAGGACATTGCTTTGATGGCGATAGAAGAATTAGATGCTGAACCTGATTCAGACTCTGAAGAAACTGAGGTAAATCTTCTTAACCTAAAAGATAAACTAGTAAGGTTCTCTAAGAAAAAACTTTCATTCCTATTGCTTGCTTCCATACACACAATTCAAGAACTTGTTAACACCAAGAGCCAACTACTTTCTTCCTTGTCTAGCCTAAAGTTTGAGCGCATTGATCTTAATAAGAACAAACATGACCATCAAGGGAAAATCAAGCAACTTGAATCTCACAATCTGGAACTAAGAAGTGAGATTCTAAAACTAAAAATTCTTGATAAAGAAAACGAGGGTGAACTGCCGGACCAAAAACTTGAGGTCGAAAAACTCAAAAATAACTTAAAACTAGAAAAGGAAAACTCTAGGAGAATAAATCTTGAATTAACTAGGATGAGAAGTGATCTGGAAAGAACAAATAAGTGAACAAAATCCTCCATGATAGTAACCCATCTAGGTACCAATAATAGGAACATTAAAACTGGAATAGGGTATGAACAACCCATAAATGAGAATCCTATGTTTTGTATTATTTGTGGTATCTCAGGTCACTCTAAACAATATTGTCCTAAACACAAAGCTAGTGCAGAAAATAATGCAAGAGGAACTTATAAAACTGTTCAAAGGAACAGGTATACTCAAAAGGAAAAATAATCTGCCCAAGTGGGCTTATAGAGATCTTATTCATCCTTTTTATCAATACAAAGGACCCAAGCTAGTCTGGGTTCCTAAATCTAACCTTTGAATTTGCAGGAAAAGTGAGAGGAAGCAGACAACATTCACCAATTGAACATGTTGTTTCAGATGCATGATTGTAACTAGAAACAATTCTTCTCACTTGAGGAAAAAAAAAGAATGGATGAATAACATTGACTGGAAAAAAAAAAGGAGTTTAAAGAAAAAAAAAAAAAAAGGAAGAAGAAAGACTGAAGAAGCATGTTGAAAGAAACAGGTTCAACCTATACAGTATATAACAGTTATGCGCACTAAGATGATCAATCAATCAAAAATTTGATCAGCCAAGGGAAACACCTTCAAAAGGAATAATTTGGAACTTGGGGATGATTAAGGTTACATAAGTATCCAAAAATGGCTAATGAACATTGCGCATACTGCCCTCTAATATTGAATTCTATGCTTAGTTTTGTACATTAAGTTGTATGTCTCTATACCACTTTTAAAGTCATGCTACTCATGCACTATAACATTGTATTTGCATCTAGCACAGGAGAGAGACTTAGTAAAATTGAAGCAAAATTAAGCATTATCCAGAGATCTAAGGTATGTGCACTACAATTATTCATGATTAAATATAAAGTCAATGCACTTGAACCTATTTCTTTCACTTGTCCCAAAAGATATTCATGCCCTAAATACTACCAAAACAAATATCTTCTTAAAAATCCGTATCCCAATATGATGGTCTATGGTTGAGATAAATTTGATGGAGGACACCTCTACTTTGTTGCGTTATAAATACAGATTAAGAAAGTAGAGTGTGCTGGTTCTTAGGGGGAATATTTTGTATTGAGTTAAGTCTTGAAGGATTTACATTGTGAGGGGGAATATTTTGGAGACCCTACACTTGAACAAAGTTCACTTGTTAGGCTCAACTTGGATGCATCTAGTGAGGGGGAAATCGATGAGAGATCCATCTGTCGAACCTAGTTCTTCTATTGGGAACCATATAAACTGGAATTTCGAATTAATATAAAAAAATTTAGTGTTGCACATGATAGTACACGTGCAGGGAACAGATTGAGAGAACATGTTCCTTTACAAGTGATATTCAAGAAAATTTGTTTCTCTTACTGACTCTATTGAAATTAAAGATGTGTGAACTATTGGTTCTGTAGAGGGTACACGACTGCTCAAACAAGTTCCTTAAAAGTGAAAAAAAAGAGCTTGCGTAGGCCAAGGCGACCTTTGAAATTGAGAAGGCTGCTATTTTTGTTAATCCAAAGATATTTTTGCTGCTGAAAAATGACTTTTACTCTCTCAAGCCTGATCTTTTGATATTACCTAGCCACTCTAGCCTTTGACTTCCCAATTTTTTTTTCCATCACAAGTGCTTGATTCTAACTTTAATTTTGATGATAGTTGTGGTGTATATGCTTTTGATTAATGCTAATGTTGGGTTTGAGTTTTAAGTTAATGTCTATCTCCTATTTTTATGCAAATGCTTTGCTATAGCTAATTGAGTTCTTGATTTTTAAGTGTTTGTGTAAGTGATAGCCCCAGTGGCCATGAGTATCGAATTTGCCTAATGTCAAAAGGAGGAAGCAACTGCATATGAGTTATATGTACCTATTCAATGCAAGCAGATAAATTTGCCATAGTCAAAAAGGGGGAATTTGTTAAAGTGTCGTTGTTTTGAAGTATGACAAAGTTAAGGAGTTATAGTAGTAACATGGCAAAAGAAGGAAGATGTGTGTCTTAATTGCTGAGTTCGAAATGTATAATTGTCATCATTAAAAAGGGGGAATTTGTTAGAATGAGAAAGATTTTGATAATTGACAAATGCAGGAACAGATGAAAGAAACAGGTTGTACAGACGTGTTCCTTACAGAACGAATCCGACTTGAATAAGGAGAACATCAACCACGTGAATTAGAAGTTATAAAGCTGTGAAATTATTATTTTTTCGACAAGCAACCAGTACAAAAGGTTTCCTTTTATAAAGGAGTTCAAAGCCAAGTGAAAGAAGGAAAACTAATTCCTATTTAAGGAAATTGTGTTTTCTTATTTATTTAAGGAAATTGTGTTTTCTTATTTATTTAAGGAAATTGTGCTTTCTTATTTGTTTAAGGAAATTATGTAGAAAAGGAGTCCAAGTAGAAGTCAACAAGGATTTGTAGAAGGCAAATACAAGTTGAATTATACAAGGAGTTGGTGAAGTTCTGATCTATAAATAGGGAGCTATTTGCATCAGAAAAAATTGTGCACTTACATAGAGAGAAGATCAAAACACAATCAAGAGGTTTGAGAGAGTTTTGAGATTTATTGGGGGTGTTGCAATTTGTGAGGAAAAATTGTAAGATTGTATTCAAGAGTCTTGTTTACAATCAGAGTTTTGTGAGTAGGACTTGTTCGACAAGTTGTAGAACTTGAAGAACATTAGAAGATATAAAACCGGGGGGTTTTGTGTCTTTAGGTAGCTAGAAATTAGAGTTTATAATTCCTTAGGTTACATAGCTTTGTAATCTTTTGTTGAGACTTGAAGTTTAATAAAGTGGACTTAAATCCTACAGAGGTGTAGGTCGTGTTTTTTACCCTTGTAAGTTGGGGTTTTCCGCGATAAAATATTGTGTCATTATTTTATTTGCTTCACAAAACGTAACTGCTGTAATTCTGCAAAGGAACATATAGAATAAACCTGTTCCTAAGGCGAATTTGGGGGTCAGAATTCCAACAAAAATAGACACCAATTCTTGGATATTGGACAGTGGTACATCTGAACATATGAATTTTAACAAGCATCTTCTTTCCAATTTTAAGCCATTAGGAAATCCAATCATGGTGACACTTCCCAATTCTCACAAAGTTAAGGTCACACATTATGGTTCTGTTAGTCTTCTGCAAAATCTGATCTTGCATAATGTTTTCTATAATCCATCTTTTAAATTCAATCTTATGTCTGTCCACAAGTTGTGTAAACAACTAATCGACATGTTCTCTTCACTCCTGATTCTTGCTTTCTACAGGGCCCTTCAATGAAGCAGCCACTGGAGATTGGTGAAGAAAAAGGTGGACTCTACATTCTAAAATCGAAGTCTAAAGCTGCAGCTTCTAGGGATAGTTTTATTTCTAGTCAAGTTTTAATTCCAAGAAGGCACTGTGTTGCCCATCCTGTTCCTATTTTAAATTCTAGTTTCAGTGTTCCTGTTTCAAATGTAGAAGAGAAGCTATGGCATTGTAGACTCGGTCATATGCCTTTAATCAATATGAAAAAAATTCTGTCTTTTCCAGTATCTCATTGTTCAAATTTTAAATCTCCATGTATTGTTTGTCCAATGGCTAGACAGTCCAAAATCCCTTTTCCCTCTAGTTCTATTTCTACAAAATCTATTTTTGAATTAATTCATGTAGATACTTACAACAATCCTACTCATGACAATTTCAGATATTTCTCACTATATTAGATGATTTTAGTAGAGGAACATGGACTTTCTTACTATCTTCCAAATCAAATGCTTTTACAGTACTTAAATCTTTTCTAATCATGATAGAGAGGCAGTTTCGCACTAAAGTCCAGAAAATAAGATCAGATAATGCTTTTGAATTAGGAACTGGAAAACTACAATCTGAACTTTTTTCATCTCAGGGAATCATTCACCAAACAACTTGCGTTTCCACTCCACAACAAAATGGAGTTGTGGAAACACTACACCATTTTAGGCCTACGGCCACACCGGTAAAGTGTAGCCTAAACTAGCTAAAAGTGTGGCCTTTGATAATAGGCTACACTTTTGGACTTTAGGCAACACTTTTTAGGGGGTGGCCTAAAGAAGCGTAACCTTTGACATTAGGCAACACTTTTTAAATGTAGCCATCACAGGTACACTTAAAAAGCGTTGCCATAGAGGTATAAGGGCACGCTTTGTAGTGATTCATTAGCAACACCTTTTTTTTATTCTACCACACTTAAAAGCGTTGTCTTTCCTTTATGATTGGTCACATTTAAAAAATGTTGCCTTTTATATCTCATCTATTACAACACTTATAAAATGTAACTTTTTTTGGACGTCCTACAACAACACTTTTGAAGTGTTGCAACGTTCTGTAGATTTTTGATGCCACAATTTTTTATTTTTAATAATAATAATTTTTATTTGCATATATTCAATAATCACAAATTTAAATATACAAGTACTATAAAGCACAAAATTAACTAATAATGAAATCGAAGCGATATATTTCACATGTCTTGTACAACTAGTATCAATAAATTCAACAAAACCAAATGCATTCAAACATATATGACAATAGTCCAAAAACACTTTATCATTCACTACAATAGATCGAGTTTACTCTTGGACACAATTCAAATTAAATTACCGGCATTTTCCTGCACATTCAAAATAAAATTATAAGTTAGTGACATAAATCATGCATTTAATATGAGTAAGCCAAGCCAATTCATAACAATAAAGTTGTGGAAGTGCATAATTGAAGAGTATTCACTCTAAAAATGGCAACATTTAGCCTTTCTATATCCCTCACAAAAAACTATCTGGAGCACCAAAATAATGTAAGTCACTGCTGCTTTATCATTATAAGAGAAATATTTATACATAGTTTTAGCTCATTCTGGAATTTGATACCTTTTTCTTCTCCTCATCAAGCTTTTTCTCTTCTCGCTCAGTGAAGGCTTCACGTTTATTCAGTTCTCTGCCCCAAGATCAAGCTTGTTCTTCTTTCTCTCCAGATCTAAGCTTAACATTTATTGCTCCATTAGGACCTTCTGTACATGCTCACGTTCAAGGCGTTTCATATCTGTCTGATTACTGCACCGTGAATGGTTACGAATGATCTTTAAGTCAATTGAGAAACTAACATACAAACTAACAAACATGAAAAGACAGAAAGCCGACATACAAACTAACAAACATGAAAAGCTCAGATAATATAATTAATTGGTGAAGAAAGTGAACATCAAGTAAACTTTGGCAAAAACAGCCTATGCAATCTGTCAACATGTGAACACCAAGCTCACCAGCAAAGAAGGTTCAGTGAGTGAAGTTGTTCAGAACTCAACTATGTTGTATTACTAATACAATAGAACAATTGATAATCTTATAAATATACAGAAGAGATCAACAGGAATACCATGTCTTGGTAGATACACCCTCCCATAACCAAAAAAAATAAAGCTCAGTCAAGCAAATTTAGCATATCAAGACAGGGTTCTAAGATCTTTTACCCCTCATCAACATAACAGATACCAAGAACAAATAAAAGACATATCATACTCTAAAAGATGCCTTCTCACAATAAACTTGGTATAAACAACATATAACAAAAGAAGGGTCACAATATATGAAGGAAATTGAACCACAAGATAGGAAGAAACACCAGGATAATGTTAACAATAGAAGCTGGCATTTCCTTACAAAGAATAAACTATATAGATTTTCATTGCCATTGAATTAGTTATGAAAATGAACTTATACACAGAAAGAACTTACCTCTTCCAGAAGAAGTAGTTTCCTAGGATTGCCGTTTATGTTGGATGTGAACACTCTGCATAAATGATAAGAGAGGTTGCTTCAGTAGAAAGAGAACTCCATTTGCAACCAACTGGTTGAGATTTTGAATCACCAAAGAAGAGAAATCGGAAATACACTATTGATCCCTGGTGAACGGGAGTTATAGGGTGGCATCTTGTAGGTCCAAAATAACAGACACATACACACACAATATCTTCACAAGTTTGTGACATCAAAAAAAAAAAATCACAGCCACAACATCTGCATAAGTGTGACTGATATGAAGACTTGAACAGGCTGCATAAGTGCTACTTATTTTTCTGATTAAATTTTTGATATTGGTGATAAGAAACAAGCTAAAAATCTTTTGTAGTAATTTGTCAATTCAAGATGGACATGGTAAAATAAGTACTACACTATTTTGATAAGTTTAATAAGTTGATAACTTGGTCATGTAATCAACTCCACCAGCAGTAGCATCTTCATCTTTGGGATATATATTTGATAACTTTATTGTAACCTAGATGAATTGAAAAATGAAATATAGTTAAGTAGTTACGAGTGAAGACATTTCAAATTAGAGTTATTTCTTTAGGATTAAAATTTTGTGATAGTGCAACATAAGAGGGGATGAGACAGAGCTTACTAATGCTTTCTCAAAAAAAACAAAAACAAAAAAACTACTACACTACACAATAAACAGTGAACCTCTATAGTATGAGAACCTGTTACGAAGGCGTAGATGAAGAGAAAAGTGTAGTGACAACAATATTTACCGAAAGAAAAACGTGATTGTAGACGAGCCCATATATATTGACCACCGACTGTTGCAACACAGTACCATATCTTTTGAGCAATTATAAGTCTTGGTCCCTCTAATATAGTTCTCACTATAACAAACATGGAAAAGGAGAACTAAAACTAAAATTACAGCAGTTGATGCAAGAAAAACAAATGGAACTGCATTAAGCTGTCAACCTTCTCACTTCAAACACAAAGTAAGACAAAGGAGATTTTCCAAGACAATCCTTCCATGACAAATTTACTCTACATCATTGCTAATTTAGATTTACCAAACTATAAGACTGCTGTGAAAAGTGTGGGGACTTCGACTCGTGGTGAAGGAACAGAAACACCAACACATCCCATTCCCTATTCAGTGGCGAAATGTTAGAACACACATTTTTTTCATTTATTCACTCAACTGGTGGATCGATGAAGCTGCAGGTTTTAGTACAACGCATCTTGGGGTTCCTAGTTCCCTCAACTAAGTGATGAATCAAACTTTAACACTAACGACGGATGAGAATTCGGGCAGAATCTTGGACTTGAAAAAAAGCTCTGGAAAACTATCTGCGAAACGAATTAGAAAATATGATACTCTTATCGACACTTGACTCTCCCTGCCTTCAATGTGTTTCTATATATATATATATATATTAACTATTTTCTTCAGCTTCTCTAAATGTTTTTGCTCAAATAAATCACAACTTTTTTCCAACTCCTAACAGTGAAAAAGGAGGTTTATATAGAGTCTAAAATACAAGCTACACTCCCAAAAATCAACTTATGGAGCTAAAATACAAGTCACACTCCCAATAATCGTATAAAAACAGAAGAATATTAAAACAATAAAGCTAAAATTTAGACTTTCAGAATGGAATTTCTTACCTGATAAAACCTACTCCAACAAAATATGTTTGAAATCGTGTTCTTCAGTGAGAAACTTGAGAGAAAAGTGTGATGGAGAGACTAAATAGCTTAAGTTCATCATCTTTCCAACAACCCAAAAGAATTCATTCCTTCTAAACACAAAACAAAAAATCAAACACTTCAGCTAAGAAGAAGAATGCTTTAGAAATAACACTTGACAAAATAAGTATCGGAAAAGAGAATCGTACTTACTCTTCAAGAAATTGTTATTTGGAGAAGACGACTTGAGATATGAATTGTTTGATAACTGCAACTCTTCAACTCTTCAACTCAGTTCTTTGAGGACATCAACTCTTTAGCGTGTATCGGAAAGGAGAATCAGTTCTTTAGCTATCTTCACCTCTCTTCACCTTGGTTCATCATCTCTTTGGTTCATCGAAAATATGGATGGAAACGTGAAGGAGGAAAGCTGAATGAAGAAAGTGCAGTGAAAGAGTAAAGTGAAGTGAAAAAGTTAATGTTTATCATTTATTAATGTTTATTGTTTTGGCCAATGAAAATGGGAAGGAGTGTTAAAAATATTGGAGGGAATATAAAATTTTAGTGAAATTTTTTAAGGCAACATTTATAAGGTGTTGTTTTTTCAATTATAAAAATATTACATTTTAGAAGTGTGGCTATATATGTAAATAGGTGTTGCCAATTATATCATATTATAACAACACTTATAAAGTGTAGCTTATACCATTAAAGAGTACACTTTTAAAGTGTTGCCAAAAATATCGTAGCTAAAAGCTAAAAATTTCAGCTACGCTTTAAAATTGTTCCCAAAACTACTTTAGGCAACACTTTACAAGTGTATTCAAGAATTAGTGTGGCCGTAGACCTAAAATGGTGTAGTGAAAGGAAACATAGGCATCTATTAGAAACGTCTAGAGCGCTTCTTTTTCAATCGCATTTACCTATTAATTTTTGGGGTGATTGTCTTTTAACAGCAACCTATTTGATTAATAGGTTTCCTTCCAAAGTTCTCAAATACAAAACACCTTATGAGATTCTCTTTAAGTCTAAACCAAATTATCAAAGTCTTAAGTGTTTTGGTTGTTTGTGTTTTGCTTCCACACTTTCAGTTCATAGGGCAAAGTTTGAACCGAGAGCTGTGTCATGTGTGTTTTTGGGATATCCTCATGGAAAGAAAGGTGATAAGTTACTCAATCTTCAAACCAAGAAAATGTTTGTTTCAAGAGATGTGATATTTCATGATAACATATTTCCTTTTGCCTCTACTAAACTTGGTGAATGTACAGAATCTTTTCTACCTGAGGATAATATTATTGTTCCTAAGGATCATGTGCCTACTTTAGTTCCTCATAATCTGGCGACAGAGGACAATTCTATTCCCATTTCACCTATCACTAAGTTTAGTTTTCCTGATGATCGTCATTGTGGAGTCTTAGAATCTCCATCTTCTCCTATTATTCCTGCAAACATTCCCTCACCTTCTGTTTCTCCTATGGTCATAAATAATATTCTTAGAAAATCTTCTAGGTCTCATAAAACGCCTAGTTATCTAAAGGATTATATATGCAATGCTTTGCACCTCACCAATGTCACCAGTTCTTGTTTTCTTTCATCTGTTACCCCTCCTCAGTTTTCTTTTTCCAGCTTGTCTTCCACAAATCAAACATTCATTATTTCCCTCTCAAACCTCCAAGAACCTACTAGCTACACTCAAGCTATGATGCACCCAGGTTGGCAAAATGCCATGGCTAACAAAATTGCAGCACTTGAATTAAACAAAACTTGGGAGGTTGTAGAGTTACCTCTTGGGAGAAAGGCATTACCCTGTAAATGGGTGTATAAAATCAAACAACATTCAGATGGAAGTGTGTAAAGACTCAAAGCTCGATTGGTAATCAGAGGCGATATACAAAGAGAGGGAATAGATTTCAATGAAACGTTTTCACCGGTGGTTAAAATGACTACAATTAGGTGTATTTTGTTTGTAGCAGTCAAAAAGAATTGGGGATTATTTCAACTAGATGTGGATAATGCATTTTTACATGGAGATTTAGATGAGGAGGTGTACATGAAATTTTCAGTCGGACTTACTCCTCCTTCATCAAATCATGTTTGCAGGCTAAGAAATCCCTTTACGGGCTTCGACAGGCATCTCGGCAATGGTATGCCAAATTGACTTCTGCCTTAAATTTCAAAGGTTTTACTCATTCGTTAAATGACTATTCCCTGTTGTTTAAGAAAACAGATTCTTCTATATGTATTGTGGCTATCTATGTGGACGATATCTTGTTAACAGGAAATGACATTGAAGAGATGAATGACCTTAAAATCTTCCTGAATCAAGAGTTCAAAATTAAAGACTTGGGGAACTTGCACTATTTCCTTGGTATGGAGGTCCTTCGCGAGCAACGGGGTCTAATTCTCAGTCAACGCAAGTTCACTTTGGATTTACTGGCAGAATTTGATGTCTTGGCCTTTCTGCAGTATCTTCCCCTCTTGATCCCACATCAAAATTGCTTGCTAATTCGGGTGAACTAATCAAAGACCTAACTTTGTATCGCCATCTACTCGGAAAGTTAAATTATCTCACACATACTCGCCCAGATCTTGCCTTCACAGTACAACATTTGAGCCAATATATGCAAGATCCAAGGGCCCCTCATATGAATGCTGCTCTTCGTGTCCTTCGCTACTTGTTGAAGGATACAAGTCTGGGATTATTCATGCCTTCATCACCATCTTTTGAATTGATAGCTTTCTGTGATTCAGATTGGGGCGCTTGCCCCAATTGACGAAAGTCTGTAAGTGGATTTTACATAGCTCTTGGTGCTTCTCCTATCTCCTGGAAGTCAAAGAAGCAGACTTCTATATCCCTTAGCTCTGCTGAAGCTGAGTATCGGTCCATGAGGAGAGTTGTTGCTGAGTTGACTTGGTTGGTACGACTATTCACTGATCTTTCAGTTCCTATATCTTTGCCGGTTCCTCTTCACTCGGATAGCAAAGCTGCTATACATATTGCAAAGAATCCCGTTTTTCATGAGCGAACCAAGCATGTGGAGCTTGATTGCCATTTCGTCCGACAACAATTTCTCGCTGGTTTAATTTCACTCTCATTCACTCCATCTTCGTCTCAATTAGCCGATTTATTCACCAAGCCCTTAACAGGGCCTCTTCACAGTAACCTTCTGGGCAAGTTGGGTGTGTTTTCCTCCCCCTCCAACTTTAGGCGGGATGTTGGTGTAAATAATGGTTAAACAGTTACGACGAAGAAGGCAGAGGTTTCCTAAGTTTCAGGAAGATCAGTCATATATATATTTATTTTATTATTTGTAATTATTTTTTAGTTTTTAAACAAAGTGGGACACTTAGTTGGTTAGATAAAGTAGGACACGTTTCATAGTTGGTCAGTCACGTTCTCCATTATCTTTACGCAGTTTGTTGTTCACCTATTTTGTGAGTTGTATATATAAGCATCTGTACAGTGATACAAAATACACATAAAAGAGAATTTTCTCTCAACTAATTTCTTGCTATTCTTTCGGTAGTATCAAAGAAAAAGGTTGAAATCTTTCAACTACACTTGTAACTCAGTAAACGCGAGTATAGCCATTATACCTTTCGGTTTAAGCTCATCTCAAGTTTCAGATCAAATTTATCTCCATTCTTTTGTCTCAAAGTTCTGGCTTTCAACAACGTTGATGTTGGCAATTGGGTGGTCAAGTTTTTTGTCTTCAATTTTCCCCTTCTTGAGAAATTATCTATTCATCATACAACTATTGACTCACCTAGAAATTGTTGGAGCATCATGCTTCAACTAGAAATATTTGGAACTCTGTCGTTGCTTTTATTTTGATTTCATGAAGATCCATAACGTCAATCTTGTCTCTTTTAAGCACATAGGATTGAAATCAAATTTGCTTCTCTAGAATGTTCCTTCAATTCTTACTATTGATTTCATGATGACTCCAGCAGTGATATGTGAACTTGGTCATACGTTTACAACCTATTTCACTCCACTGACGACACTTTTACTTTACTTTAGTCATATTTCAATGGTATGCAAATATATATATTAATGTATTTCGTAGAGCTAGATTAATATATAAAGAAAGCTTGATTTTACTCTTGTAGTTTTAAACTTTTTTTTTAATTATTCCAGAATCTTCTTTTTCTTGATCATGCTTTACCAAAGTTAAACAATCTCAAAGGGTTTGTGTTGAAAGTCTCAGGCATGAACAATTTTTTCCCAATTGGTATTACTCCACTAATAGAAGCATCTCCATATTTGCAAAAACTGCATATTGAGCTACGTATGAGTTTATTCTTTATGTTATTTTTCATAAATACTTTTTCATATTTAGTATATATATGACATATTTGATTAGGTATAGTTTTAAAATAACAACTTTTGAAGTTTAATTATATATATCGTTACAATTTTTTAACTATAAGACTTTGTCATTAAAGATATAATTGAAAATTCAAGCTAAGTTATTTCAAAATTTTAATAAGTATTTTTCTTTTCCTAACATGAAATAAGGATATAGTATCAGAAATAGGAGTAAATAAATTTTATTTAATGTAATTGAACTTAATTCAATAATACACTGGTTTGTTTCCGCCCCATCACCTTTTTATCAAAGTTGCCTACACAGGTTTAAGATTTTCATATAAAAATTAGCCCAGAAGTTTGAAAAATGATATAAAAATTTTTTTAAAAAATAAAAATTAATTATTGAGGACTAAATTGTTGATCCCAATATTTTATTATAGAAAAGAATCATTCTCAATTTATAGGAGTACAAAACAATTTCGTCCAAAGAAGTGTTACCTAAATGTGGAAGAAATTTTCTTCCATAAAGTATTTATTATATTAAAATAACACGTGTTTCAGTAAACTAAATCCAAACTAATAATTACTAAATATTGAGAATATAGTACTAATAAGTTTCCTACTTATTCTCATATTAAATCTATTTTTCCTTGTTATTTTAGCCAATGTCAATTTTGTATGCCAATTTTATTAACTATTAACCTTCAATACAACAAAACTTGTTCTTTTTTTTTTTAATTATAGTCACATGTATATCTATGGAATAAGAAATTTTTCACTATTGATATATGTAAATTAAACTCAATTGTAATTATGTTAGAAAAAGTGTTTTCCTTCGCTTCATACGAGTTATATTGTGCGAACTTTTTTTTTCCTTTTCAGCTTGAATGGCGAGAAACAAAAATCTCCGAAAATAGAGTTATACGAAAAGAGTGTCCCATCAACATCTCAAAAGAAGTTAAATATAGTGGTTACCTTGGTGGTTTTGCTGACAGGGTACTTACAACTCACCTTACTAGAAATAGTATGGCGCTTGAAACATTCATAATTGTTCCTTTAGAATATGATGCTCAAGAAGCAAGAGGTCGGGCTCGACGACAACTACAATGAAAAATTCTGAAATAAGTCAAGCTAGTGATCCTTTAGGTGTTGTTGGGTTGCTGATTAGAGTTATGAAGAAAATAATGTATTTATTTAGAGGTCAATTATTGATGTATTAGTTATTTCACATTTTAACATGCATACAAGAATACATACATTTTCTCGTAGCTTATACATGTATTAGCTATGTGAGTTTCTAAATTATAAACCAAATGTTGAATTGATTTTCATATTGTCATCTAAAGTTCTGCTTAGGGCTCTTAACTCTTTATTTGATGATCAATATATAGGCTATCACTTATCAAAATGGAGTTATTAATCTGAATTATCTTGCTTATGAAGATGATATTATTATCTTTACATAACATAATGCATATTCTTTAAAGAAAATAGTATCAATTATACATGATTATGAGACCCAATCTTGTCAGAAAGTTTCACGATACAACCCACTGGGTCGTGTGAGTACCCACTCTGACACCTAAGTAGAAGAACCCTCATATTCCAAGGTTTATTCATGCGGAAACTCAACGAAATAGATATAGTGTAGAGTAAAATCTTTATAACAGGATCTTATTCATACACTAGTTAAAACATTTAAAGTAACTTGAAACCCCCAAGGATCTAGTCTGAAAAGAACAAGAGCTACTAAGAATTACAATATGATAACAATTTAATAAAAGGACACAACTCCCACCATGTGGAAGGAAGAGTCGAAGCTGCTGGAGGATTTTTTCGTTTTCACCTAATGAAACGTCACCAATCCTGCATCCAGACTATGTCAAAAAGGCATACCAAGAGTAGTATTAGTACAACCATACATACTTGTAGGTATCATCGATCAACCCGACGCCACCTCATAAGATATGAACAAAACAATCAAAGATCATGCCTGGACCCCTCGCTTCTCCACCTTTTAACCTTTACTTAGAGCACCTTCCAATTAAACCTATCTCTTTCATACGAGGTTACAACCTAAATACACTAACCGCCTTGTATACTAGAAGTACCACTACCACACTTAAAATCCCAATTGTTCATAGATTAAATATACTATCCAATTTGTATTCTATAGTAAACTACCACACTTAAGAGTCCAACAGATTATAGCTTAAACATACTAACCAGATTGTATACTACGAATAAAACTACCACACTTAAGATTTCAATAGATCATTGCTCAAACATACTAACCACATTGTATAGTACGAGTAAAACTACCACACTTAAGGTTCCAATATATCATAGTTCAAACCCCCAACGCGTAGATACATATACACACCTCACAAAAATAAGCATATCATATTACACCTTTCACATTTTATCACAAGTAGTTGGCCCACTCATGGGATCCAAAGTCAAACTGTTAGCATACCGGAACGTGGAAACCGATCACAGTTAGAGTGCCAGAACGTGGCAGCCGAGTCCAGTTAGTATGCCAAAACGTGGCAATCCGATCCAAGTTAAAGTGCCAGAATGTGGCAGCGGATCCCAGAAATACATCGCAATAATACATCAAGATCACATATTCAAGTCATGATTTCATCATATCGAATTTGTTAGAGTAAGGTTTTAATGATAACAAACTTAATCCACTGCAGGTAAACAGATCACCAAAATGGGAAATAATCAAGCATGGAACCCCACAAATAAATAGGAGATTACCAATTAAATGATCCACATTGAGACAAAATAAATCAAGGATTTGGAAAATGATCAGCAGAATGCAAATCTCTCAATCAAAGGATTCTGATTGAGACACAATAAATCAAGATTTGGGAAAGAATTATTAGAATGCAAAAGACAAAAAAAAGGCACATATCATAGAGGTAGTATATATCGTCAATTAAGGAATACACAACAACTATATGGACGATCAATGAAGCTGAACAAGAATAAAGACTGGAAATCAGTCTTGAGTTTTATTCTAGGAAAATTAGGATCACTTACCTTATTTTCAAAGTATGAAATCTCTAGGGTTTCTATCTCTTCACAGAAAAAGATTCATGACTTCAAACAATATAAGTGGAGGCTCGACTGACTGAAGCAAGTGTACAACAAGTCTCAATCATCTCACATTACCTTCTCTAATTTTATCAAGCTTTGTATTACATAGTTATATTGTGTAAACAAAAAAGAGAGGAGTGAAAAATATTGTTGGTAAGGATGTGTATCAAAACAAGAGTGAAACAAACACTGAGTGTAAACAGATTACACTCATCATGTACTCACACGAAAAGTTCACAAGCTTGAAGAGAACACCCTTGCAACCCAAGGGGACTGGACGTAAGATCCACAGTGGATCCTAACCAGTATAAAAATAACTTGTGTCAAGTTTACTTTGCTGTTTTTTAATTACTCTTCTCTACCAGCTATAGTCGACTAAAGAGCACCTTAAGTCGACTACCCTCAATCGAAAAATAGCAATTCACCCCCTCTTGCACCTTCAATTGGCATCAGAGCGAGGTCTCACAAAAATCTGTCTAACAACATGTGAGAAAAATATCATGGCTCAACAAATTATGGGAGCCCTATTTCAAGAGGGAACTTCCCAAACAAGACCTCCGTCGTTTAATGGAAAACATTTTTCTCATTGGAAAGTAAGAATGGAAATCTTCATCAAGTCTTATGATGTGAAGGTTTGGAGAGTTATCAAACTTGGTGGCATTCCAATTCCTATATCAAAAATTTCAAACGAAAGTCAAAATTCTTCTACTCCAAGTTTGGAGAACTATACTGATGAACAAATGGAAGTTATTTAAATAAAATCCAAAGCAGAGAATGTTCTCTACAATGCTATTAGTGGTGAGGAATATGAAAAAATATCATGTTGTGATACTGCCAATGAGATGTTGGATAAACTAGAGGTTACCTACGAAGGAACTGATAAAGTCAAGGAAACTATAATCAGTCTGCTAGTATATGAATATGAATTTTTTCAAATGAAGGAGGGAGAAACTATTGAAAACATGTTTGCCCGACTGAGTAAAATCATTGGCGAACTCAAAGCTTCCGGAAAGACATATCCTCCCATTGAGAATATTTGAAGATTTCTTCGAAGCCTACCTCCACAATGGCACGCCAAAGTAGTTGCTCTAAAAATCATGAATTTGAACACTCTAACCTATGATGAGGTAAGAGGAGATCAAATTGCTTTTGAGAAAGCTCATCTCAACAAAATGAGTCGAGAAGAATCCAAAAAGAAAAATGTGGCATTCAAAGCAAATCTGGAAAACAAAGGAGAAGAAGAGTTGGCTGAAGATGAAGTTTCTCTTATTACCAGATTTGTAATGGAATCCTTTAGAAAATCTAGGAGCAGCAGAAGAGGAAGAAATCTTGGAAGAGGAAAGTACTTAACAGATCAGTCAAGAAACGATGGAAAATGCTATGAATGTGGCAAATATGGTCACATAACTAGTGTATGTCTAGAAGCAAATAAAAATTACTTAGAGGAAATCAAAAGAACAAAGCTCTAAGTAGCTGGAGTGATGAAGACTGTTTTGAAAATGAACATGAAGAAATCGGTAACATATGCTTTATGGCTATTGGAGAATCAAACCCTAATGTATGTAATAACTGTAATGATTTAAAAAATCTGCTAGATCGTGCTATGACAGACCTAAATAGAATTCTCTCTAATTTTAGAAACATTCAAAATGAGAAAAGAAATTTGGAAATCAAATAAGAAGTAAGTGAAGTTGAAAAGATATCCTTTATGAAGAAATATTTGATTTAAAAATGCTCCTAAAAAACCTTGAAATCAAATTCTTCAACTTCCTCTAAAACTTTTACTAGGAGTAAAAACTCTTTAAGTGGAAATTACTCTAGTGGCAACGAGTTGCTTAAATGGACTAGTGCAAAATCTAACAGTAATGACTCCAACTATGAAGTAGATATTCCCGAATTTTGTCATTATTGTGGAAAGTCTGGTCATATTTCTTACAATTGCAAATCTAGAAATAATAACTCTTCTAAATGGGCTTGGAGACCCAAAATAACTCCAAATAACTCTAACCTTAAAGGACCCAAAAAGGTTTGGGTACCTAAAAGGAAATAATGTTTGTGTTTTGCAGGAACACCGCAAGAAATTCAAAGGAAAATGGCACCTGGATAGCGGGTGTTCAAATCACATTACAGGAGACAAAAATTTATTCAAATCCCTTGCTGAATACAAGGGAGGAAACATTCGTTTTGGTGATAACTAAAAAGGAACGATAATTGGTATTGGTACTATCTCATTTAATAATTCTTGTGATATCTCAAATGTCTATTTAGTGACAGGGCTTTCAATATAATTTTTTGAGTATTAGTCAACTATGTGACTCAAATATACAAGTACAGTTTCAAAAGGATCAATGCTTGATAGAAAAAATCTACTGGAAACAATCTGTTACAAGGAAGAAGAGAAAAAAACCTACACATTCTCGACTCTGTTAAAAACAAAGGAGAGCACATTTGCCTAGAATCAATGACTGATGATTCCTTTATCTGGCACAAGAAACTTGGTCACACAAGCATACGACTAATTGAGAAACTTTCTAAGAATGAACTGGTCGTTTACCAAAACTGGATTACTCCAAAGATCACCTCTATGACGCTTGTCAAAGGAAAAACAAACAAGAAACTCTTTTTCTGGTAAGGATATTGTCTCCACAAATAAACCTCTACAACTCCTACACATGGATTTATTTGGATCCACCAGAAAAGCTAGCATCAGTTGAAAGAGGTATGCTTTTGTGATTGTTGATGATTATATCATTTTACCTGGGTTATGTTTTTATCTCACAAGGATGATACTTAATTTTTTTTTGAGTTTTTCTGTGAGAAAGTTCAACGAGATAAAGGTTACTATATTACATCCATAAGAAGCGACCATGGAGGAGAATTCGAAAATAACTTGTTTAAAAAGTTCTGCAATGATAAAGGTTACACTCACAACTTGTCATCACCTCGATCACCTCAACAAAATGGAGTCGTGGAACGAAAGAACAGGACACTACAGGATATGGCAAGAACAATGATAATCGAGCATTCTCTTCCACACAAGTTCTGGGCAGAAGCTGTAAGTACGACTTGTCATGTGCTGAATCGATGCCTAATCAAACCTATTCTGAAAAAGACACCCTATGAACTATGGAATGGTAAACGACCCAACATCAGTTATTTCCATCCATTCGGGTGCAAATATTTTGTTCACAGCAATGGAAAAGACAATATCGATAAGTTTGATGCATGAACCGATGAAGATATATTCCATGGTTACTCAAACTTTAGTAGATCTTATAGAATCTTTAATAAGCATACTTTACATATTGAAGAATCTATTCATGTTGTTTTTGATGATTCTAACAAATCTATTGAGATAAGAGCTAATTCTGATGATGAAGAGAGTCAACTCTCCAACTCAACTCAAAGGGAGCTAAATAGTGCTGAACAGTCGACTACAGAGGAATCGTCCATAAGTCCTATAGTCGAATTTGTCCCAAATTAATGGAGAAGCTAACCAGATTATCCAAGCAAATATATTATTAGAAACCCAAGCGAAGACATGAAAACTCAAACATCAAGAAGAAATGAGACACAGGTTGCACTCATCTCTCAGTTAGAACCAAAGAAATTAAAGGAAGCTCTTTGAGATGAGCATTGGGTCAAGGCCATGAAAGAGGAACTGGATTAATTTGACAATAATCAGGTTTGGACTCTCATTCCTAAACCAGATGACAATTCTATCATTGGAACCAAACGGGTATACAAAAATAAGCTAAATGAATCTTGAGAAGTAATTTAAAAACAAAGCTCGATTGGTGGCTCAAGGCTATTCCCAACAGGAGGGAGTTGACTATGAAGAAATGTTTGCTCCTGTTGCAAGGTTAGAATCTATTCTTTTACTTCTAGCCTTCGCTGCTCATAAAGGTTTTAAACTTTTTCAAATGGATGTAAAAAGTGCCCTTTTAAACAGGTTTACTGAAGAAGAAGTTTTTGTAAAACAACCTCCAGGTTTTGAAAATACAAAATTTCCTTATCATGTTTTTAAACTCTCCAAAGCTTTGTATGGTCTCAAACAAGCACCTCGTGCTTGGTATGACCATCTTAGCAACTTTCTTCTAAATCATGGCTTTACTCGTGGTATAATTGATACTACTCTTTTCATTAAAATATCGTCTTCTGAGAATCTCATTATTCAAATATATGTTCATGATATTATCTTTGGAAGTGGTGATATTTCTTTATGTTACTCTTATGCAAAGTGAATTCGAAATGAGTATGATGGGCGAGTTAACCTTTTCTATAGAACTATAAATCTATCAATCCGAGAAAGGTACATTTCTTTGCCAAACTAAATATTGTAAAGAGCTCATACAAAAGTTCAGCTTGGAAAATTCAAAGGCATTAGGCACTACCATGAGTTCCATATGTTACCTTGACAAAGATGATCAAGGTAAAACTGTTGATGAAACAAAATATCGAGGTATGATTGGTTCTTTACATTACCTCACTGTCAGTCAACCAGACATCATCTTTAGTGTGTGCAAGTGTGCTTGTTTTCAGTCTGTCCCTAAAGAATCTCATCTTATAGCGGTAAAGTGTATCATTTACTACTTAGTCGGAACAACCTCCATTGGTTTATGGTATTCAAAAGAAAAAAAATCTTTCTTAAAGGATTTTCTTACGCTGACTATGCAGGTGATAAAGATGATAGGAAAAGCACCAGTGGTACCTGTCAAATTTTGGGAAAATCTTTAATTTCATGGAACAATAAGAAACAAAGCTCTCTCTCCCTTTCAACAACAGAAGCTGAATATATTGCCATTGGTCAATGTTGTGCTCAAATTTTATGGATGGTTCATCAATTAAGTGATTATGATTTATCTTTTAAACCTGTCAAAATTATGTATGATAATTCTAGCGCTATTTGTCTTTCAAAAAATACGGTGCATCATTCTAGTGCGAATCATATTGACATAAAACATCATTTTATTCGTGATCATGTTATAAACAGAGATATTGAAATTTCCTTTATTAGCACTGATTTTCAACTTGCTGATATTCTTACAAAACGTCCTTTGGAACAAAGATTTTGCTCTCTTCGAAAATCTTTAAATATTATTGAGAATCCTTTGAATTGTTAAAATTACTGCATGCTTTTCCATAATTGTTTGTTGCTTCGTATATTGTGTTTCCTTCTCCACCTCTCTCTCCTCAATGTTTGAAGAAATGTCGACGGCTATTGTCAACCTATTTCCTACGTCACCGTAAACTGTTATGTGGTGTTTTTTGTCTGCCCTGTGTTGGGCGTTTGACTTATCGATAAGACTCTGTGATGTTTCATTTTTGTTCTTTCCTTTTTGCTGATTCCAAAGGGGGAAAATATTATCTGGTGTCTGATCTTATTGTTAGTTTTATGTAGTATATTTAATGTGCTGCCTGTGCTATTCTTTAAATTTCTGTGATTCTCTATTTAGTCTATTATCATTGCTGGTATCGCTGCATATATGAATTAATTGTGTTTGCACAACAAAGAAAACTCCTGCATATCTTCATGGGGGGTATACTAATACATTCACAAGTCAACCATATCCTACTACATTCAGGGGGAGCAAATCAAAATCTCAAATCCATACAAGTCAACTACAACAGTGAAGTTTCTCTACTATATATTGTCCTCATAAAAAAGGGGGCGACTGTTAGAGTAAGATTTTAATGATAACAAAATTGATCCACTGCAAGTAAACATATCACCAAAATGGGAAAGAATCAATCATGTAAACCCACAAATCAAGAGGAGAATACCAATCAAATCATCCTGATTGAGACACAATAAATAAAGGATTTGGGAAATGATCAGCAGAATGCAAATCTTTCAATCAAAGGATTCTTATTGAGACACAATGAATCAAGATTTGGAAAGAATCATCAGAATGCAAAAGCCACAAAAGGTACAAATCATAAAGGCTGTATATATTGTCAATTAAGGAAGACACAATGGCTTTATGGACGATCAAGGAAGCTGAACAAGAATCAAGACTGGAAATCAGTCTTGAGTTTTATTCTTGGAAAATTAGGATCAGTTACCTTATTTTCCAAGGATCAAATCTCTTGTGTATCTATCTCTTCACAGAAAAAGATTCAAGACTTCACACACTATAAATGGAGGCTCGACTGACTCAATCAAGTGTACAACAAGTCTGAATCATCTCGCATTCCCTTCTCTACTTTTATCAAGCATTGTATTACCTAGTTATACTGCATAAACAAAAAAGAGAGGAGTGAAAAATATTGTTGGTAAGGCTGTGTAAGAGTGAAACAAACACTGAGTGTAAATAGATTACACTCATCATGTACTCGCACCAAAAGTTCACAAGCTTGAAGAGAACACTCTTGCAACCCAAGGGACTGGACGTAAGATCCACATTGGATCATAACCAGTATAAAAACATCTTGTGTCAAGTTTACTTTAATGCTTTTTAATTACTCTTCTATACTAGCTATAGTCGACTAAAGAGCACCTTAAGTCGACTACCCTCAATTGAAAAATTAAAAAATAGCAATTCACCCCCTCTTGGACCCTCAATAATTACATATCTTTTTCAACATCTAAGACCATTGTTGCAACATGCATACATATACAAGTATCACCACGAAGCACAACACGTGTATATCACACCATCACAGAATCACAGACATCACCTAGTCACATACTTAATTACATATGGGTTCCCTCGATTTCTCCTGACGGAATTACACTAGTTTAAAAGCTAGTTCATCATCACATAGTTTCTTTACTAGTTTTCTTTACCTTGACCACAACTCCTTGTCACCATTAAACGATAACCTAACAAGAAACCCATTCAAGAATACAAAATAAGAAACTCGACTGATTACCGTCTCACCACAACACTAACCCCATAAGCATTGAATTATAGGAACTTTCCACAGAATATTACTCGGTTCACGAAGGTCTAAACATACCTCATATTGTTAAATTCATATATTATATGGTATACATGGATTTGAAACTACTCAACATAAAAACCTAACCTACATGGGCGCCAACAATGGAAGTGAAGGATGGAGAAATCACAAAAGTTGTTCCCAAGACTTGGCAATAGTACAATGAGGCGGACAGAAAGAAGATTGAGAAAATTTACAAAACCAAAAAACTTCAATCACATTTTGGCTTGTGAGTCTGCAAAAGAAATATGGGATTGTCTGAAGATAACCCATAACGCACGGAGCAAGTGAAGGAATCAAAGGTGGACATGCTGACCACCTAATATGAGAACTTCACAATGAAGAAGGGAGAAACCATTAGTGACATGCATACTGGGTTCTCCTCCAGAACCAATGAGCTACGCTGCTTGGGAGAACCGATCCATCCCAATAAAAAGCTCAGGAAGATATTTCGAATCCTTCCCAAGTAATGGGCAAGCAAGGTGGATGCCATTACTGAAGCAAAGGACCTGAAAGTATTGACAATGGATGCCTTGATTGATAACCTTCAGACTCACAAAATGAATAGGAACCAAGACTCTTCAAAGAAGGAGGTAAATAAAGATAAGTACCAAGACATTAAGATCTCATCAGGTGAAATCTAGAGTGAAGAGGAGGATATGGCTTATACACCAAGAGCTTCCTAAAAATCGTGATGAAGCATGGAGGTTTTCAAAAGGGAGTGAACTCTCTCAAGGCTGCAAATGGAAGTGACTTATGTCACAATTGTGGAAAGTTCAAAAAATTCATAAGAGGGTGTCATATGCTTAAAGTTGAAACCAAGGAATACCAAAGACCTGGAGGTGTGAAAGACAGAAAGAGGAATCTGGTACTTGAAAAGTAAGAAAGAAAATCAGCAGCTGACTATGTGCCAGTTTGGATTGACTTTTTTTAGGTGTTTTAAAGTCAAAATAGCTTTTAAGCAGTTTTGAAGTATTTGAGTAAAGTTAAAAAGCTCTTATAAACACTTATTTTAAAGTAAAAATAACAAAAATAAGCCAAAAGTCATAAGTTAGAAATCCTAACTTATGGCCTTTGGCTTATAAGTCATAAGCCACAAGTCAATCCAAACAGGCCCTATATTGTGAAGAAAGCATTTGCTGTCTGGGGAGACTCCTCAAGTGAGTCAGAAGAATCAGATTGTCCCGAAGATGCATCCATGCTAGATATTACAGATGATGAGAATATGTTTGATGGAATGTTCACATTCATGGCTAAATCTGACAACGAGGAAGATGAAGAAAATGTAACTCTTTTTGACCTTAAACAAAACTTGAATGCTTACTCTGTTAGAAAGTTAAGAAATTTAGCAAATGTTCTGATTGACTCTGTTATAGAGTTAACAACTGAAAAAAACTCTATGAACAACAATCTAGAAAATTTCAATGAAGAAAACAAAGCATTGACTGTTCATATGTCTGTTATCGAGGAACAATTGACAGTTCTAGCGACTGAAAATCTTGAACTGAAGGATAAATTGAGTATAATGAATGAGAAATCTGGCAAAAGAAAGGGAGAGGCTAGCAGTTTGCAAATAGAGCTAGAAGCTAGTCTGAACACTTCTAAGAGCCCGTTTGGATGGGCTTAAAAAAAGTAGCTTTTAAAAAGTACTTTTGAAAGTGCTAGAACTTATTTTTAAAATAAATAGTTATGTGTTTGGATAAAAGTGCTGAAGTTAAAAAAAAAAGTTGTTGAAGTGTTTGGCAAATAAGTGCTGGTAAACACTTATTTTAATCAAAATGTCTGAAATACCCATAAAAGCTGTTAACATAATAAGAGTTAATAATAATAATAATAATAATAATAATAATAATAATATATAATATATAATAATAATAAATAATAATAATAATAAATAATAATAATAATAATATATAATAATAAAAATAAATAATAATAATAAATAATAATAATGATAATAATAATAAAATATGAAAATAATAATAATAATATATAATATATAATATATAATAATAATAATAATAATAATAAAGAATAATAATAGTATATAATAATAATAAAGAATAATAAAATAAATAATAATAATAATAAAATATTAATAATAATATATAATAATAATAATAATAATAATAATATATAATAATAATAATAAAAAATAATAAAATAATAATAATAATAATTAAATATAAATAATAATATTAAATAATAATAATAATATAACAATATGAAAATAATAATAATAATAATAATAAATAATAAAATAAATAATAATAATAATAATATATAAAATATTAATATTAATAATAATAATAATAATAATAATAATATATAATAATAACAAAATTATAATAATAATAATAAAATAATATGAAAATAATAACAATAATAATAATATTTAATAATATATAATATATAATAATAATAATAAAGAATAATAAAATAAATAATAATAATAATAATAATAATATAATAATAATAATAATAATATAAAATAATAATAATAATAATAATAGTAATAATAAAGAGTAATAAAATAAATAATAATAATAATAATAATAAAATAATAAAATATTAATAATAATAATAATTATTATTATATAATAATAATAATTATAATAAATAATAATAATAATAATAATAATAATAATAAAAGAAATAAGGGCAAAAAGGTAAAAATTTGGTCAACTTAAAAGAGCTTATAAGCTAAAAAAAAACCACCCCTACCCCAACTTTTAACTTTTGGCTTAAAATAAGTTTTTTTAACTTAAAATAAGTTATTTTGAGAATTGTCAAACAGCTAATTAAGTCAAAAACCAGCTTTTAAGTCAGTTTGACAAGCTTTTAAGCTGAGCCAAACAGGCTCTAAAACTAGATTGCTCTAGCCTTGGAGAGAAATGATCAGATGGAAAGGGACCTGTTCTATCTTAGAAAAGAACTGAAAAATTCTCTATGACGGACCAACTCCACCAAGTTACTTTCTAATATCACTAGTCAAAGTAACTACAACAGGAAGGGGTTAGGAAGCTTGAACATTAGTCCTCCTTACAATCCCCACAGTAATTATATGTCTGTGTCAGATAATCAGTTATGTCTTAACTGTGGTCGCAATGGTCATCTCAAAAAGGATTGTCCTGCTTGGAGATCCTCACAACAAAACTTTTCAGTCTACTCTAGGTGGAAAATTGCACAGAACAAGGGACCTGCTCGTATTTCTAAGTATTCAAACATGAAAAAGACTAACTTGCCTCATTGGACGAGAAGCACTCTCATTATGACTTCTATCTACTTTTTGGGAACTCAAACTAAAATGGATTTCCAAGTCTAACAAGTGATCTTTGTTGCAGGGGAATGGAGGAAATAACAATTAGTGTTGGTTCATAGATAGTGGATGCTCAAAGCATATGATCGGAAAGACTGAAATCTTCCTTTCACTCAAGACACTTCAAGTTGGAGGTGATGGAAAAAAGGATTATATTCTTGGAGTTGGTAGAATTGGAAAATCACTAGAACACTATTAAAAATGTCTACTACGTCAGTGGATTAAAATACAGTCTTCTTAGTATATCTCAAATTTGTGACAGAGGGAATGAAGTCAGATTTGTATCATAAAAGTGCACTGTTACCAGTTTTTCAACTAAGGTGCCATGCCACGAGCCTACACCCCGTATGTGGGTGGCACTCGAAGACCATTGCTTGTCCCAAACAAACCATTGTCTTGGCTTACTTACTCATTGGAAGACTTAAAACATTAGTACAAGGATTAAATGAACTTACTCAATTTTTTAAAGGATAACTTAGAAAATTTTAAAGATAAAACATTCGACTTAGCGAAAATGGAAACTCAAGTATTAGTACATAAGAAATGATAATGACAAGACTCAAAGGTCTAACATCTAAATGTCTATGAAGCCTCAAAGAACAATTGAGTTAGATGTTGGGATAAACCCCACAACATCCTAATGAACTAACTAGAAAACAATGAAATGTATCCTATAGAATGCAAGGAGGCTCACCAAGAGACTCTGAACTACTCACTGAATCAACGATGCACCGGAATGATGATACTAGTTACCCACATCTGCATCATAAGATGATGCAGGCCAACTGACATTAGTATATTGAATGTATGAGTATACGAGTAAGAATGCTAAACACAACTTAAGCTTGAAAAGAATAAGAAGGGAACACGTACCTTGACTCTTCTCAGCTTAAGAATAACTTAACTCAATATAAAGCAATTAGACACATGTAATATATATAAATATTGTAAAACAGTGGAAAATAACTTAGTTCGTTAAAGAAAATGTAATAACAAACTCAACTTTACTTGTATAATGAAGTAACATAGTTTCTGTGGGAGATTTTGTAACCGACAACAACCACTATGAGCCTAAGTGGTGATACAACGTCTTGCCCACGCGGCCACAACTGTCCTTTACTTTGCGCGTCGCATAGAACTACTTAACTTAGTGGATCCACTAGTTTAACTTAATTGATCATCCAAATAGCATGTGAAAACATTTATGAACTCTTAGGGAATATTTAATTCCCTTATAACTTTTTGAGAAATCAACCCAACTCTTTACTTTTTCTTAACTTCAAACTTGAGTCTTAAAAATAAAGTTAAAACATTGCTAGACAATCTTGAAAATATTTAAGAACTTTGCTTTGACTTGCTTCTTAATTACTAGACTTGACTCTTAATTTTTTACTTTGATCTTAAATTTCCTTGAATTGCACTATATTCAAGGTTCATGATATCATGTTTATGGATGATTTCATGATTCTTAGATGTACCTTAGAGTGCTGGAATTAACTAGAAATCGTACTTACATCACTAAGGAACTAGTACGGAAATATGGGGGAAGAATGGGGAGAACGGGCACCCCTGGCGCTCTTAGAGGCGCAGGGCGCCAACCCTCAAACTTCAGCGAGCAACTTGGGCCGCTCTGGCTGGTGCGACGCGCCAGAGGCCAAAATTCATAGCGACTTTTGTGGTGCTCTGGCAGGCGCGGCGCCCCAAGCCTCGCGCAGAAAACTCCTAACTTTTCTCCTTCCTTTTTCATCTCTAAACCGTCTAAACTTCCATAGTTCTTTCTCCAAACACTTATGATCTTTAGTACTCTTAATATACAATTGATTGAAGTCGAATTTACACCCAGAAACATGAATCAAACCTCAAGAAACTACAGTTAAATAACCCACAAGAATTCAAATGAATTTCATTAAGAACTCAAAGCATTTCATTTCAAAACAAACATTATTTCACCGAATTAGAGCATGATTGGTGAGTAGGTGAACTAACCCAACGCTATGTGATCTCACATACCTTGTAGGGATCACCCCCGACGAATTTCACAGGCAAAGCTTGAACGTTCTTGGCGATTTCTTGATTTCGCTTCCCTTTTCTCCTTTTTTCTCTTTTCACCAAACCCTACCGTGAATTCTAATTTTTCTAAACTGAACAAAGTCTTGTTTTACCCTAATATATTCCTAAAAATGAATTGATATCGTTAGGTAAGGAAAAGACTAATTTTCCCTTCCCAAATCCGGATTAGACTCCTTAATCCAACATCTCAACATCCGAAAGGCATAACTCACTCATATGAACTTAGAATCGCGCAAAATTGGTGGCGTTGGAAAGATCCTTCTAAGAGGTTCCAACCATATCCGGAACTACGCCTAACTCATCCTGAGCTAGGAGTTATGGTCATTTTAAGTTGACCAAAAAACTCACTTTGACTTACCTAAAAATTTCTAGATTTCCTTATACTTTCCAAAAGTAACTATTTCCATATTTTAAACTCCTTTGTAGTTCTTCTAGTTGCGACATGTTACAATATCTCACCCGTGGAAACATTCGTACTCTAATGAGATTACTATTACGAGGCATAGGGTTGAATTATCAAGTTCAAGCACCCACAAGCAAATGCAACCAAACAACATGCTTACTCAAAATTTAGATAGTACTAAGAAGATAACTAGTACCTTGGTCTGCATTTTTTGCGGATTCAAAGAGATATGGATATCTCTTCTTCATGTCCTCTTGAGATTCCCAAGTAGCTTATTCAACAAATTGGTTCCTCCAAAGGACCTTGAATGGTGCTACCTCATTTGTTATCTAGTTGCGAATTTGGCGATCTAGAATTTGCACCAGAATTTTCTCATGAGACAAGTTATCTTTGATTTCAATATATTCAGTTGGAATGATCATGAAGGATCACCCATACACTTATTCAACATGGAGACATGAAACACCGGATGAACCACTGCTAACTCTTGTGGTAGCTCTAACTTATAAACTACTTTGCCAATCCTCTTGGAAATTCTATAAAGACCAACATGTCGTGGGATAAACTTCCCCTTCTTACCAAACCTCATAACACCCTTCATGGGTGAAACTATCAAGTAAACCCAATCATATACCTCAAACTCCAACTCATTTCTCCTAACATCAGTAAAGGATTTCTGACGACTCTGTGCCGTGTTCAACCTTTCTTGAATCACTTTGACCTTCTCCCATAGCTTGGTGAATTAAATCTGGTACTATTAACCCTAATTCACCCACTTCAAACCATCCAATAGGAGATCTGCATCTTCTCCTATAAAGAGCTTCATAAGGAGCCATTTGGATGCTAGAGTGATAATTTTGTTGTAAGCAAACTCAATGAGAGGTAGGTGATCATTCCAATTCCCTTTGAAATCAATCACACAAGCTCTCAACATATCTTCTAAATGCCTGAATAGTGCGCTCTTCTTGCCCATCAGTTTGGAGATGAAATACATTACTTGAGTTCACCTTTGAACCCACGCCTTTCCGAAAAGATTTCAAAAACTGTGCAGTAAATTATGCACCTCTATCTGAAATAATGGAGACTCAAACCCCATGAAGTGTTCCACCTCTTTAATATACAACTTAGCATATTCTTATGCCGAATGGGTAGTCTGATTTTGTCATTTTGTCGACAATCACCGACATAGAATCATGCTATTTCTGAGACCTTGGTAAACCTGCGATGAAATCCATATTAATCATCTCCCACTTCCATTTGGAAAGTTCTATATTTTGAGCTAAACCATTAGGCCTTTTGTTTTCTTCTTTAGCTTGTTGGCAATTTGGACACTGGGCAACAAATTCAGCAATTCCTTTCTTCATACAATTCCACCAATATACTTCTCTCAAATCACAATATATTTTTTGTGGAACCCGGAAGAATGAAATATTTGGAGCTATGAGTTTACTCCATGATCCTCTCTTGCAATTCATCCACCATTGGTACACACAATCTACCTTGATATCTCAAAACGCCATCTCCCCTTGTTAAAAAGCTAATAGTTTTTGCTTATGAACATTTGCCATCAATTCTAGCGAAATGGGATCTTGGTCTTGCTTGTCTTTCACTTCTGATGCTAAGGATGATTGAGACCCATTCTTTACCACTATTTCTCTTTCTGTGGAATCCATAAGTCTGACTCCCACGTGTGAAAATGTGTGCACATCTTTTGCTAACTCTCTTTTTCCTTCTTCAACATGGGCAGTGCTGCCCATTGAAAACCTACTTAAGGCATCACCAACCACATTAGCATTACTTGGGTAGTAAATAATACTCATGTCATAATCCTTGACTAATTCTAACCACCGCCTTTGTCTGAGATTAAGCTCTCTCTGGGTGAACACATATTGTAGGCTCTTATGATCAGTCATATTGTAGGCTCTTATGATCAGTGAATATATCAACATGAACACCTTACAAATAATAAAGCCATATATTCAAGGTGAATACTACAGTAACCAACTCTAAGTCATGGGTTGAGTAATTCTTCTTATGAACTTTCAATTGTCTAGAGGCATAAGTTATAATCTTAACATGTTGCATTAACACACAACCCAAACCAACTCTTGATGCATCTCAATATATCACAAAACCTTGAGTACCTTCTGGTCAGGTCAAAATTGAGGTAGTAGTCAACCTCTTTTTCAATTCTTAAAAGATTTTCTCGTAAGCTTCAGACCATTGAAACTTAACTGTCTTCTGAGTCAACTTGGTCAAAGGAGATGAAATAAACGAAAACCCCTCTATGAACCTCCTATAATAGACAATCAAACTTAAAAACTCCTAATATCAGTTGGATATGTGGGTCTAGCCTAACTCTGAACTGCTTCTATCTTTTGGGCATCAACTCTAATTCTATCACCAGAAACTATATGGCCCAAGAATGCCACAGACTAAAGTCAAAACTCACATTTTGAGAACTTAGCATATAACTCCTTATATTTCAATGTCTGAAGGACTATCCTAAGGTGAATACATGATCTTCTTAATTCCTTAAATAGATTAGTATATCATCAATGAAGACGATAAAAAAGATATCTAAATAAGGTTTGAATTCTCTGTTCATAAGGTCCATGAACGCTGATGGTGCATTTTTTAAACCAAAGAACATGACTAAAAACTCGTAATGACCATATCAGAACTGAAATTTGTCTTTAAAAAATCATATTCCATAACTTTGAACTGATGGTAGACTGATCTGAGGTCAATTTTTTAGAAGAAAGAAGCACCCTAAAGCTAGTCGAAAAGATCATCAACTCTCGGAAGAGGATACTTATTCTTGATAGTAACCTTGTTCTATTGATAGTAGTCTATATACATCCTAAGGGAACCATCTTTCTTTTTCACAAATAAGATGGGAGCGCCCAAAGGTGAGACATTTAGTCGAATAAAGCATTTCTGTAAAAGATCTTTAAATTGTTTCTTAATCTCTTTCAAATATACTGGTGCCATTCTATATGGCGGAATATAGATAGGAAGAGTATCTGGAATGATGTTTATGCCGAAGTCTATTTCTCTCTAAGGAGGGACTCCGAGTAGATCATCAGGAAAGACTTCTAGAAATTCTTTTATTATAGGAGCTGACCGAATAAGAGGTACCTTAACACTTGATTCATTAACTCAGACTAAGTGAAATATACAACCCTTTGAAACTATCTTTCTTGCCTGAAGAAACAAAATGAAATGACCCTTAGGAACTGCTGAACTACTGATCCACTCTACGATTGTCTCATTAGGAATCTGAATCTTGACAACATGAGTTCTTCAATTTATTGAGGCATAACAGGTTTGAAACTAGTCCATACCTAGAATGACATTGAAATCTACCATGTGAAACTCAACTAAATCAACCATGGTATTCTTGTGATTGATAGAAATCGGACAATCATGATAGACTCTTTTTGCTAGAATAGACTTCCCAACAGGTGTAGAAATACAAAAGGGCTCACAAAGTTTCTTAGGGGAGAACATCAAACTTATTTGAAACCTAAGGGGTTACAAAAGATAAACTTGCTCCTAGGTCTAGCAAAACATAAACATCAAAATCAAAGACTTTGATCATACTAGTGACAACATCTGGGGAGTTCTCTTTCTCTTGGCGACTAGTGATCGCATAGAGGCAGTTTTCTCCTCTGCCAGTACCGAAAGTAGCTCCTCTAGGCGCAGCCCTGTTTGGTGGAGCAACTGATAAAGATTGGGTTGTATTTCTAGGATTTCCACTAACTTGCTTGTTCTTAGGAAACTCTTTTAGGAAGTGACTTAGCACATGAAGGAGCCCAGCTACCTCCTTGTGCCACGCTACTTCCTTGTACAACGCTACCTTGAGACTATGATGGTCTAGCTCTGAAGATCTACGAATTCTAGTCATGATGCTCACCTTTGTTTTTGCGTGCAGGTGTACTAGCAGATGATGGTGCAGGTGCCTTCTGTTTCTGAAAGGACGAATGATTTACACTATCTTTATGCTACCTAGAGTCATTCCTATCTTAGATTTCTTATTTCTGAACTCTTCCTTGTACCTCAACTTCTCTTTCTCAAACTACTGCACATAAACCATCAACCTTGATATGCCCATGTCACCTATCAACATTTTTGCCCTGCCCTCTTTTCTTGATGAACGACCCAACCCGACAACAAACAAGCTCATTCTACTTCTCATGTCCTTAACCATTTCTGGAGCATAACGATATAGTTGAGTGAACTTCAGCCCATACTCATGCACACTTAGAGAATCCTGCAGTGTAAGAAATTCACGTACATTAGCCTCTTTTAATTCTTGGGGAAAGAAATGCCCCACGAAAGCTTCTTCAAAATAGGCCCAACTCGCGGGTGCTGAATTCTTATATCTATCCTCTTCCAATGATCAAACCAAGTCCTAGCAATATTTTTCAGTTGATATGCAGCTAGCTGTACTCTTAGTATTTACAACATGCATCATATCGAACACCTTTTTAAGTTCCTCAATTAAGTTCTCTGGATCTTCAGTAGTGCTGGAACCAGTGAAACTTGGAGGGTTCGTCCTCAAAAACTTACGAATCCTTGAAGTGCCAGCCTCTTCTTGTCGAGCTCCTCATTGCTTCCCAACTTGGTTAGTCACATCTTGGCATAACATCCTAATTGCCTCACAAAATTCAGCATTGGTGACTTCTCCTTCAGGTTGCACGTTTGGTACATTAGGTACCCCTTGCTCTTGTGGTTCAACATTTCTCCTCGCTGAGACGACCTCTGTCTGCTCTTAGTAGAAGCATGGTCATCTGAAATACGAGCAAGCACGAATTAGAGGGAAACCTTATAGAGATCAAACTCTAATGCATGAAAAGACTACGAAAGAAGTGAGATATTTTCCTAAATGTTGAAGCCTCCTAATTATATATGTGACACGCTTCACACTAATAAATAGGACTCTACAGACATGGTTTCATAGACTCCGTAATATCGTTGAACTTTGTGCTCTGATATCAAGTTTGTAATGCCCCGACCCTACACCTTAGACGTGGCTGACACTCGAAGACCATTGTTGGTCCAAAGAAAACCCTTGGACTTACTTACTTACTCAAGTGGAGACTTAAAACATTAATACAAGGATTAAAATGAACTTACTCAACCGCATAAAGGATAACTTAGAACTTTTTAAAGATAAAACATTCAAATTAGCCAAAATGGCAACTCAAGTCTTAGTACATAATAAATGATACTGAAACGACTCAAAGGTCTAACATCTGGTTGTCTATGAAGACTCTAAAAAAAGCTGAGATGGATGTTGGGAAAAACCCACAACATCCTAATGAACTAACTAGAAAGCAATGAAATTGATCCTCCGGAAAGCAAGGAGGCTCACAAACAGAATCTGAACTGCTCCCCGGAATGCCAATCCTAGTTACCTGCGTCTGCATAATAAGACGATGCAGGCCAACTATCATTAGTACATTCAATGTACGAGTATGCAATTTGGAATGCTAAACACAACTTAAGTTTAAAAGAATAAGAAGGGTACACTTACCTTGACTCTTCTCAACTTAGGAATAACTTAACTCAATATAAAGCAATTAGACATATGCAATACATATAAATCTTGTAAAACAATGGAAATTAACTTAGTTCGTTAAAGAAATGTAATAAAAACTCAACTTTACTTATATAAAGAAGTAACATAGTTCTTGTGGGAAATTGTCTAACTGACAACCACCATTATGAGCCTAAGTGGTGATATAACGTCTTTCCCACGCTACCAAAATTGTACTATACTTTGCCATCACATCGATCTACTAAACATAGTGGATCCACTAGCTTAACTTAAGTGATCATCTAAAAAATATGATCCTTTAATACTCATGATCTTTACATGGTTTATGGAGACTTGATCTAATATGAACTCGCGTCCCCATATCGGTGCTCAATACTACTCCCAAAAATATACTTATCTCATGTGTTTTTAAAACAACTTCTTTCTTTGGTTTGAGATAATTACTCAAATCTTAGCTCAAAGGCTCTCTTGGAATCGATGTTCCCTTTCTTGCTTGTGAAAACATTTATGAACTATTAGGGAATACTTAGTTCCCTTGGAACTTTTTGAGAAATGAACTCAATTCTTTACTTAACTTGAAACTTGAGTCTTAAAAACAAAGCTAAAACATTGCAAAAGACTCATGAAAACTTTTAAGAACTTTGTTTTGACTTGCTTCTTAACTTCTAGACTTGACTCTTAACTTCTTTGACTTTGATCTTAACTTTCCTTGAATTGGATTATGAATTCAAGATTCATGATCTCATGTTTATGGATGATTCCATGATGTTTAGATGTAGCTTAGAGTGTTGGAATCAACTATGAAACATAGGTACATTTTTTACACCCAATTTTGGCCTAACATTTTCAAAATTCGTGACTTTTATTTATTTAATAGTTCAAAATAATTTTTTTATAATTTTAAATAAGTTCATCGATTCTATGTGTATTTATCAAAATTTAGAATTTTTTATTAGTTAATTTTAAAATTGCATCTTTACATGTCATTAGTTACGTTCAATTTGTTTTCTTTTAATATTTTGCACAATCTAAAACTTTATTCAAATACGGATAAAATTTGTACCGATGAGTTTGGGCCACGATCCCAAGCCCACACATTTGGGCCTACTACATAATTTTTTTTTATATTTAAGTTTAGATTATCTCAAAAATAGGTGGTGGTGGATATACTTTAGGGGTAAAATTTTCAGATTTTTCAAGTCTTAAAGATATTTTTTAGTGTTCATATTTTTTTCGGCCACCACCCTTGCCGGAGCATTTTCCAGTGAAGCCAAAACCCCATTATTTTTCTTTTCATTTTTTCTGCAAACCACAAACAACCCCATTGTTTCTGGCCAACATCATAACCAAAACCCGACCCCCTTTCTCCATCTTCCCAACCTGCAAACGACCAGTGAGCTCAAGCCAAAGCAACCACCGGTGAGATCGTTTCCTCCGTTTCCAGACCCAACACAAACCCCACCTGGAACAACCCTCATACACTTCCAACAACACAAGAAACAACCTGAAACAACCATGAACAACCAACAAACAGAGCCCAAAAAACAACAGCCTAAACCTTACCAGTTACCGACCAACCCCCCACCCAAAATCCTTTCCCGGCGAACAATGACTCCATCAACCTCCAGCATCAAAATCCCAGCCCTCTGCCTCACCAGTGAACAACACCAGACCTCCATCAGAGCAGAAGCTCACACAACCAGAACAATAGCTCACAAAATACCTCCTCAACCACCACCAAACCACCCTTATCTCTGATGAATCTAGAAACCAACCGAAACCAGAACCAAAACCCCATCAAAATCCTTACCCAAGAGCACCTACACCAATCGGAGGAGTTAAATGCTCCAACAACAGCCTTGAAACACCGAGCTTGCTCCGGAAAGCAACCAGCAACACTAATTAAGTTAGTGAGAAACCACCCAAGCCTCCTCCGTCAGCGCAAACAGACCTCAAAAGGAGCTCAAGCTCACTGCAAAAACCAGATCCGACCAGACAAACAATACTCCGGTAACCTTTATTTTAGCACTGTTGGTTTATATTTATAAATAATAATTGATATTTTTTTCACATGGGCGGCTTGTTTACCGTAGATTTAATGCTTGTTTTATCTTATTATAAATTATATAGATTATTGTCTATTTGCATATCTTTATGGTTGTATATTTTTCTTTTGAGTATTGCTAGTTTTTTTCATTCTATTATATTAGCATCAGTTGTGAGAAAATGTGAGCTTACAAGCTCACCATTGATACATTGAATCTAGAAATGATTTAGAATGGGAAGAAGAGAATGGTTTATTGATAATGAACATGTGTTACATGTGAATGCAGCATCATCCTTTTATAGAGGAATCAAATCATAGAACCTCTAACTAATAGATGCCAGCTCATATCACTAATCAATTCACTAACTAACTTATAACTAACTAATATACAGTGACTACCAATGTAACAGTAACACTAACGCAACAGTAAATTTAACTAACTAACTAATTTGAACAACCCCCTCAAGCTGAAGGGTATAGAATGTTGAGCACACCAAGCTTACCCAAAATATGTGAATGTTGAGCTTAATTCAACCCTTTTGTCAATAAATCTACAAGTTGTTGTAGAGTATGAACATAAACAGTGGCGGACCCAGGATTTTCGTTCAGGAGGTTCGAATAAAAAGTAAAGTTAAAAATGCTTGAAAGACAGAACTGGTTTTTTAAGCAAAAATAAACTGAAACTATAAAGAGAAATAAATAAATGTTGTCTCAGGAATTCAAACCGTGGGCGTGCAACTTAATATTCAGGGGTCTTACCACTAAGCCATCTAAATTTATTTGTTATTGAGGGGGTTCAAAATATATACATCTATAAAAATACAAAAAATTACCTTATAAATATCGTGTATTTTTTTGCCAAGGGTGTTCGGGTGAACACCCTGGATCCAACGTTGGTCCGCCCCTGAACATAAACAGTGTCAATGACCCTTCTTTGATTTTATCTCTAATAAAGTGGCAGTCTATCTCAATGTGTTTTGTCCTCTCATGGAAGACTTGATTGCCTGCTAATTGAATGGATAATTTCCTATCACTCAGGACATTGATAGGTATTTGAATAGGCACTCGTAATTTAGTGAACAAGCCCAACAACCAAGTAACTTCAGATACAACTGAGGCCATACTTCTATACTCAGCTTCAGCTGAACTTCTGGATACTGTTTGTTGCTTCTTGGACTTCCAAGAGATCAATGACTCTCTAAACTTAACCGCATACCCTGTAATTGACCTCCTAGTATTGGGGCAAGCTGACCAGTCAGAATCACACCAACAAGACAGGATATTAGTAGGTTTAGATCTCAACCAAACACCTTGACTAACTGTTCTTTTCAAATATTTAATCACTCTAGTGGCTGCTTCACAATGCGACTTCTTAGGAGTTTGCATGAATTGGCTAAGAGTTTTCACTGCATAGCCAATGTCTGGTCGGGTGATAGTGGCATATAAAATATTATCGACTAGCCGTTTGTATGTAGTAATATCATGAAGTATATCATCACCAGTTAAACCAGTCACAAGGTCATGCTCTACAGAAGTTAATCTCATATTGGATTCCAATGGAGTTGGTGCAGGCTTGGCAACAATAAGACCTGCCTCATCAACAAGCTCTAAAATATACTTTCTTTGATTCAAAATAATACCTTCTGATGATCTCAAAACCTCAATGCCAAGGAAAAATTTAAGTTCACCAAGATCCTTTAACTTGAACTTTTTGTGCAGACTTTCTTTGGCTTTAGAGATCATCTGTGTATTACTTCCTGTGATGAGTAGATCATCAACATAGAAAATATAACCACCAAGTCTTCACCTTTCTTCAATGTGAGCAAAGAATAGTCACGGGCACTTTGAGTAAATCCAGAAGCTAGCAAGACATTTGTGAGATTTAAATTCCATTGCCTAGTGGCCTGTTTAAGGCCATATAGTGACTTAAGCAGTTTGCATACTTTGTTATCACCTGGCCTTTGAAAACCTTCTGGTATCTCCATTTAAACTTTCTCATCTAAGTCACCCTGAAGGAAGGCTTAATAGACATTCATTTGGTATAAATTCCATCCTTTAAACACAGCTAATGCAATCACACACCTGACTGTTACAATTTTTGCTACAGGTGAGTAAGTGTCATTGTAATCCAATCCTTCCTGTTGACTATAGCCCTTAACCACTAATCTGTCTTTGAATCTTTCTACCTCACCATTTGCCTTGTACTTTATTTTGTTAATCGACTTTGACCCCACAATATGCATCCCATTTGGTAACTCAACCACTTGTTATGTATTGTCTTTTCAAGAGACTGAATCTCTTGCTGCATAACTTGGATCCACCTCTCATCCTTGGCAGCATCCTTAATGAATTTTGGCTCCACATAATCAGGGATCTTGTTCAAATAACTCTTGTAACCAGGAGTGACTTTGTTATAATTGAGAGAATTGACTAGAGGATGTCTTGTACTACTTTTCTGCTTACTTGTTGTCGTATAGTCCTTCATCCAAGTGGGTTCTTTAGTGCATCTTGAGGTCCTTCTAATAGGAAGAACAACTAGTGGTAGTTTGACTGGTGTTACTCCATCTTTATCAGTTTGTGGAGGCTGATCAATAGTAGCATGATGAAATATGTCAGCAACTTCAGGAACTTCAGGAATAAGGTCATCTATGCTCTCTACTACATATGTCTCACCATCACTAGTAATCACTTCAGTGTCATAAACGTTCTTAATGTCAGGAATATGTGAATGGCATACTTGTAAAGGAGAATCATTGAATTCAGGTGAGCAAGCTTGAGTCAATGGAAAGACCTTCTCATGAAACACTACATCTCTACTCACAAATATTGTTTTGGTGGCAATGTCTAATAGCATGTAACCCTTTTGGGATTCTGAGTATCCTAGCAGGATAGTAGGGACATCTCTTTCTTAAATTTTATCACCTCTTTGCAGCACTGTAGTGTAGCACAAACAACCTATGATCCTGAGATGAGAAATATTTGGAGGCTTAGAATAAAGTAGTTCATAAAGACTTCTGTTTGCAGTAGCTGATGATGGTAATTTACTCATTATATACATAACTTCTTTGATACAGTAACCCCAATACTTGATAGGTAGTTGTGATTGAAATGTTATGGACCTGGCTATGTTAAGAATTTTCCTATGTTTCCTTTCCACCACACCATTCTGTCGTGGTGTGTGTGAGGACAGCTACTCTGAAGCAATATTCCTAAATCTTGAAACAACTTAGTATACTTAGAATCGAAGAACTCAGTACCATTGTCTGACCTTAAAACTTTAACAATAGAACCAAATTGAGTCTTGATCATTGAAAGAAAAAATTTGATGGCCACAATAGTTTCTGATTTCAAATGTAACAGGAAAATCCATACAAATCTACTATAGTCATCTACTATTGTCAAGAAGTACTGTTTCTTATCTAAAGTAGTTGTCTTGTATGGTTTCCACAAGTCCATGTGAACCATATCAAAACTACTAGTAGTTCTAAAATTACTAACAGGAAATACAAGTCTAGTTTTTTTAGCTAATGGACAAACAGTTTAATTATTAAGTACTTCACTCTTATTGTTGTGAATCAGGTTCAGATGTCTCATAGTCTGTTTGGATAGATGTCCAAGTCTTTGGTGCCATATTTTGATGTCTTGAGTTGTTGCTTCTGCAATTACTGTTCCTTGATTACAGTGCACTGATTTATTTTGCTTTATTGTTGGACTATCTTTGAAATAAACCACCCTCTTCTCTACCAATCCCCTTCACCCTGCCACTGAAGAGGTCCTGAAAGACAAAGAAGTAAGGATAAAAAGATACACTTGATTCTTCTGTGATTTAGTCATATCATGACTCTTTGTCAGTAAATGCTAGTATGTTGTGATATGGTGAAATGCACCAGAATCTACTATCCACTTTTGTGAAAAAGGTTTTGATACTAGGCAAGAGTTTATACCTTCCACGTTGACCTGTGCATCCTTGTTCAAGATATCAAGTATTTGTTTGTACTCACTTAGAAACATGGTGACAAACCAAATAATGTTCGATATTATAATTAATTAAGTTTGTTTCTTCTTTCCTAGTTTTAAGGGTTTATATGGTTGATATTTCCAAGTTACTGGAAACGTGTGACTTAGTAGGTCAGTTTAATTTCTTTTATAGCTTAGTGGTTGAGATAATGTAGGATGTGTATTGCCTTTATAAAGGCTGTTCATTGTTTCAGTTTGGAGAGAAGTTTACCACCTCCCAAACTCTTTTGCGTTTATTTTGGTTTCTTTCTAGTTTTCTTATAGTGGTATCAAGAGCCAGTGAGGGTGCTTTAATTGTGAGTGAGAGATGTCTTGAGAGAGTTTTGTTCAACCTGATATTCCATTCTTTATGGTCCATTATGACCATTGGAGCATGTTGATAGAAAACTTTTTGAGGTCCAAATAGTTATGCGCAGTCGTAGATAGTGAATTCCAAGAACCTGCTGTTGGTGATGTTTAAACAAATGCTCAACAGACAGAGCTTGAAGCATTGAATTTGAAAGATTTGAAGGCAAAAAATTATCTTTTCCAAGACATTGATCGTTCTATATTGGAAACAATTCTTTGCAAGGATACGTCAGAGCAAATTTGGGACTCCATGAAGAAAAAGTACCAGGGAAATGCAAGGGCAAAGCGAGCACAACTTCAAACTCTAAGAGGTGAGTTTGCGACCTTGCGTATGAAGCCAGGAGAGTCGGTGTCATTGTACTTCTCACACACTATGACAATTGCCAACAAGATGCGGATTCATGGAGAGAGCTTGAAGACATCACCATTGTTGAGAAGATTTTGCGGTCCATGTTGCCGAAATTCAATTTTGTTATCTGCTCCAGTGAAGAGTCCAAAGATCTGGATACTCTTTCACTTAATGAATTACAAAATTCTTTGATGGTTCATGAGCAGAGGATTGTCCAGCAAGATGTAGAAAAACAAGTATTACAAGTAACAACAACCTCCAAAGATTCTGGGCGCAGAAGGAGCAAGTGGAAGGGAACAAACTCAAAGAAAACCAAAGAGGGAAATGGAAAACACAAATCTCAGCATTATTGTGATAAAAAACACTCTTTCAATGGGAAGGCAAGGTTTGCAGATTAGTCTCATATCGAGTGTTATAAAGGTCACTTGTATGGTCATTACCATTCTGAATGTCGTATAAATCTGAAAAATGTACGTGGGGAGAACTCTAATTTTGTAGATGTAACTGAGGAGTAGGAGGTCTCTTTGTTATTATAACATCTCGCAACTAAAATTATCTAAGAAACTAAAAATAATCCTTTTAGAAAGAAAGAGGGAAAATTTGGAAAAAATTTCTAAGATAAGAAAGTAAGTTTTGGTCATTTTTCAAACAGTCATAACTTCTAGCTCAGAATGAGTTAGAGGTAGTTCTTGATATGGTTGGAAATCCCTTGGAGAGATATTTCCAACTCCGCCAAGTTTGCACATTTTCGATATCGTGTGAGTAAGATATGCCTACCAGAAGTTGGGTTTTTTAAGTGAGGAAAGTCCAAATCCGGATTTAAGAAAGGGCAAACTAGTCTTTTCACCAACTAATTTACTATTTCATTTTTAGGGGTTTATTGGGGTAAAAAAAGTCTTAATTCAGTTTGGAAAATCAAAACGCTTGGGGCTTGGAGAAGAGATAAAAGACGAAGGAAAAGGAGAAAACTCAAAAATTCGTCAAGAACGTCAAGATTTGCGAGTGGATTTCGTCGAGGGTGATCCCTATCAAGATATGTGAGATCTTTTACTGTTGGGTAAGTTCAACCACACAAGCTTGTTTCAATTTAGTGATTTTCGAATTGGTTGAATGAGAATAGTGAAGTTCTTGAAGAACATGGTTGAATTCCTGTTGGTTTAGTTGTTTAATGCCTATGGTTGTTTTGATTCGTAATTCGGGGTTGTTTTTCGAGTTAGATATATTGGGTATTGAAGGTAGTAATTATCCTAAGGGTTTGGAAAAAGAACTATGCAGGTTTAGGGGGTTTAGCGTTGAAAAACAAGAGGAGAAAGTCCTTCAAATGAACCTGGGCAGCACCATATTGGTGCCTCAGTCAGCTGGGGATGGAGCGGAGTGCCCTGAACGCGCCCAAATTGGCGTTTTTTGCACAATCTTCATAATTCAGTTCGATTAAGCCTTTCTAAAGTGTTTTAATACTTCATAATGATTCTAACTACTCTAAAAGACTTCTAATCATATAGAAATCATATAGAAACACGAATTTATAAGCTTGAATCCATAACTTCAAATTCAAGGAAAGTTAGAGCCAAGTCTAGAAAATTCCTAAAGTCCGTTCAAGAAGTCTTTTACAAATACTTTAAACTTGTTTTAAGACTTAAAGATCAGGTAAGTAAGGAGTAAAGATAAGAAGAAGAAGTTCATTTCAAGTTTCATAAGTCTTTCAAAAACATTTTAAGTGTCGCTTTAAGACTTAAGCTTGAGTTCCGTTCCGAGTAAAGTGAAGTATTCCTTCAAAGCAGTATATCGGAACTAAGCATTCCGAAAGGAGCTTAAAATGTTTTCACATTTAAAAAGAAGGGAAATTGAGATTTCCAAAGAGCATTAGGGCTAGTTTTCAGTTAAAAAGAAATAACTTTCTAAATGAAGCAAGCAAGCAACTGAGATTTCCAAGGTAGGCTTTGACCTAAATTTTTTAGCACTAATCTCAAATCATAGAATCACTATGTTTTTAAAACATAAGATTCTGTATATTTTGGGAGTAGTATTGAGCACTGATATGGGGGAGAGTTCAGACAACTCACAACCCCCATAAATCATGTAGCCACCATGGGTAGAAAAGGGTAATACTTTTTAGATAAACCCTTTTCAAAGTAGACTAGCGGATCCATTAGGCAGTTCAGGTCTTCTACCTTCGGTCGGGTATAGGATGCGCTGGCAGCGTGAGGTAGATCGTTGTATCATCACTATAACTCTTAAGTAATAGTTGTCGGTTAGAGAAACTCCCACGGGAGTTAAATGTATTTATTTAGATACATCATGTTATTTGTATTTGTACATACATTTCAGAGTTATTTGTATCCTTGTATATATTCTGAATTTACAGCATGTTTTCAAACAAATTTTCTTTATAATACACTTGCTTTTAAATTGCATTATATTGAAATGAGTCAGTATTATTGAGTTATGTTATTCATAAGTTGAGCAGAGCCAAGGTAAGTGTTTGTTCTTACTCTTTTCAAGTTTAAGTTGTTTTAGCATTCCAACTCGCATACTCGTACATTTAATGTACTGATGTAAGTTGGCCTGCATGTATAGTAATGCAGACGCAGATAACGAGGATCGGCATCCGGTGCACTGTTGATCCAATTGAGCACTCCAGAGTCAATGGTGAGCCTTCTTGCATTCTGAAGGACTCCATTTACTTTATTTTGTACTTTCTTTATTAGGATGTTGTGGGGTCTGCCCCAACCTCCATCTCTGTTTTAGAAGGCTTCATAGATAAAAAGTCAGATGGTAGTAGTTCACTGGTCTTTGCATTATCATTCATATGTTAAAAAACTTGGGTTGCCATTTTGGCCAAATTGAATGTTTAAATCTTTAAAATATTCCAGTTATCCTATTATTCAGTTTAGTTCAGTTCTTTGAACATTATAGTATTGATTGTTGTCTTCCGCTGAGTTAAGAAAGCCAGGCCATGGGGTCGCTTGGGACTAGCAATGGTCTTCTAGTGTCAGCCACGTCTAGGGTATAGGCTCGGGGCGTGACAGTTAATGGTGAGCCAACCCTCATAACAGTACCACAAAATTTATGATATATAGACACAGGTTGTAGCAACCATTTCTCAAGAGAAAAATCTGCATTTTCTGAACTAGACGAACTTTTCGCACAACAAACAAATTTGGGGATGATTCCTATATTGTTGTCAAAGGGAAAGGGAAGGTGAAACTCCAAACAAAGTCTTCATCTAGGAATATTATCTCTGATGTTTTCTTTGCCCCAGATATGAAAATAAATCTTATCATTGTGGGTCAACTTCAAGCGAACGGCTACGAGGTGTCTATCAAGCATGGAATTTGCAAGATTCTAGATTATAATCTTGGATTGATCGATGAAGCTAAGATGGCAGAAAATAAGTATTTCCCACTTGATATGCCTAATATTGGCTCTACCAACTTTGTTTTTCAACAAAGTTAAATTGTCAAGCATGGGTTTGGCACTACAGATATGGGCATTTGAATTTTTAAGATATGGCCATTTGAATTTTTAAGAAATTAAATATTGCAGCAAAAGAAGATGGTTATGGGTCTTCCTAATTTTGATATGCCTGTAGATATTTCTGAAGATTCTGTCATCAGAAAGCAATATTGCGATAGCTTTCTAAAAGGAAAAGCATGGAGAGCGAAAAGGCCGCTAGCGTTGGTTCACTCAGATATTTGTGGGACTATTAAACTCAATATCCAACGGAGGAAAACATTGCTTTATAACGTTTATTGAAGATTTTAGCCGAAAGACATGGGTTTATTTTATGCAAGAAAAATCTAAAGATTTTACCATTTTCAAAAGCTTCAAAGCTCTTGTTGAGAAGGAGACATGATGTTTCATTCTTCATACTGATCGCGGAGGAAAGTATCTTTCACAAGGATTTGTAAGTTTTTGTGTGTTTCAAGGGATATAAAGACAACAACTTATACTCCTCAACAATATGGATTATGTGAGACGAAGAATCGAATAATCATGAATGTTGTGTGGAGCCTTTTACAAAAGAGTCATGTTCCCGATGCTTTTATGCCTGAAGCAGTTTGCTGGAGCGTTTATGTGTTGAATAGAAGTCCTTTTCGTGTTATTCAGAATATGACACCAGAAGAAGCTTGGAGTGGACAACAATCATATGTTCAACACTTAAGAGTTTTAAGGTGCATTGTGTTTGCTCATGTTCCGTATCAGAAAAGGACAAAGCTTGATGACAAAACCAATAAGTGTGTTTTCATGGGTGTTAGGAGGGAATCGAAAGCTTACAAGCTGTACAATCCTATCTGCAAGATAGTGATTATCAATCGTGATGTGGTGTTTGATGAAGATAGTTTGTGGTCGTGGGAAGAAAAGCCAAACAACCAACAACTACCTTTGGATCTTGACGATGGGATAAGGAGCAAGAGAAACTAGTAGCCGATGAAGGTGCTTCTACCATTGTACATTAAGAAGGCACTAGCTTCCAACCTCAACGAAATCGAAGAAGGCCAACGTGGATCTCAGATTATGAGGTGAGTAGAAATGTTCAATCTAGAAATAAAGATTTATCTACATATTTAGCTTTATTTTCTAGTTGTAATCCCGTTAGATTTGAGGATGCCTATAAAGATGTAAAGAAGCAGAAAGCAATTGATTTTGAGATCTGCAATTGAAAAGAACAATACTTGAGAGCTTACGAATCTTCCAAATGGCCAAATATCGATTGGAGTTAAATGGATTTATAAAGCAAAACTCAATGAGTCTGGTGAAATTGATATGTTCAAGGTGTGCTTGGTGGTGAAAGGATACAAGTAAGAGTATGGTGTAGATTACAAGGAGGTCTTTGCTCCGGTATAAAGACTTGATACCATCCGATTGGTGTTGGCATTGGCAGCTCAAAACAATTGGCCGATTTATCAACATAATGTAAAATCAGCCTTTATGGATAGTTGCAAGAGCAGGTATATGTTGATCAACCTCCTGCTTATGTAATGCATGAAAGTGAGCATAAAGTGTATAGACTGAAAAAGGCTTTATATGGGCTAAAACAAGTTCCCGAGCTTGGTATAAACTCATTGATGCATATTTTAATCTAGAAAATTTTAGAAAATGTCCATACGACCATACATTTTATACAAAACTTGAGGATGAGAAACTTGTGATTTTATGCGTATATGTAGATGATTTGATTTATACTGGGAATGACCCTTGATTTCTTGAAAAATTTAAGCTATCCATGATGACTGAGTTTGATATGTCTGATCTTGGTTTGATGCATTACTTTCTGGTCGTTGAAGTAAAGCAATCAAGTAGTGAAATTTTAATTTCATAAAAGAAATGTCCAGGAAACATTACAGAGGTTTGGATTGAAAAGTTGCAATTCTATCACAACACCAACAGAGTTGGGACTGAAGTTGGAAAAGAATCCTATAGGAAAGAAGATTGACATTACATGTCTGATGTATCTAACAGTCACCAGGCCTAACATAATGTATTTTGTTAGTCTTGTTAGCAGGTACATGGAGCACCAAAAAAAGATTCATTTGTTGGCTGCAAAAAAGAATTCTCAAGTATTTGCAAGGTACCATTGACTATGGTATTTTATACAAGAAAGAGGCAAGTCAGAGTTAATTGTCTTTACTGATAGTGATTTTGCTAAAGACAAGACAACAAAAGCACTTTAGGTTATGTGTTTATGTTTGGATTTGGAGTTGTTTCTTGGTGCTCCAAGAAGCAACCAATTGTTACATTGTCCACTACAAAAGCAGAGTTTGTAGTTGTAATTGTATGTGCTACCCAAGCAATTTGGTTGAAGAAGATATTGGTTGAGCTTCATGTTCGGCAACAAGAACCAATTCTGATTTACTGTGATAATGGCTTATCGATTAAGCTTTCAAAGAATTCAGTGTTGCATGGACGGAGCAAACACATAGATGTTAAGTTTCACTTCTTGAGAGATCTCACGAAGGAGAAAGTTATTGATGTTGTCTGCTGTAGACGTGAAGACCAAGCTGCTAATATCTTCACAAAGTCCCTCAAGTTGGAAACATTCAGAAAGTTATGGAAGCTACTTAGAGTTTGAACTTTAAGGGAAATCAACGGTGAATAATGTTATGAAGCTGAAGTCGTAAACTTATCAATTGAAGGGAGGTTTTGTTAGATATTTTAATTAATTATGTTTGTTTCTTCTTTCCTAGTTTTAAGGGTATATGGTTGTTATTTTCAAGTTACTGGATATGTGTGACTTAGTAGGCAATTTTAATTTCTTTTATGGCTTAGTGTTTGAGATAATGTAGGATGTGTATTGCCTTTATAAAGGTTGTTCATTGTTTCAATTTAGTGAGAAGTTTACCACCTCCCAAACTCTTCTGCGTTTATTTTGATTTCTTTCCACTTTTTTATTTAATAAATCATGCACATAAGTTGATAGATTGTATCTTGGTCAAATGCAACATACTAACACATTGTAGGATAGCTAAAAATTTGGGATTGCTAAAAATAAAATTATGAAACCAAATTTTAAGTCAAAGACTTTATATATCTGATGGTATAAATATAATTTGTAAATTTACTATCGAGTTATCGCTTAACCCATAAGGAAAAAATCTCAGATCGTTAAGAATCGATAACTCGATAATAAAAAAATCAAAACCGTTAAACCAATTACCGATTACCGATGTACCATAACTTTTTTTTGATTCAAATAATCGGTTCTAGTTTGATTCCGAATAGCCCTAAGTCTCACTAAACAAGTATGAATATACATTATAAGTAACCGAACAACTCTTATGGAAGTTGAAAACTTTTCTTCATCTAGTATGTACAGTAAAATGTTCAAGAAAAATGTTTCCACACTATGCATGTGTTTGGTACGAAGGAAAATATTTTTCAGAAAATGTTTTCCAATTTTCTCATATTTAGTTGGGAAATTTTGGAAAATGTTTTTCAAATCAACTCATTTTCCTCAAAATTAACGAGAATGACTTCCCTTCGTAAATTAAGGAAAACATTTTCCAAAACCTTCATCCAATTTCACATTACATTTTTTATTTTGAAAAAATCAATTTTTAAAAAATATTTTCAATTTCAAGTTTTTATTTTTTTTCATCCAACCCCTACACCCCTCACCCCCTTACCAGTCCCCCACCCTCTTCAAGAAAAAAAATTAAGTTTGTTTATAAAAAATAATTTCAATTTCAAATTTTTAGATTTTCACTCCACCCTCACCCCGACCCCGATCAGCTTCCCACCCCCCCTCCAAAAAAAATTATTTTTTTTTTGAAAAAATATTTTCAATTTCTAAATTTTATTATTTACCTCATCTACCCCTATCCTCCCCCCTCCCCCCTCCACCACCCCTCCACCCCAAAAAAATTAAGTTTATTTTAAAAAACGGAAAATGCATAAGTACCCCTCCAACCTATGCCCGAAATTTCAGAGACACACTTATACTATACTAAGGTCCTATTACCCCTGAACTTATTTTATAAATAATTTTCTACCCCTTTTTGCCTACGTGTCACTTTCAACCACATAACTATAAAAAATTGTCAGCACACTTTAGACCCACAAGATAGTGTCACGTAGGCCGTGAAGGGGTCAAAAGTTATTTATAAAATAAATTTAGGAGGGGTAATAGGACCTTAGTAGTTGAGTGTGTCTCTGGGATTTCGGACATAAGTTGAGGGGGGGCGTACTTATGCATTTTCCCTTTAAAAAATATTTTCAGTTTCAAAATTTATTTTTCAGCCCTATCCCAAACCCCCACCCCCCACCCCCCACCCTCCCCAAAAAATTGAGTTTGTGTGTAGAAAATATTTTCAACTTTAAAATTTCATATTTTCACCCCTACCCTCGAACCCACCCACCCATCCCCTGCCAACTTCCCCACCCCCAAAAAAATTGAGTTTGTGTTTAAATAATATTTCAACTTTAAATTTCATATTTTCACCCCTACCCTCGACCCCACCCACCCATCCCCTAGTCAACTCCCCCACCCCCCAAAAAAATTCTAAATTTGTTTTTATAAAGTATTTTCAACTTCAAAATTCTAAATTTGTTTTTATAAAGTATCTATAATGACATAAAAATATGGAATACCAGATGAACCAATGTAACTCTTGTGGTAGCTCCAACTCATAAGCTACATTGTCAATTCTCTTGGATATTTGATAAGTTCCAATATACATGGGACTAAGTTTCCTCTTCTTACCAAACCTCATAACCCCCTTCATGGGTGAAACCTTAGGATATACCCAATCACTACCTCAAACTCTAACGGCCTTCTCCTAACATATGTGTAAGACTTTTGGCGACTCTGTGCCGTTTTCAATATCTCATTAATCACTTTCACCTTCTCCATAGATTGGTGAACTAGATCTGTCCTATCAACCTTGCTTCACCAACTTCGAACCACCCAATTGGATATCTGTATCTTCTCTCATAAAGATCTTGATATGGAGCCATTTGGATGCTCGAAGGGTAACTGTTGTTGTAAGCGAACTCAATGAGAGGTAGGTGATCATACTAATTACCTTTGAAGTCAATCATACAAGCTCTCAACATGTCTTCTAAAGTCTGGATAGTACGCTCTGCTTGTCCATCTGTCTGAGGATGAAAAGCAGTGCTTAAGTTCACCTTTAAACCTAAACCTTTCTGGAATGATTTCCAGAACTGTGGAGTAAATTGTGCACCTTTATCTGAAATAATAAAAAACGAACTCCACGGAGTCTTACCACTTCTTGAAGGTACAAATAGCATAATCTTCGGTCGAATAGGTAATCTTTACTGGCAAAAAGTGGGCTGATTTTGTCATTCTAACAACAATTACCAAAATAGAATCATGCTGCCTGCGAGATCTTGGCAAGCCTGTGATGAAGTCTATATTAATCATATCCCACTTCCATTCTGGAAGTTCTATTTTGTGATCCAAACCTACCAGCCTTTGATGTTCTAATTTCACTTGCTGGCAATTCGGGCACTTGGCAACAAACTCAGCAATATCTTTATTCATGCCTTCCCACCAATATACCTCTCTCAAATCGTGGTACATCTTGTTGGATCCCGGATTAATGGAATATTTGGAGCTATGAGCTTTTTCCATGATCCTCTCTTGGAGTCCATCCACCCTAGGTACACACAACCTACCTTTATACCTTAGCACACAATCTCCCCCTTGTTCAAAAGTTAATACTCTTTGCTTATGAACATTTTTCTTCAAGTCAAGAGAAATGGGATCTTGGTCTTGTTTATCTTTCACCTCTGAAACTAGTGATGACTCAGCCCCATTGGTCACCACTATTCCTCCTACTGTGGAATCCATAAGTCTAACTCCTAAGCGTGTAAGTCTGTGCACATATTTAGCTAACTCCCTATTTTCTTCTTCAACATGTGCGGTACTTCCCATGGATAACCTGCTTAGAGCATCATCAACCACATTAACTTTACCTGGGTGGTAAAGAATACTCATATCATAATCCTTGAGTAATTTTAACCACCTTCTCAGTGTGAGGTTTATATTTTTCTAAGTGAACACTTATTGGAGGCTCTTGTGATCAGTGAATATGTCAATATGAAAACGATACTAGTAGTGACGACTTATCTTTAAAGAAAAAACCATTGCTGCCAATTCTAAGTCATGAGTCGGATAATTGTTCAACTGTATGGAGGCATAAGCTATAATCTTGCCATACTACATCAACACGCATCCTAACAAACTCTCTATGCATCATAGTACACCACAAAACCTTGAGTACCCTCTGGTAAAGTCAAAATCGGAGCGGTAGTCAGTCTCTTTTTCAATTCCTAAAAGTTTTTCTCACAATCTTCAAACCATTGAAATTTGACTGTATTCTGAGTTAGCTTCGTCAAAGGAGACGATATAGATGAAAACCGTTCAAAAAATCTCCTATAATAGCCACCCAAACCCAAGAAACTCCTTATATATGTTGGAGATGTGGGTCTAGGCCAACTCTAAACTGTTTCTATCTTTTGGGTCTCAACTCTAATCCCATCACCAGAAACGATGTGGCCCAAGAATTTCACAGACTTTAGCCAAAATTAACACTTGGAGAACATGTCATATAGCTCCTTATCTTTCAAAGTTTGCAGAACAATCTTGAGGTGAATAGCATGATCTTCTTCATTCCTTGAATAAATCAGTATGTCATCAATGAAGACGATGGCAAACAGATATAAATAAGGTTTCAAGACTCTGTTCATAAGATCCATAAATGTTGCAGGCGCATTGGTCAAACCAAAGGACATGACCAAAAACTCGTAATGCCCATACCTGGTTCTAAAAGTTGTCTTTGGAATATCACATTGCTAACTTTCAACTGATGGTAGCCTGATCTGAGATCAATTTTTGATAAGCAAGAAACACCCTGAAGCAGGTTGAAAAGATCGTAATCCTTGGTAGAAGATATTTATTCTTGATGGTCACCTTATTCAATTAGTGGTAATCTATACACATCCAAAGGGAACCATTTTTATTTCTCACAAATAAGACTTGAGCGCCCTAAGGTAAGACACTTGGTCGAATAAAGCCTTTGTCTAAAAAATCATTCAATTGTTTTTTCAGCTCTTTTTAACTCTGTTGGTGCCATTATGTATGGAGAAATAGAGATAGGACGAGTATCTGTAATGATGTCTATGTGGAAGTCTAGTTCCCTCTCAATAGGGACTCCGGGTAGATCATCACGAAAAACTTCTGGAAACTCTTTAATTATAGGAATTGACTAAAGGGAGGTATCTCAACACTTGAGTCATTAACTCGGACTAAGTGATAGATACAACCCTTTGAAACTAACTTTATCTCCTTAAGGTACGAAATGAAATGACCCTTAGGCACTACTGAACTACTACTCCAATCTATGACTAGCTCATTAGGAATATAAAACTTGACAACTCGAATTCTGCAATCTATTGATGCATAACAAACATGAAGTCAGTCCATACCTAGAATGACATCAAAATCTAACATTTCTAACTCTACTAGATCAGTCATGGTGTTCTTGTGATTTATGGAACTCAGACAATCACGATAGACTCTTTCCGCTTGAATATACTCCCCAACAGGTGTAGAAACACAAACCGGTTCACAAAGTTTTTCAGGAAAAATCTCAAACTGATTTGCAACATAAGGAGTTACAAATGATAAACTTTCTTCTGGGTCTAACAAAGCATAAACATCAAAAGTAAAGACTTTGATCATACCCGTGACAACATCTGGAGAATTCGCTTGCCTTTGGCGGCTAGTGATTGCATAGAGGAGGTTTGCCCCTCCGCCAGTACCATAAGTGGCTCCTCTAGGTGTAGCCCTATCTGGTGGAGCAACTGAAGAAGATTGGGATCTGTTGCCCGAATTTCCCCTCCCTTCTTATTCTTAGGACACTCTTTCATGTAGTGCCCCTATTGACCGCACTTGAAGCAACCCGACTGGCCATCACGACACTTACCGGCGTGGTTTCTACCAAACCTACCATAAGAAGGAGCCCAACTACCTTCTTTTGCCACACTACCTTGGGAATGGGCTAGTCTAGCCTTGAAATTCTGCGAATTCTGGCCATTATACTCAACTCTGTTTTTGGGCGCAGGTGCACTAGCAGATGATGGTGCATGCCCCTTTTGTTTCTAAAATTATGGTCGACTTGAACCACCCTTCTGTTGATCAGATTCATTTCCAGTCTTATCTTTCTTATTCCTTTACTCCTCTATGTACCAAAACTTTTCTTATTCAACTTGTTGCACATAGACCATTAACCTTGAAATGTACATGTCCCCAATCCACATTGCATCCCTACCTTCTTTGCTTGAAGCGCGACCCAAGCCAGCATAAACAAGCTCATTATGCTCCTCATACTAAGGAGAATAGCGAGACAGTTGGTTGAACTTCAACTCTTATTCATGAACACTCAAGGAGTCCAGTTTCAAAGTAAGGAACTCCCGTACCTTTGCATCTTTCAGTTCCCGGGGAAAAGAAACGCCCCAGGAAAGATTTTTCAAAGCAAGCCCAAGTCAGATGTAGTGCATCCTTATCTTTGCCCTCCTTTCATTGATCGAACCAAGTCCTAGCCATATTATTCAGTTAATATGCTACTAGTTCAACTCTCTCAGCATCTACCACATGCATCACATCGAAAACCATCTTCAACTCTTCCACAAAGTTTTCTGGATCCTCAGTAGTGCTCGAACCGGTGAAGCTTGGAGGATTCATTCTCAGGAACTCACGAATCCTTGAGGTGTCATCCTCTTCCTGTCGATATCTTCTGTGTTGCCCAACTTGATTGGTCACCGTTTGGCTTAACATCCAGATAGCCTCACGGAATTCAGCGTTGCTGACTTCTCCTTGAGGTTGCACATTCGATACATTAGGTACCTTTGGCTGTTCGACATTCTTTCTGGATGGATGACCTCTTGCTGCTCTTCGTGGAGGCATGACAATGTGAAACACACGTAAGCACAAATTAGAGGGAAATTTATTAGAGTTAAACTCTAACGCACAAAAAGGAAAATGAAAGAAGTGAGGAATTCCTAAATGTTGTAGCCTCCTAATCATAGATGTAGCGTGCTTCACACCAATGATTAAGACTCTACGGACAAGGCTTCATAGACTCCCAAGGACTCTTAAACTCTGTGATCTGAGATCAAGTTTGTCAAGCCCCGATCCTACACCCTGGCCGTGGCTAGCACCCAATGACCATTGTTGGCCTTGAGCGAACCCTTAGCTTGGCTTACGTAACTCAGCAGAAGACTTAACTTAACTCAAATATGAAATAAGAACATTATTAAAAGAAATACTTAAAACATAATAGTCTGGCCAAATGATACTCAAATTTTCATAGCAAAACATCTGCAATTCAATGAAGAGACTCAAACTGACTATGTGACTGTCTATAAAGCCTCTACAATACTAAGAAAGATGTTGGGACATCCTATAAATGAAATACTAGAAAGCGAATAAAAGTGTCCTCCAGAATGCAAGGAGGCTCACCACTAACTCCGAATGCTCAACTGGATCAACGAGACGCTGGGTGCTATTCCTAGTTACCTGCGTCTGCATCATAAGACGATGCAGGCTAACTGGAATCAGTAGATTGAATGTACGAGTATGCGAGTTGGAAAGCTAAACAACAACTTAAAGCTTGAAAAGATCAAAAATAACTTACCTTGGCTCTATTCAACTTATAAAATGATAACTCAATATAAATCAATAAGGACACATGCAATATATAATAAAAACTTGTAAAAATAGAGTAAACAACTTAGTTCATTAAAGATAATGCAATAACAAACTCAATTTTACTTATAATGATAGTAATATAGTTTCTGTGGGAGATTTTCTAACCGACAACCATCACTATGAGCCTAAGTGATGGTAAAACGTCTTACCTCACGTTGAAAGAGGACCGCTTTATACCTTGTCGTCAATATAGAACCTGAACTACTAAGTAGATCCAGTAGTCTATGCTAAAAAGCACTAAGGAATCATCGAAAAAGTATGATCGTTTCTCTGTCCATGTTGGCTACATGGTTTATGGAGACTTGAGTTGTTATGAACTCACGTCCCAATATCGGTGCTCAATACTACTCATAAAAATACTTAAATCATGTGTTTTTAAAACAACTTCTTCTCTGGTTTGAGGTAATTGCTCAAACTTAGCTTTAAAATTTCTCTTGAAAATTATAGTTCCCTTTTTCTAAAACTAGCTAACGGCTTTGTGGAAGTCTATCTTCCTTTATTTCTCAAAATGTGAAAACATTTGTAACTCTTAGGTACTACTTAGTTCCCTTATAGCTTTTTGAGAAATGCAATCACTCTCTGCTCTTTGCTTTACTTGAAACTTAACTCTTAGGGAATCTTAGTTCCCTTATAACTCTTGAGATTTAACTCAACTCATTTCACTTTGCTCAACTTGTAGCTTGACCCTTAAAACAGAATTAAAATGTTTGTTTAAGACTTTTGAAAACTTTAAGAACTTACTTTGACTTGCTCCTTACCTTTTAGACGACTCTTAACTTTTTTAACTTTGATCTTAACTTTACTCTATTTGGATTATGGATTCAAGGATCATGATCTCATGTTTATGGATGATTTCATGATGTTTAGATGTACCTTAGAGTGTTGGAATCAACTAAGAAACATAGGAACATCACTTAGGAACTAGTACGAAATGATGGGGGAAAATGGGGTCTCCAGGTGGCCTTGGTGCTCTGGCTGGCGCGGCGTGCCAGAGCCTATCGGACAGAGTCTTTGCTGAGGTGCTTTGGTTGGTGTGGCACCCCAGGGCCTATCAGACGGGATTTTTGATGTTTTCTCTGATTTTCATCTCTAAACCTTCTATACTCCCATAGATCTTTCCCCAAACACTTAGGATCACTAATATTCTCAATACCCAATCGATTAGACTCAAAAAGTAGCCGGAAAAACGAATAAAAATAATTAAAGGTATATTCCAACTCAACCAACAAAAATCCAACAATTTTTTATCAAGAACTTCGATGTTCATCATTCAATCTACTTTAAATGTGCTGAATTAAACACATTGGCATGTGGGTGGAATAACCCAACACAGAAAGATCTCATATACCTTATAGGGTTCACCCCCGACGATTTCCACTCGAAGATCTTGGTGTTCTTGATGAGTTCTTAGCTTTTTCTCCTTTCTCCTCCTTGTCTTCTCTTTTCTCCCAAGTCCTAAGCGTATTTCAATTTTATAAAACTGACTTAAGGCTTAGTTTTACCCCTAATAAACCCTTAAAGTAAATTAGGATAGAGTAGGGTGAAAAGACTACTTTACCCTTACTAAAATCCGGATTGGACCTTCCTCAATCCAATAATCCAACTTCTGATAGACATATCTCCCTCATACGATATTGAAGATGCACAAATTCGGCGGCGTTGGAAAGATCTCTCCAAGGCTGTCCAACCATATAAACAACTGACCCTAACTCGTCGTCCTGAGCTAGAAGTTATGCCCAACTCACTTTTTAATCTTAGGAAATTTCCTGATTTTTTCCTTTATTTCTAAAAGTGATTATTTTTGGTTTCTTGGATTTTTCTACCTATTTCGAGTTACGAGATGTTATAGTTTGATGACTAAATTGTAGATCGTATTATTTTATGGTAAAAGGGTCAAAATGTCCTTAAACTATGTGAAAGGAACAAAAATGCCCTTATTGTTAATACTTCGGTTCAAAAATGCCCTTAAACTATGCGAAAGAAAAAAAATTCCTTTCGTTTGTAGTTTGACCCAAATATCCTTGCTGTCAATACTTTGGTCCAATAAGCCCTTATTGTTATTCAATGGGTCAAAATGTTCATTTTCCAAATAACCATATAATTATTTTCTTTTTAGCACATTCTTTTTCTAATAATGTTTTTTAAAATTTGTAAATGTTTATCTTACTTCAATTCAGAAAATAAAAAATAAAATATTTCTTATTTTATTATCATTAGTTTTTATCCTTATATTATAAATTAATTTTGGATATACTATGATCTTATTTATATGACATATATTATGTGCCTAAAGGGTACATAAAGTTATAATATTTTAATTGATAAAATGAGAATAAGAAGAAAAAATAAATAATTCCTACATTTTTATTTCTTAAAGTGATTTTAGAAGAAAGAAAACAAAAGTAGTATTCTTTAATAATATTTTAAGTAGGAAGAAGATGTGTTTAAAAATTAAAATAAAATTATTCGGAAAAGGGCTTTTGTGACCCATTTTAAAAATATAGGGTCATTTTTGGAGCAAAGTATTGACTGCAAGAGTGTTTTTGAACCAGAGTATTGACAGTAAGGGTAATTTTTAGCACATTTTTAAACGGAGGGCATTTTTGTTCCTTAGTGAAAGACATTTTTTTTTATCCTTTTCCCTTTTTTTATCGAAAAGAATGATTCTCAATTTATAGAAGTACAAAACATTTTCCTCCGTTATCTAAATATGGAAGATTTTTTCTTCCATAAATTCTTTATTAGATTAAATTAGCATGGGTTTGAATAAACTAAATTCAAACTAATAATTACTAAATATTAAGAATTTAGTACTAATAAGTTTCCTACTTATTCTCACGATTAATCTGTTTTTCCTTGTTATTTTAACCAATGCCAATTTTATATGCCAATTGCATTGTCTATTAACCTTCAACTAAAAAAAACTTGTTCTTTCCCTTTTTTATTATAGTCACATGTCTATCTATGGAAAAAGAAATTATTTTCACTATTGTTATATGTAAATTAATTTCAATTGCAATTATGTTAGAAAAAATGTTTTCCTTAGATTCATACGAATTATATTCTACTTACCTTTTTTTCCCTCTTCAGATATGAAACGACAATCTCCAAAAACAGAATTTTACGGAAAAAGTATCTCGTTGAACATCTCAAAAAAGTTAAATATAGTGGTTACCTTGATGGTTTTGTTGATATGGTACTTGCAATTTACCTTATTGAAAATAATGTGATGCTTGACACATTCATTATTGATCCTTTCAAATATGATGCTCAAGAAGCAAGAGGTCAGGCTCGACGACACTACAAGAAAAATTCCCCAAATGAGACAAGCTAGTGTTACTTTAGGGGTTGTTGGGTTGATGATTATAGTTATGAAGAAATTAATGTATTATTTTATTCAGAGGTTAATTATTTATGTATTAGTTATTTCACATTTTACCATGCATAACATAATACATACATTTCTCGTAGCTTCTACATGTATTCATTATGTTAGTTTCCAAATTATAAACCATATGTTGATTGATTTTCATATTGTCATCTAAAATTCTGACTATGGCTCTGACCTCTTTATTTGATGATGAATAATAAGTAGGATATCATTTACCACAATGGAGTTATAATCAAAATAATAATCTTGCTTAGGGGTGTACAAAATCGAACCAAAAATCGAATAAAACCGCAAATCGAGTCAAACCGAAAAAATGACTAGTGGTTAGGTTTGACTTGGTTTGGTATTGGAAAAAACCCAAATATATTTGGGTTGGTTTGGTTTAAACTAAAAAAAAATCAACCCGAGACCAAACCAACCCGACATTATATATGTACTTTTGAAATTTTATTTTATACATAAAAATATTTACTTTGGTATCATTTTAAAATATTTCTTATACTATTTCATAATTTTCATCTTTTGATATATTATTTCAAGTTGAAAACTTAGAATTCGGAATGGTCCAATAAATATTATAGTTCATAAATATATAATAAAACTTAAATCAAAATCAAATTAATACTAATTCAAAAAGAAAATCAATTCAACACTAAGAATGACAATAATATTGAATATTGTTCTTTAGTTTTACATTGGTTTAGACAATTAAAATACATAATCTAATTTAATTTTCCTTAAATATTTAGAAATGTAAATAATACTTATTAAACTTATTTTAGCATGATTTAGTACTTTTATATTATGATTACTTTCATCATGACATTACAATATTTATTTTATATGTTGATTTCATTATTATTTTTAGTGAATATTGTTCATTAATACTCATCTCATATTTTGTGTTATTTTTTTAGAAAACATCTTAGATAATTGTATTTTGCTTGGACTAAAAATATTTGGAGCACAAGTTAATAAAATGTTGCAAGCTTTATCGAAAAAATCCAAAAATCTAGAAAAATCTGAAGTTTATTAGTTTGGTTTGATTTATAAATTAAAAAATTCAACACAATGGTTTGGTTTGGTATTTGAAAAATCTGAACCAACCCGAGGTTGAAAACCCCCCAAAAAATTGAACTTTATTTGTTTGGTTTGGTTCATAAATTTAAAAATTTTATACGAATGATTTGATTTGATATTTGAAAAACCCGAACCAACCCGGTCATGTACACCCCTAATATTGCTTATGCAGATGATACTATTATCTTTACATCAACTAATGCATATTCTTTAAAGAAAATTATCAATTGTACAGGATTATGAAACACAATCTGGTCAGAAAGTGAATAAGGATAAAAATTCAATTTATCTACATCAGAGTGTAGCAACGGAAGATGGACAACTAGTGGAAGATTTTACAAACATAAAAAAGGGTCAATTTCCTTTTAAATATCTGAATCGCCCTAAGCTCATTCAATAAAAAGAAAATAGCACTATTCAGAGCTTATTCAATGAGTGAAGTCAAAATTGTAAGCATGAAAAGGAAATATGTTAACATACGGAGGTAAAGAGGTATTACCCATGTTTTACTAAGTGTTCGTATCCATGTTCTTTCTGCTATTGTTCCTCCTAGTTTTGTTTTAAAGGAACTTCATAGGATTTTTGCTACATTCTTTTGGAGTAATTAAGTCACAAGAAGGAGTAAACATGGGCTACATTGGAGAAGATATATATACCTAAACTAGAAGGTGGATTAGATTTTAGGACTATTATTGATATCTCAAAAGCTATATAAATTGTGGTGGAGATTTAGAACCCAAAATATCTTATAATCCAATTTTCTGTGTATGAAGTAATGCAAGAAAGAAGATTCTTACACTTGTTTAATAAAGATGAGCTTCTTAGGTGTGGAAGAATATGTTGCAGAATAGGGAATGTATTGAACAAATTTTATGGTGGGAATCTAAGGGAGGGACTATGCTTCGTCCATTACATATTTATCATATAAATGTACAAACATGTATCCAATGATTGATGTTAAGATTTTCTTGAAGTAAGCTGATTGAGATTATGATAATATACAACGTCACTTGCTAGAAAATGCTCTCAATCATGTTAGATTGCTCATGGATCATGTCAAGTTGTCTGATAATGAGGATAAGCCTTGGTGGAAAAAAAACTAACACTGAAAATTTATTGTTAAGAGTGCATGGGATATATTAAGACGAAAGGAGAAAATAAATGAAGTCTTTAAGTTAATTAGGGTGAAGAATTTGCCTTTTAAGATGTCATTTTTTAGGTGGAGAGTATGGTCAAATAGATTTCCTGTGGCTATAGTGATGACTAATTGGAACCCTAATACTTCTCAATTATGCACTTAATGTAGGCAACCTAGAAAAGAAACCTTGGCGAACTTACTTATAAAGGGTGAGATTGCTAAGACAATCTGGAAATACTTTACATCTGTGGTTGGTATCATTTGTTCATTAATTTATATTAAATAAACAATGAAGATATGGTGGGAAGCTACTAGAAATGCTAGGCAGAAAGTTGTTTTTTCCCAGCAGTTCCTTAATGTAGATCTCTATAGAAAAAGAGGAATAATTTGGTTCATAGTGTGTCCTATTCAGTCGACAAGGTTATCTGGGATATTAATAACATTGTGCAAAAATTCATGACATAGAGATCTGATTACAAGAATGTCCTGGAACTTGGCCTCTTATGGTGTCATTATTGGATGGTTTCAGGACCTGTTTTAAAGCGAGATGAGTAAGGTGGTACCCTCCTACTGATGGTTAGTGGAAGGTTAATACTGATGGAACTTCGAAGGACAATCCAAGGGATAGTGCTGCAGCTTTTGGTATTGGAGATAATAATGGAGATCTAGTTGGTGTAAAAGATTTGAAGATACTTGATGGTACTAATTTAGTTGCTGAGGTTGTGACTATTAGATAGGCTTACAATATTGTTGGGAGAAGGGATATGCCAACATTATTGTAGAAACTGACTCATTGACAATGGTACATGTACTAAATGGTGTCTAGGAGATACAATGGAGTGTGGTTCTAAAAGTCAACTTTATTAATATACTGAGTAAGTTGTTGTCAGGAAGAGTACAACGCTCCTCAAGGGAGGAAAATACTCTTACTCATTTTTTTTGTTAATCTGATTTTTTATTTTGCAAGTAATTATGAATTCACAACTTTTAAGAGGTTCCAAACATAGTCAAGAAAATAATCAACTAGGAGAAGCAAAATTTCCCATCAATGTGAATTGAACAGACAAATGTTACAAGGTACTGAAGCTCAGATATAAGTATTGTTTTCAAGTTGAATCTTAAAACAATTTACATTAAAACTATCTAGTACAGTACTTCTACAGTCAGATGTAATTCCAATTGGTCAATATACCATGCATCTATTGAGAGCTTTGAGGTGTATCATGTGGTATAACACCAGAACTAAGAAGGTATGTGCAGGCTCAAGCTTTTGTTCTAAGTTTCTTTTATTTTCACGTCGTCTTTTTAAGATAATGAGTTATTTATTGTTAATGGGGTTAATTATGCATCTTCGTCTCAACAAAGAAGAAGTTCATAGTAAAAACAAAATTGACAGTATCAGTCACAAGTTCTCAGTAATAGACATTGAAAAAATCAACAAAGTCATTGACTTTACTTGGATTAAAAGGAAGGTAGTGGTATTAATCCCTCGACTGAATTCAGGCGACATGAACATAAGATTGGGTAAAGAATAACTGATTTTACTTGATCTTCAAAAGATGCAAGACGATAAAAAATAACAATTCAGGTCCATAAATCTACAGAATACAGGATCAGCTCACAAACTCAAATCAACAATTGATCAAATTGAGTTCAAATGTATACCTATCATTGAAGATGAAGAACCTGTAACAACCCTAAAAATGGATATGCTAAGTAATGCTTAATGGGTCTAGAATGCCTACGATTAGACCGGGTTCACACGGATTGATGCGCGTAGAACCAGACCTCGGAACCCTTGCTACAGCCAAGCCAACTAACTTGGGGAGTTAGTTGAGCTAGGAAAGGTTGGGTCCTGCCATGTAGGGCTCTCGAATACGAAGATTTACTCGAAGGAGTCTTTACCGGACTTAAAATGGAAAAATCTTAGAGGGTCTAGGGGTAAAATGATCCTTTTCCAGGCTAAGGGTAGTATTGTAATTACCCTAAATATATATAATTAATTATTTAATTAATAAGGTGGAGGGGCATTTTTGGGAGAGAGGGCCGAAAATGGGTTCTAAGAGTGAAGTCTTGCTCCACCCGGGTTCGAACCTAGGTGGAAGCGATGATTTAAATTATTTTTATTTAAGTTGGTAAATTAATGTAAGTAATTAATATTTGTTATTTATTAGCTGATTTAAAATAAAAGGGAAATCGGATTTTTAATCATTTAATGAAAACCTTATTTGACTAAGTCCTAAACTAGACTCCTAAGCCTAAGAAAACTCTCATCTCTCACACTCATCTCTCTCTCACGTCTCTATCATTCTCATTCACATTCTCTCTGCCAAATAACGTACAAGAACAGTAGGTAAACCAAAGTTCTTCACACTTGAAGAACTCACAACGAAAATTATAAACAAACAACTAATCAAACACGTTAGGCAAAGAGAGGTTTTTTTCGTCGAGTTGGTGTTGAAGCTCTTGGATTTGGACGTGTGTTTGGAGAAGCTTTGGGCAGAAAGTTCAAGGTTTGAACATCAAAATAAGGTATGAGTTTTCTTACTCTTGGTCCCTTTCCCAAGAGACCCCTTAAGGTTCAGTATATTCAATCCTAAAACTAGGGTTGTTCCCCGTTACATGTCCCTGTCACTAGATCCCAATGATTCGTAGGTTGGGTATGTTTGCTGGTAGATATTAGGCGTGTATTGTGTTTTTGTGATAAATATGTTCATGAATGTGTGTTTGAAATTGTATGAAGGATCACTTATGTGATCCGGAACTATGTGTACGTGTGTGCAAAGTGAACAGTGATTATATGCCTTGGGTTTAAGGCTCTAAAATGTGATGTTGTGGTTGTATTTCATGTACAAAGTTATGTAAATCGTGATGTTCATAAGTGATGTAAAAATGCTGATTTGATTGCAATTCTTTATCGAATGAAATCTTGAAAATGCACCTAAAGAACTCACTAAAAAACTACTTAAAACGGCTAAACATTTAATGTGAAAGAAGTGAGAAAATAGGCTGCAAAAATTTCCAGCAGCTTGTTGATGAGTTTCGGCCAAGATAAGGGGAATTTCATGCTATGAAAAAATGAATTAAAATGTGTGAGATCACTAGGGATTGAACCCGTGACCTCACCATGTTAAAAACCATGAAATTAAGTGAGTTAAACGTATTCTGGTGAGGGGGATTCAAACCATGGTATTGGCTGAAAAATGTAACTAAAAAAAATAAAAAAAGAAATGAGAGGAGTGGGATTCGAACCCACCACCTCTCAATCAGATTTAAGGAAGAGTAAAAGAAAAATAAAGGGGGAGGCGTGTGGGAATCGAACCCACGACCTCTTAGGCAGATTTAAGGAGAAAATTAAAAGAAAAATAAAGGGGGAGGCGTGTGGGAATCGAACCCACGACTTCTTAGGCAGATTTAAGGAGAAAATTAAAAGAATAATAAAGGGGGAGGCGTGTGGGAATCGAACCCACGACCTCTTAGGCAGATTTAAGGAGGAAATTAAAAGAAAATAAAGGGGGAGGCGTGTGGGAATCGAACCCACGACCTCTAGGCAAAACCAAGGGGAGTTAAGGAGAAGAAATTAAAGAGGGGTTGTGGGGGTTCGAACCCACAACCCCTCGGCCAAAGGTGAGAAATTAAAAGCAATGAAAATAAAAGTAAATGAGGTTGTGGGGGTTCGATCCAACATCCTTTTAGTCCCATTGAGCGAAAAATGAAGAGAGAATCAAGGGAAAAATAAAATGAAGGCGTTGGGGCTCGATCTTGGGTCCCCAAGCCGTATGGATCAAACCAAAATGAATAAAAAAATATAAGTGTTGTCCAAGGGATTCGAAATTGGGTTCCCTTGCCCAAATTCCGTATTGATACATAAGTCATACGTGAATAAATGTTCAAAAATAATATTGCCTACATAGATCGAAATTGAGATCTTGGCATACTTACAAGATACATAAGTCTTGAACACATCATCTTAAGAAGATATGAATCACTTAAACGAACTATGAATGAAGCCTCATGGCTTGTATGTATAGAACCATAAGTCTAGCATACGTTTAAAAATAAGTGAACCTAAGATGTACGTAATGAAATGATGTAACTCTAGAAGGGTTATGTACGAGTGTAAAACACACTAAATGGCCAAATACATTGGCATACGATGAAATGAATATTATGTAATGAAATGATGAAACCCTAGAAGGGTAAGTAAGAGTGTGAAACACACAAATGGCCAAGTGTATTGGCATATGATGAAATGAACATTCACGTAAAAAGGGGAGAGTAATTATGAAGAGCAAATGTGCTAATGTTAATGAATGTGGTGACAACATGATAAGAGGCTAATGTGAAAGATGAGAGCAATCTCAAATGAGCCTAAGTAAATGTTACCAAAACGTACTCACCTGTGAGAGTGTAAAGTTAATGAAGAGACTAGTCTCTATGAACACTCTAATGAAAGTATTGAGAATAATGTATACTTAATACTAATGATGAGATGAGAAATTTTCTATTGAGCTATGATGTCCTCATACTTGAAGCCAGCTTCCATGACGTATGAGTTGAATGAAATGGAACTTTATACTGAGCACCGATAGACTAGCTATGAGCGGTGATACCTTTTTTTGGGAAGGGCGGAGGTTCACGTAACTCTCATGAGATGAGACTGTCCGACATGTCGAGTATGAGTCTCCTTATATCTCCTAGTCTTCGAACCTATACTGCCAATATAGGGATCTGGCAGGTTCAATTCCAATGTACGCTAACATGTTTTGGGTCACTTTGACCGGTGATTCCACCTCTTTTCGGTGTGGGGGAGACACTGGATTTCATGATGCTCACATGATCTATGTCGGTTAAAGTTAAAGTTCCCAATGAATGAATGAGGCCAGCCTCAAATGATACACATAATGAAATAAACGATACCAAAGGTGTTAGGATAGGATAATCAAGAGGTGAGCTAGACTCAAGTAATAACACCAGGTTATTCTTGATCATTGCACAGCAAACCCGATGAGAGTCTTAAACTACATCCTAGGTATAGATGGTATTTACACTAGCTTATGAATGAATGAAATGAAGTACGTATGAATCAATGAAGCAGACTGTGTGTTTGCTAAAGAAGGCCCCCTAGTTGAGGTCCCATGTGTTGAGCCCTCATTTTGGGAAGTCTTGATGTTAAGTCCATGATTCCAAGGTCTCATGGCATATGAATGAATGATATGAAATATGTTATGTGCTATATGCAATATGATATGTGCTATGTCTAAGATGTTATGCGCTGTGTGCAATATGATAAGTATGATGATGCATGTTACTCTCATGACATGACTTTCCTAATCCAAATTTGGAAAGCTCACTAACTTTCCTAATCCAAATTCGGAAATCTCACTCACTTTCCTAATCCCAATTTGGCAAGTCCACTGACTTGACTTTCCATAATAATGTTGTTAGGAAAGAGCTATTCTTACTCATGCATGTCCTTGGTGTGTGCTTGCATATACCCATACTTAGTACAAGTGTGTACTAATCTCATACAACTCTATATTTTTAGGTGCAGGCACAGGTGGACGCTAGAGCTTATAGGTTGACGTTGCAGCTATCCGGACGTGGAGCTTTCATCCGGACTTGGTAGTCCCTCATGCTTTCGAGGATGTATACCGTTACTATCTAGATTAGATGCAGGCTTTAGCTAGTGGAGTATATTCCACTAGTGTTTCTTTCCGTTTTTATTTCAGACATTGTATTGGTGCCATTTTGGCAATTATACATTTAATGCAATATTGAACTATTTCTTTCAGTTGATAATCTTAATGTTAGATGGTTGATTGTGAACATTATGAATGTAAGTAGAATGACCTTTATGCATGTTAAGAAACAAAAAGTTTTAAATTTTCCGCTAAAATTAACCTAGATGAAGTAAGAATGACGTATGTAGGCTTGTCTGCGACCTCTGAGAGGTCAACGACGCCGGTCTCGTCTGGGGTCTGATTCTGGTCGTGATAAAGTTGGTATCAGAGCACTAGGTTAAATTTCGAGGATAATAAGTTCACATCAACCACATTGAGTAGTTTCTAAGTCATGGTAGTGAAGTTCACCACTATCCTGGATTAGAGACTGCATGATGCGTAGAAAAATTTCCCTTCTTCTGATCTTATCGTGCTTTTCCTAATGTCTAATTTCTTGGTGTGATGAGCGTGTCTAACATCCATTCTTATTGTTTTCAGAGAATAAATACTATGAGGAACGTAGGTCAGAGGAGAGGAGGAGTAGTTGCTGGGGACAATCAGGTTCCACCCTAGGCTCCAGCTAAAGGAGTGGCTATGCTGGTTAACCCAGCTGGGTTGACTGATGCGTAGGTGAGGGAATCTCTGGCCCAGATGGCACAGGCCATCACAATGCAGGCCCAGGCCATGACTGCCTAGGTCAACTGGCAGAATGTTCAGAGGGAGAACCCACCGGTTCGTAGCATGGCTGACAGGCTGAGAGACTTCACGAGGATGAATCCTCATATTTTCACGGGGGCTAATACTTCAGAGGATCCCCAGGAATTTCTGGACGAGGTGCATAAGATTTTGGTGGCTATGGGGGCCACATATACTAAGAAGGCTGAGCTGGCTTCCTATCAGCTCAAGGATGTAGCATAGACTTGGTGCAAGATGTGGCAGGATAGCCGAGCTTTGGACGGAGTTCCGGTCATTTGGGAGCTGTTTAAGACAGCTTTCCTGGAGAGATTGTTTCCCAGGGAGATGAGGGAGGCAAAGGTTGAGGAGTTTATCAACCTTAAGCAGGGATCAATGACAGTTAGGGAGTATTCCCTAAAGTTTGTTAAACTATCCAGGTATGCTACCTTCCTTTGTATCTAACAACAAGGATGAGATGAGTACTGAAGTTTGTTAAACTATCCATGTATGCTACTTCCCTTGTATCTAACAGCAGGGATGAGATGAGCAAGTTCCTCACAGGAATCAACGGAGATCTGGAGGAGGAGTGTCGGTCTGTGATGCTCCATGATAACATGGACCTCTCCAGATTGATGGTGCATGTCCAGCAGGTAGAGGACAACCGTAATAAGAGGGGCGTTCGTGATGCTAGGAGGCCTAAGCCTCAAGATCAGGCAGGTCCCAGCCATGGAGGCCACAAAAACAATTTTGGCGTCCGTGAGCAGCCCAGGTTTAAGAAGGGACTCTCCCACCAAGGGGAGTTAAGTTCATCCAAGGGTCGCTATGATAGGGATTTCGAGTCCAGAGTTAAGAGAAACAATGAAGTAGATACACCTCAGGAGAGGCCACCTTGCAGGAAGTGTGGCAAATTGCATGGAGAAGAGTGTATGATGGGCTCTAACGCTTGTTACAGTTGTGGAAAACCGGGTCACATGGTGAAGGATTGTCCGAATAGGAGAAGTCAAGAACAAGGAAAGGAGAGAGTTAAACCTAATGGTCCAAGTGAAGAGGCTACAAGGAGGCAACGATTCTTCGCACTCAAGTCTAGGGGTGCAGGGGAAGGCACTTCTGGTGAAGTCTCGGTGCATAACTTAAATTAGTCTTTCATGTATTTGACTGTGTATGGTGTTTATGCACTAGTATGAGGTTAATATGTTTGAGTCATCATGTTGGTTGCTGATTTGTATGACTTATGTGTTTACTTATGTTGTATGCTTTGATGAGACTAGTTTAGGAAAGAGTTCCTTAGTATATTAATGTGAAGCTACTAGTAGGTTTCAAGGATGTGCACCATCCTGTTAATATGTGAATCAGATATTCACCAATGGGGAGTATTGAATTACCTATGTATGCACACATTCTATAGATGACTTACTTATTGTTAGTAAAGAGTAGTTTCATTCGGGGACGAATGTTCCTAAGGGGGGGATAAAGTAAGAACCCTAAAAATGGAAATTCTAAGTAATGCTTAATGGGTCTAGAATGCCTACGATTAGACCGGGTTCACACGGAGTGATGCGCGTAGAACCAGACCTCGGAACCCTTGCTACATACAAGCCAACTAACTTGGGGAGTTAGTTGAGCTAGGAAAGGTTGGTTCCAGCCATTTAGGGCTCTCGAATACGAAGATTTACTCGAAGGAGTCTTTACCCGACTTAAAAAAGGAAAAATCTTAGGCTTGAAGGGTCTAGGGGTAAAATGGTCTTTTTTCAGGCTAAGGGTAGTATCGTAATTACCCTAAATATATATAATTAATTATTTATTTAATAAGGTGGAGGGCCATTTTAGGGAGAGAGGGCCGAAAATGGGTTCTAAGAGTGAAGTCTTGCTCCACCCGGGTTCGAACCTAGGTGGAAGCGATGATTTAAATTATCTTTATTTAAGTTGGTAAATTAATGTAAGTAATTAATATTTGTTATTTATTAGCTGATTTAAAATAAAAGGGAAATCAGATTTTTAATCATTTAATAAAAACCTTATTTGACTAAGTCCTAAACTAGACTCCTAAGCCTAAGAAAAATCTCATCTCTCACGCTCATCTCTCTCTCACGTCTCAATCACTCTCATTCACGTTCTCTCTGCCAAATAACGTACAAGAACAGTAGGTAAACCAAAGTTCTTCACACTTGAAGACCTCACAACGAAAATTATAAACAAACAACTAATCAAACACGTTAGGCAAAGAGAGGGTTTTTCCGTCGAGTTGGTGTTGAAGCTCTTGGATTTGGACGTGTGTTTGAAGAAGCTTTGGGCAGCAAGTTGAAGGTTTGAACGTCAAAATAAGGTATGGGTTTCCTTACTCTTGGTCCCTTTCCCAAGAGACCCCTTAAGGTTCAGTATATTCAATACTAAAACTAGGGTTGTTCCCCGTTGCATGTCCCTGTCACTAGCTCCTAATGATTCGTAGGTTGGGTATGTTTGCTGGTAGATATTAGGCGTGCATTGTGTTTTCGTGATAAATATGTTCATGAATGTGTGTTTGAAATCATATGAAGGATCACCTATGTGATCCGGAACTATGTGTACGTGTGTGGTATGTGAACATTGACTATATGCCTCGGGTTTAAGGCTCTAAAATGTGATGTTGTGGTTGTATTTCATGTACAAAGTTATGTAAATTGTGATGTTCATAAGTGATGTAAAAATGTTTATTTGAGTGCAATTCTTTATCGAATGAAATCTTGAAAATGCACCTAAAGAACTCACTAAAAAACTACTTAACACGTGTAAACATTTAATGTAAAAGAAGTGAGAAAATAGGCTGCAAAAATTTCCAGCAGCTTGTTGATGAGTTTCGGCCAATCTAAGGGAAATTTCATGCTATGAAAAAATGAATTAAAATATGTGAGATCACTGGTGATTGAACCCGTGACCTCACCATGTTAAAAACCATGAAATTAAGTGAGTTAAAGGTATTGTGGTGAGGGGGATTCGAACCATGGTATTGGCTGAAAAATGTAACAAAAAAAAACTAAAAAAAATATTAGAGGAGTGGGATTCGAACCCACGACCTCTCAATCAGATTTAAGGAAGAGTAAAAGAAAAATAAAGGGGGAGGCGTGTGGGAATCGAACCCACGACCTTTTAGGCAGATTTAAGGAGAAAATTAAAAGAAAACTAAAGGGGGAGGCGTGTGGGAATCAAACCCACGACCTCTTAGGCAGATTTAAGGAGAAAATTAAAAGAAAAATAAAGGGGGAGGCGTGTGGGAATCGAACCCACGACCTCTTAGGCAGATTTAAGGAGGAAATTAAAAGAAAATAAAGGGGATACGTGTGGGAATCGAACCCACGACCTCTAGGCAGAACCAAGGGGAGTTAAGGAGAAGAAATTAAAGAGGGGTTGTGGGGGTTCGAACCCACAACCCCTCCGACAAAGTAGAGAAATTAAAAGCAATGAAAATAAAAGTAAATGAGGTTGTGGGGGTTCGATCCCACATCCTCTTAGTCCCATTGAGCAAAAAATGAAGAGAGAAATCAAGGGAAAAATAAAATGAAGGTGTTGGGGCTCGATCTTGGGTCCCCAAGCCGTATGGATCAAACCAAATTGAATAAAAATATGTAAGTGTTGTCCAAGGGATTCTAAATCGGGTTCCCTTACCCAAATTCCGTATTGATACATAAGTCATACGTGAATAAATGTTCAAAAATAATATTACGTACATAGATCGAAATCGAGATCTTGGCATACTTACAAGATACATAAGTCTTGTACCACTTCATCTTAGAAAGATATGAATCACTTAAACGAACTATGAATGAAGCCTCATGGCTTGTATGTATAGACCCATAAGTCTAGCATACGTTTAAAAATAAGTGAACCTAAGATGTATGTAATGAAATGATGTAACCCTAGAAGGGTTAAGTACGAGTGTACAACACACTAAATGGCCAAGTGCATTGGCATACGATGAAATGAATATTATGTAATGAAATGATGAAACCCTAGAAGGGTTAAGTAAGAGTGTGAAACACACAAATGGCCAAGTGTATTGGCATATGATGAAATAAACATTCACGTAAAAAAGGGTGAGTAATTATGAAGACCAAATGTGCTAATGTTAATGAATGTGGTGACAACATGATAAGAGGCTAATGTGAAAGATGAGAGCAATCTCAAATGAGCCTAAGTAAATGTTACCAAAACGTACTCACCTATGAGAGCGTAAAGTTAATGAAGAGACTAGTCTGTATGAACACTCTAATGAAAGTACTGAGAATAATGTATACTTAATACTAATGATGAGATGAGAAATCATCTATTGAGATATGATGTCCTCATACTAGAAGCCAGCTTCCATGACGTATGAGTTGAATGAAATGGAACTTTATACTGAGCACCGATAAACTAGCTATGAGCGGTGATACCTTCTTTCGGGAAGGGCGGAGGTTCACATAACTCTCATGAGATGAGACTGTCTGGCATGCCGGGTATGAGTCTCCTTATATCTCCTAGTCTTCGAACCTATACTGCCAATATAGGGATCTGGCGGGTTTCAATTCCCATGTACGCTAGCATGTTTTTGGTCACTTTGACCGGTGATTCCACCTCTTTTCGGTGTGGGGGAGACACTGGATTTCATGATGCTCACATGATCTATGTCGGTTAAAGTTAAAGTTCCCAATGAATGAATGAGGCCAGCCTCAAATGATACACATAATGAAATAAACGATACCAAAGGTGTTAGGATAGGATAATCAAGAGGTGAGCTAGACTCAAGTAATAACACTAGGTTATTCTTTATCATTGCACAGCAAACCCGATGAGAGTCTTAAACTACATCCTAGGTATAACTGGTGTTTATACTAGCTTATGAATGAATAAAAAGAAGTACGTATGAATCAATGAAGCAGACTGTGTGTTTGCTAAAGAAGGCCCCCTAGTTGAGGTCTCATATGTTGAGCCCTCATTTTGGGAAGTCTTGATGTTAAGTCCATGATTCCAAGGTCTCATGGCATATGAATGAATGATATGAAAGATGTTATGTGCTATATGCAATATGATATGTTCTATGTGTAAGATGTTATGTGCTGTGTGCAATATGATAAGTATGATGATGCATGTTACTCTCATGGCATGACTTTCCTAATCCAAATTTGGAAAGATCACTAACTTTCCTAATCCAAATTCGGAAAGCTCGCTCACTTTCCTAATCCCAATTTGGCAAGTCCACTGACTTGACTTTCCATAATCATGTTGTTAGGAAAGAGCTATTCTTACTCATGCATGTCCTTGGTGTGTGCTTGCATATACCCATACTTAGTACAAGTGTGTACTAATCCCATATAACTCTATATTTTTAGGTGCAGGCATAGGTGGACGCTAGATCTTACAGGTTGACGTTGTAGCTATCCGGACGTGGAGCTTTCATCCGGACTTGGTAGGCCCTCATGCTTTCGAGTATGTCTACCGTTACTATCTAGCTTAGATGCAGGCTTTAGCTAGTGGAGTATGTTCCACTAGGGTTCCTTTTCATTTTTATTTCAGACATTGTATTGGTACCATTTTGGTAATTATACATTTAATGCAGTATTGAACTATTTCTTTCAGTTTATAATCTTAATGTTAGATGGTTGATTGTGAACATTATGAATGTAAGTAGAATGACCTTTATGCATGTTAAGATACAAAAAGTTTCAAATTTTCTGCTAAAATTAACCTAGATAAAGTAAGAATGACGTATGTAGGCTTGTCTGCGACCTCTGAGAGGTCAACGACGCCGGTTTCATTTGGGGTCTAGATTCCGGTTGTGACAGAACCGTTTTGCGATGTTGAGTTATTGAAGGAGTATGAGCTAAATTCAAGGTATAGACATGTTATGACCCAAAAACCATCGTGATTGACACTCACACTTACAAGCGGTAGGGAAACCACCACTACTATCCAACTAAAGCAATTATTCTAAATTAAGGCATTGAAGTTACGGAAGCAAGTTAGATGACTAAAAGCAAAGTTCCATTACTAAACAAAGATCTAACAACTAAAATTTGCGTAAGATAAACCTAAGATCTGAAAGTCAATGTACCAAAACTATTAAACGAATACAAAGTCTAAACAAGAGAATACTATTGTACTTGTAACATTTCGGAAAATCGTGTCTAATGAAGAGCCCAGTATGCCCTTAGGATAGCCTATTAGGGGTACATAGGCACCCCAATGCCCAATATTAAGAAATATTGGGCGTAGTATAGAAAAATTGGCTAAGGGATATTAGCCAATTTTCTATATACGAATAAGAAATATATTTTTGGGTTACCAAACCCCAATCAAAGATTGATGTTCAATAAATGTACTTGCAATGAAGATCCTAAGCTAAAAATATTTTGTAACTATACCAACATCAAGTACTAGGCATCCAAGTGTCAAGCTTAGTACCATAGGACATAACCATTTAAAATGATCATGTAGATTAAGCAGTGCCCAAGGACATAGTGAGGATCCTTGGGACAATAAGTAAACATTCCCAAATGAACCATAAATAATAGTTAGTTAGGAAAGTACAACCAACCCATGTGCAAGCACATGTGCAAGACATGTGAAGAAGCTGCCAAAGAAGGGGACCACCCTAACCGAATTCGGTTAGGGTAGTTAGGGGGAAAAACGTGCACAAGGGACCACTCCATGTGGGGCCTAACTTCCTAACCAACTCTAGGTCCTAACTAACTGTCCTAACTAGCTAAATAACCTAGGACTAACCGAAATGGACCCATTAGTGCACCCGACAACCTAGGACTAAACCGGGTTGACACTAACCTAGTACTAGTTGAAGAGACAACCTAGTAGCTAACCTAGGATGGTCCAAAAGGTTAGTTATGGTCCTAAAAACTTAGGGTTACTTTAGTAATTCCCCTAGGTTACCTAATTAATTAATTTAGAAACTTAATTAATTAATTTAAAAGGTCTAAAACAGAAACTACAAAGGAAATTTCCAGATTTCGGTTAAGACAAGAAAGGGACAACCTAGTACCTAACCTAGGATGGTCCAAAGAGTTAGTTAAGGTCCTAACAACCTAGGGATACTTTAGTAATTATCCTAGGATACTTAATTAATTAATTTATCAACTTAATTAATTAATTTAAAGGGGCAACACCGAAATCACAAAGCAATTTCCAGATTTCGTTTAAAACAAGAAAAAGACAACCTAGTACCTAACCTAGGATGGTTCAAAGGATTAGTTATGGTTATAAAGACTTAAGGGTACTTTATTAATTACCCTAGGTCACCTAATTAACTAAAATAGCAATTTAATTAATTAATTTAAATGGTCAAAATGAAATTTTTACACTAACCTAGTACAACTCAAGAAACATCCTAGTACTTAACCTAGGATGGTCCAAAAGGGTTAATTATGGTTCCGATGACTTAGGGGTACTTTAGTAATTACCCTAGGTCCCTTAATTAATTAAATTAGCCATTTAATTAATTGATTTAAAGGGGAAAGATGAAATTCTTAGGAAAAACTTCAGATTTGACCAAGTATTGTGTTTTCCTAGTTCTAGTCAATCTAGGAGGGGCTTTTTAGTAATTAGTTAATTAATTTATTTAATTAACTTATGAAACTCTAAGTTGAATGAGTCAAGATCAGTTTCTAAGACTTATAATCACGTTCAAACTCATAGAACAGGCGACGCAAAAACAGTAAGCAACGAACGAAAGAAAAAGGCAGAAAATTCCATTGATTCTCCTAGGCGATTTCAAGGTTTCTCCAAGTTTTTGTTCAAGATGGTCTTCGTAGATTAAGTTCTACTTAAGGTATTGGTTTATCTCCTGTACTTCTTTCTCCAAGAGAACTTTCTTTCGAATGATTCAAAGATCTTGAAAACAAGGGTTGTTTCCCGTCGTTCTTGTCGAACTCCTTTCCCTAGTATCCTTGTTACGATTTCAATGTTGAATAGGTTAGAAATCATGTTGTTGGTATGTGGTGCTGACTGATCTTAATGTGTATGGTTGTTGATTAAATAATGATTGAATGAACCTATTAATTGGACTCGTTTGATGCTAAATGTTATTATGTGAATTAAAAGAATGATATTATATTAAAGATATGTCCGAAAATTTTATGTATGAAGATGTTACGGTATGTTGTGCATGCTTGCTGTTAATATGACGTTATGAAGATGATATATTCATCAAACGCTAATATGATGCTGTCCAAGATGTTTAAAAATGTTATGCTTAAAGTTATGTTATAAGATTGGCTAAAAAGATCTCCATGAAATCATAATTTGAGTGATTGTTAGCTTATGCCAATAAAATGGCTAACAATACATTGTCCAAAAGGGATGCATGCAAATGGCTATAATGTTATGATTAATAATTGAATTGGCTAATGAATAAGGTATAATAATGTAAGCATGAATGAATATAACTTTGGCTTATGCCAACAAAGAAGTTATGAAGTCTATAGCCAATTGTTTATGCCAATAATAATCATATGCCAATCTTGTGTAGCCAAAATAATGAAATGACATCTCCAGTAGTTCTAAAGTAATTCAATGAATCCATACCCAAGGGCATGCCATTCATTGGGACAACTCCCAACATGCTTTAAAAGAATGAACTATGAACACATGTAACTCGTTGAAAGAAGTTGTCATCGTCCATAAATGATGAATTGAATCTACTACACTAAATTAAAGAAGTAACGTGAGTTATAACATAATTAAAGGGGTATAAATTAAGTAAGTGACCAGAATAGGATGTTAAAGGGAGTGAGATAAGTCTTACTTACACCTAAGCTACTATGTTAAAAGAATACTCACGTATGAAGGTGTTAGAATGTGTGAGACCAGTCTCATTAACACCAAAGGATGATATGTAAGGAAAATTCACATTTCATCAATGTAAAGTAAGGATGACCAGTCATCAATAGAGTAAGTAAATCTCAATCTAGAAGCAAGCCTCCATAATGCTTGAGTCAACACTAAAAGATAAAGAAGAAATGAACATTCACGTAATGAGGTGAGTAATTATGTTAATCTATGATGCTAATGAAAATGGTGACAATATGATAAGAGGCAAAGATGAATGGTGAGACAAGTCTCAACAAGCCTAAGTAAAGGTCACTAAAAGTACTCACCTAAGAGAGTGTTGAATAGCAAGAGACAAATCTCAATCATACTCTATATGTAAGTGTAAGGACAATTCACACTTAATACTAATGATGAGATGAAAAATCATCTAATGAGCAATGATGCCCTCATGCTAGAAGCCAACTTCTATAATGTGTGAGATGAATGTAATGGAACTTTATACTGAGCACCGATAGGCTAGCTATGAGTCGCGATTCCTTCTTTCGGAAAGGCAGAGGTTCGTGTAAATCTCATGAGATGAGACTGTCCGTTTAGGCGGGTATGGGTCTCCTTATATCTCCTAGTATTTGAACCTATGTTGCCAACATAGGGTTCTATCATGGTCAATTCCCTATATACGCTAGCATGTTTTGGTTTCACCTTGGCCAGTGACTCCACCTCTTTTCGGTGTGGGGAAGACACCGGATTTCATGATGCTCACATGATCTATGTCGGTTAAGGTTGGAGTTCCTCAATGTATGAAAGATAATGAAATGAACGATACCTAAGGTGTTTGTGCAATATAATCAGGAGGTGAAATCAGATTCGAGTAATGACATTAGGTCATTCTTGGTCATTGCACTTTATGATCCCAATAAGAGTCTTAAACTTCATCCTTGGTATAGATGGTGTTTACATCAGCCTACGAATGAATGAAATGAATAATGTGAAGTACGAATGAACGAATGAAGCAGACTCTGTATTTGCTAAAGAAGGACTCGAGTTGAGATCCCATATGTTGGGTCCTCACTTGAGATGTCTTAATGCTTTATCAACGATTCCAAGGTCTCGTGTATATGAAATGTTTAATATATAAAAGATGAAATTAATGAAATCAATGGCATAATCAATAGAGAATGGCTTATGAAATGTAATGAATACTTGATGTAATGAATAACTTGTTATAAGGATAGTCAAATCGTGTCCAATAAAGTTTACAATAAGTAAAGGCCATAGCTAATAATGAATCCTCATGTTATGAAAATGATAAAGCCGAATAAATTGGCTTATAATGACTTTCTATAATTGGCAAAAGATATTAGCCAAATAATATTGGCTTATAACGACTTCTTACATTAGGCCAATAATACAATAATAGGAATAGTCACTAAAGATTGGTTTATAAAGAATTCATGCCCAAAGTAAGCAAGATCATAAGCTTTAATGATATGCCCCAAGAACTATGCACATTATGCATTCAACTAAATAATGAGTATAGTCAATAAGTATTGATTTATAAATATATTCATCCCCCAAATTGTAGTTATGTCATTTTCTTAATCTATTGAATTACTTACATGATTCATTGTGGGTATGGGACTACAATGAATCATTGCACTTGTAAAAAAAACATAGGACCAAAGGAGTTATTTAACTACACAACAACAAGAAGAAAAAGACTGAAAAATAATCTAAGTGTACAAAGAGGAGCTCTCGGCCTAGAGGATCAAAATCTCAAATCTTCGCTCGAGTTGTTCTAAAATTATGTTGATGATACTAATGTCTTGCATCATATAGAAAATGAGTTGTGTGCTTTGAATGCATTAAAATACATCATATTCATACCACAATTCACAACTAACGAATTAGGAAAGTCTAATAACGATACTTTCTAGAAATGGCATGTTGCTTAGGAAGAGCTTTCCTTGATCATGCATAGCTTTATGTGTATGTGTGCATACACCCATACTTAGTACAAGTGGTGTACTAACCCCTACTATTTACTATTTTATAGATGCAGGTTAAAGGACAGATTGATGACTCTTGCAACAGTTTGGACATCAGCGTTTCTCCAGACCATTTGGTAGGTCCTCTTATTTCGAGATGCTAAAGTTTTAGTCTAGCCTTAGTTTTAGACATATCTAGTGGATGTTGTCCCTAGTGTTTCTTTCGTACTTTCATTTCGAAGCTTTTGTAATAAGGCCGTGTTTGGCAAACGTATTTATGATATATTCTTATTCTGTTTCGAATTGATTCTTATTATATATGGTTGTTACATTTATGTTGAGCTTAGTATATGACAAATTCATGAAATAACTATATGAAGTCTATGTATACTTCATACGTTTAAAAGTTTTAAATTTTCTGCTAAAATTAACCATATGAATGTGATTAATGCAAGAAGAGGCTTGTCTGCGACCTTTGAGAGGTCAACGACGCCGGTGGCGATTCGGATTCTAGAATTCGGGTCATCACAGTACTATTCAACTAAGTAAACAAAAGGTCTAAGTCCAGAAATGGTGGACATAGACAAAAGAGAACTCCATGACAGCCCGGAAGATGCTTCTCACCCCTGAAGTCGATGTGATAATCTCTAGTCTCCTAAGTGAGGTCTGTCAATAGTTGTTTGAAGAGTCCTTGTACTCAAAAAATAAAAGCAAGTGCAGAATCAGTACACAACCCCCGTGTACTGGTAGGATCACAGAGATATCCCACTAGTGCAATATAAACAAGTCGAACAAACATTATAATCACATGCATAGATATTCAACATATAAAACATTATCAACATGACAATTCGACCATACATTTCTTATACATAACACATCATTAGTCCTCTCACGAAACTCAAACTCAAACTGTTAGTACACTGGCTTGGTACCCTATCCTCGATTGCTTGCTGGAATATGGCAATCTGATCCCATAGTTATTTCGAAACATGGTAACCCAATCCAATATTTCTGAAGGAACATGTCAATCCGATCCAAGTTATCTTGTCGGGACGTGACTGTCATGCCCTGAGTCTACACCATGGATGTGGCCAGCACCTGATGACCATTGCTGGCCTTGAGCGAAACCTTGGCGTGGCTTACTTAACTCAGCGGAACACTTAAATACTAGACAAATAACTCAACAGAATAATTTTAAAATAATGCTTAGCCAAAATGGCAACTTAAGTCTTATCGTTTACAAGAGATATGAAAAAACTAAAGAACTAACTCAATCTGTCTATGAAGCCTCTAAATTAAAGATGGATGCTAGGACAGGACCCCCAATAATTCTAAAAAATGAAAATTGAAAGAAAATAAATGAAAGGTAAATAATGTCCACCAGAATGAAGGGACGCTCACCAACTAACTTTGAGCTGCTCATTGGATCAACAATGTGCTGGAATGTCGATCCTAGTTACTTGTGTCTGCATCATAATACGATGCAATCCAATTGGCATCAGTACATTGAATGTATGAATATGCAAGTTGGAATACTAAAACAACATAGCCTTGAAAAGGAGTAAGAAAGAACACTTACCTTGGTTCTGCTCGACTCATGAATAACTAGGTCCTTATAAGTACTCATTTCATTATATAGCAGTTTAAAGAAAAAAGAAATATAAAGAAAATTTGGTTAAAACATTGTTTTAACTCTGTATATACAAACATACCATGAAAAACTTCTGCAAACTCTTTTTACTATAGGAACTAATTGAATGAGAGGTATCTCAACACTTAAGTCATTAACTCGGACGAAGTGATAGACACATCCCTTGGAACTAACTTATTTACTTTAAGGTATGGAGTGGAAAAAACCATAGGCACTGTTGAACTGCTTTTCCACTCTAAAGTTGGTTCACTGGAAACTGAAACTTGTCTACTAGAGTGTTGAAATCTATTGATGCATAATAGGCATAAAACCATTTCATACCTAGAATGATATCAAAATCTACCATGTTTAACTAAACTTAGTCATCCATGGTACTTTTGTGATTGATGGGAAATGGTATAATCACGATAGAATTTGCCTGTTAGAATAAAATCACCAATAGGTGTAGAAATACTGAATGGTTCACTAAGTTTCTCAAGAATAACATAAAAATTCATAGCAACATATCAAGTTACAAAATATAAACTCGCTCTTGTGTCTAGCAAACCATAACAGTAAAGTCAAAGACTTGAATCATACCAGTGACGACATTTGGCGAATCCTCATGCTCCTGGCGATTTTTGGTAGCATTTAGTCAATTTTTTACTCTGCCAGTAACTTTTCCTTGCATATTATTTGACACTCTTTCATGAAATGACCCTCTTATCCACACTTGAAGCAACCTGTCTGGCCTTGACGACACTTTCCTAGGTGATTCTACCACACCTAGCACATGCAGAAGCCCAGTTAACTCCTTGTGCCGCACTATCCTAAGACTTGGCGTGTCTAGATCTCAAGGGTTCTAAACTCCGACCATTATGCTCACAATTATTTCTGGGTGCAAGGTCACTCGTAGATGATGGTGCATGCCCCTTCTATTTCTGAAATTGTAAATAACTCGAACCACCTTTATGTTGCCCAGACTCATTCCCAGCCTTGGCCTTCTTATTTATGTACTCCTCTCTATCTCTCAACTTTTTCTCTTCAACTTGATGCACATAGATCATTAGCCTGGATATGTCCATGTTGCTAATCAACATTGCATCCCTACCTTCTTTGCTTGAAGCATAACCCAAACTAGCAACAAACAAACTCATTATGCTTCTCATATCCTTAACCATCTCTGGAGCATAGCGAGACAGTTGGGTAAACTTTAACCGATAATCATGAACACTCAATGAGTCCTGTTTCAAGGGTAATGAACTCTCGTACCTTTTCTTCCTTCAGTTCTCGGGGAAAGAAATTCCCAAAGAAGGCTTCTTCAAAGTGAGAACCAACTTGGATGTGGTGCATCCTCCGCTATACCATCCTTTCATTGATCAAACCAGGTTCAATCCACACTCTTTAGTTGATATACATCTAACTCAACTCCCTCATTGTCAACTACATGTATCACACCGAACACCTTTTTCAACTCTTCCACAAAGTTTTTCAGATCCTCAGTAGTTCTCGAACCAGTGAAGCTTGGAGATTCATCCTCAAGAATTCCCGAATCATTGAAGTATCATCCCCTTTTTGTCGAGCTCCTCTTTGTTGCCAACTTGGTTGGTCAAATCTTGACTCAACATCCGGATAGACTCAAGGAACTCAGCATTAGTAACCTCCCCTTGAGGTTGCACTTCAGGAGCATTGGGTAATTTCTGTTCCTGAGCTTCTACATTTCTCCTAGCTGGACAACCTTTTGCTCCTCTTCATGGAGGCATTGTTATCTGAAACATGTGCAAGCATGAATTAGATAGAGACTTTTAGATATAAACTCTAATGCACGAAATGAGTATGAAAAAGGTGAGGAATTCCTAAATGTTCTAGCCTCCTAATCATAGATGTGGTTCGCTTCACACCGATGACTAAGACTCTACAGACACGGGACTCCCCAGGACTCTTACATTTTATGCTCTGATACCAAGTTTGTCACGTGCCTAGCCTACACCCTGGACGTGGCTGACACTCAATGACCATTGGTGGCCTTGAGCAAACCCTTGACCTGGCTTACTTAACTTAGTAGAAAAATTAAGCACTAGAGAAATAACTCAAGAGAATTACTTTAAAATAATGCTTAGCCAAAATGGCAACTTAAGTCTTATCATTTAGAAGAGATATGAAAAGACTAAAGAACTAACTCTATCTGTCTATGAAGTCACTAAAGTAAAGATAGATGTTCGGACAGGATCCCCAGTCACCCTAACAATTGAAAATTGAAAGAAAATAAATGAAAGGTAAAAAATGTCAACCAGAATGAAGGGACGCTCACCAACTAACTTTGAGCTTTTTATTGGATCAACAATATGCTGGAATGTCAATCCTAATTACTTGTATATGCATCATAATACGATGCAAGCCAATTGACATCAGTACATTAAATGTATGAATATGAAAGTTGGAATGCTGAAACAACATAGCCTTGAAAAGGAGTAAGAAAGAACACTTACCTTGGCTCTGCTCGACTCATGAATAACTATATCCTTATAAGTACTCATTTCATTATATAGCAGTTTAAAGACAAAGGAAATATAAAGAAAAATTATTTAAAACATGATTTTCAACTCTGTCTATACAAAGATACCATTAACTCTAAAATGTACGTAAAATACAAAATAATCAGATGTAAACTCATAATCTTAATAATAAAGAAAATATATCATGCTTCCTCTCAAAGTCTACTCGTGTTATGCATGAATGAAGTCTCATACCCCTATTTATACTAAGCAGAACCTCTTGAGGAACCATGCAATTACTGATGTGGGTGTTTCTCTAACTGACAACCATCACTTAATAATCATAGTGATGAAACAACATTTTATCTCACGCTGTCAAGGACCATCCTAAACCTGTCAGAGTATAGGACCTGAACTGCCTAATGGATCCACTAGTAAACTGTGAAAAGGATTCATCTAAAAAGTATGACCATTTTCTACTAATGATGGCTACATGGTTTTCATGGAGACCTGAGTTAATCTAAAACTCGCATCCCCACATTGGTGCTCAATACTAATCCAAAAAATATACTGGCTTTTATGTTTTTGAAACATACTGATTATATGGTTTGAGATTAGTCCTCAAAACTTACATTTAAAACTCTCTTGGAAATCATAGTTTCCCTGCTTGCTTCATTTTATAAAGCTATGACTCTTTTCTAAAAACTAGGCCGAAGGCTCTTTGGAAAACTTAGCTTCGTTGTATAAATATGAGAACATTTCAATATCTCTTTGGGGTTACTTAGTCCCCCTCTACTTTTGAGGAAAAGAACTTCAACTTAACTCTTTACTCTTTACTTTTTACTATTTACTTAGCTTGAAACTTGAGTTTCTGAAATGACTCATCGGGAATTACTTAGTTCCCTTATATTTCTTTAAAGGATGAACTTCAACTCTTTAGGGAAATACTTAGTTCCCATATACTTCTTTGAAGGAAAGACTTCAACTTTTACTCTTTCTTTAACTCGAGACTTGAGCCTTAAAATGAAGTTAAAACGTTTAAATAAGACTCTTTGAACTTTAAGAAACTTTACTTTCTCTTATTTCTTACCCTTTAGACTTAACTCTTAGCTTCTTAGACTTTGATCCTAACTTTACTTGAATTGGATTATGGATTCAAGGTTCATGATATCATATTTATGGATGATTTCATGATGTTTAGACGTACCTTAGAGTGTTGGAATCAACTAGGAAATGTGGGTACATCACTTAGGAACTAGTACGAAAAGATGGGGAATGAATGAGGTAACCTGGCGTCCTTGGTGCTTTGAGACGCGTGGGCCGCCAGGCCCCAAACTTCAGAGGCCAAGTGGGGGCGCTCTGGATGGAGCACCGCCCCAAGCCCCTACGTACAGTCACTGTCTTGTGGGGCTATGGGAGGCGCGGCGCCCCAAGGCCCTACGGACGCGTGTTTCAACTTTACTTCTCCGTTTGTCATCTCTAAACCTTCTAAACTTCCATGGATCTTTTCCCAAACACTTAGAATCACGAATATGCTCAATACCCAATAGTTTAGACTCATAAAACAGCCCAGAAACACGAATACAATCAACTATAACATGTTACAACCCATTCAATCCAAAATTCGATAATTGTTCATCAAAATATCAATGTTCATCATCCAATCTACTCTAACTTGATGAATTGAATCAAATTTGTGTGTGGGTGGAAGAACCCAACAAAAATATATCTCACATACCTTAATAGGGATCACCCCCAACGATTTCCACAAGCCAAACTTTGACGATCTTGAACGTTCTTACTTCCTCTACTCTTTTCTCCTTTTCTTTTCTCTTCTCTAAGAATACTAACTTGGTTTCCAAAAGCCTGAACTGAATAGGATCAGTTTAGACCCCAATTTAATACTAAAAACGAAATAAAATAAATGGGTAATGAAAAGACCAAAACACCCTTTTAAAATCTGGATTGGACTTTCCTTAATCCAACAACCCAACTTCCAAAAGGCATAACTTACTCATACAAAATAAAAATTGCGTAAATGATACTTCAAATTACACTTCCTTAAAGAAGTATAAGCGGTCGTATCAAGTAAAGAACCCAACAAGTAGGTTGGGGTCGATCCCACGAGGAAAATAGTTTAGACTTAACTTCAATGTACAATTACGTCTATTTAGTCAAGTCCTTTCCAAAAATAGTTAATTAAAGGGGGAGGAGGTTCGTAAAACGAAAGTGTTTAATTATCTCTAAGTAGAACAAGTAACAAGAGGAAATCTTTAGTGTTTATCAAGTTATAAGAGAAACTAGGGTGTAAGTGTTCCCCATAGGTTCATAACGCGGTAATCCTAGCTATAACAATTCTTCCCTAGTGTTTTGCATGCAAAGTGATAAGTTAGGTATATCTCAATCCTTGGTCCGGCATTTAGAGAGTTTCACCCCGTACCTTGGTCCGGCTATGTGTGTCTAAGTTACTAACCTTACCTTTACTTCATATTAAGCATCATCTTTGATGTATGACTTAGTTATTACTTCGCACCAATCGAAACTAGCCTATTAGATAGTATCTTAATAAATTTATGTTGATAATTCTTTTCCTATTAACTACCCCCTTGGTCCGGCAAGTATAAATAAGGCGAGTTCTAACGTGTGCACTCGTTAAAAAGACTTCTAAGCGAAAGAATTAATAATGCATATAATAAACTATTTGACTGTCACGACCGGAATCTAGACCCCAGCTGAGACCGGCATCGTTGACCTCTCAGAGGTCGCAGACAAGCCTACTTACGTCATTCTTACTTCACCTAGGTTAATTTTAGCGGAAAATTTGAAACTTTTTGCTTCTTAACATGCATAAAGTTCATTCTACTTACATTCATAATGTTCACAATCAACCATCTAACATTAAGATTATCAACTGAAAGAAATAGTTCAATACTGCATTAAAAGTATAATTGCCAAAATGGCACCAATATAATGTCTGAAATAAAAATGGAAAGAAACACTAGTGGAACATACTACACTAGCTAAAGCCTACATCTAAGCTAGATAGTAACAGTAGACATCCTCGAAAGCATGAGGGCCTACCAAATCCGGATGAAAGCTCCACGTCCGGATAGCTGCAACGACAACCTTTAAGCTCTAGCGTCCACCTGTGCCTGCACCTAAAAATATAGAGTTGTATGGTATTAGTACACACTTGTACTAAGTATGGGTATATGCAAGGACACACCAAGGACATGTATGAGTAAGAATGTCTCTTTCCTAACAACATGGTTTATGGAAAGTCAAGTCAGTGGACTTGCCAAATTGGGATTAGGAAAGTTAGTGAACTTTCCAAATTTGGATTAGGAAAGTTAGTGAGCTTTCAAAATTTAGATTGGGAAAGTCATGCCATGAGAGTAACATGCATCATCATACTTATCATATTGCACACAACACATAACATTTTACACATTGCACATATCATATTGCATATAGCACATAACATCTTTCATATCATTCATTCATATGCCATGAGACCTTGGAATCATGGACTTGAGATTTAAGACTTCCCAAAATGAGGGCTCAACATATGGGACCTCAACTAGGGAGTCTTCTTTAGCAAACACAGAGTGTACTTCATTCATTCATACGTACTTCATTTCATTCATTCATAAGCTAGTGTAAACACTAGCTATACCTTGGATGTAGTTTAAGACTCTCATCGCGTTTGTTGTGCAATGATCAAGAATAACCTAGTGTCATTACTTGAGTCTAGCTCACTTCTTGATTATCCTATCCTAACATCTTTGGTATCGTTCATTTCATTATGTGCATCATTTGAGGCTGGCCTCATTCTTTCATTAGGAACTTTAACTTTAACCGACATAGATCATGTGAGCATCATGAAATCCAGTGTCTCCCCCACACCGAAAAGAGGTGGAATCACCGGCCAAAGTAACCCAAAACATGCTAGCGTACATGGGAATTGAACCCCCCAGATCCCTATATTGGCAGTACAGGTACGAAGACTAGGAGATATAAGGAGACCCATACCCGGCATGCCAGATAGTCTTATCTCATAAGAGTTACGTGAACCTCCGCCCTTTCCTAAAGAAGGCATCACCGCTCATAGCTAGTCTATCGGTGCTCAGTATAAAGTTCCATTTCATTCAACTCACACTTCATGGAAACTGGCTTCTAGTATGAGGACATCATAGCTCATTAGATGATTTATGATCTCATCATTAGTATTAAGTATACATTATTCTCAATACTTTCATTAGAGTGTTCATAGGGACTGGTCTCTTCATTAACTTTACACTCTCATAGGTGAGTACGTTTTGGTAACATTTACTTAGGCTCATTTGAGATTGTTCTCATCTTTTACATTAGCCTCATATCATGTTGTCACCACATTCATTAACATTAGCACATTTGCTCTTCATAATTACTCACCCCTTTTTACGTGAATGTTCATTTCATCATATGCCAATGCACTTGGCCATTTGTGTGTTTCACACTCTTACTTAACCCTTCTAGGGTTTCATCAATTCATTACGTAATATTCATTTCATCGTATGTCAATGCACTTGGCAATTTATTGTGTTTCACACTCTTACTTAACCCTTCTAGGGTTACATCATTTGATCACATACATCTTAGGTTCACTTATTTTTAAACGTATGTAAGACTTATGGGTCTATACATACAAGCCATGAGGCTTCATTCATTGTTCGTTTAAGTGATTCATATCTTCCTAATATTATGTGTTACAGGACTTATGCATCTTGTATGTATGCCAAGATCTCGATTTCGATCTAAGTAGGCAGCATTATTCTTGAATATTTAATTGACGTATGACTTTTATATCAATACGGAAATTTGGACAAGGGAACCCGATTTCGAATCCCTTGAACATCACTTAGCCATTATCCTTAAATTTTAATTTTTTGTGTCCCTTGGCTTGGGGATCCAGGTTCGATCCCCAATGCCCACATTAATCTTTCTTTTTCTTCTCTTTTAAACCTGCTACAGCTTACTGAGGGGCGTGGGATCGATTCCCCACGACCCCATAATTTTTAATGAATTTTTTTTAAGCTTCTCCTATGATCCTATTTCGCTACTGACCAAGGGGTTGTGGGATCGATCCCCCACAGCCCCTTTTTTTTTAATTTACTGCAGGCGTTGAGGGGCGTGGGATCAATTCCCCACGACCCCTTTTTTTTCTGCATTCGCTGAGGGGCGTGGGATCGATTCCCCACGACCCATATTTTTTTTTTTAATTAGCAGGGGTCTTCCGTGTTGTGGGATCGAAACCCCACAACAACATTTCATTTTATTCCCTTTTTCCCTTGCGAATTTCGATGACCCCAGCCCCTATATCGAGCCCCGCCTAACACATTCCTTTTTGTTTATTAATTAAGGTTGCCTTAGTGAGGTCCTGGGTTCGATCCCTGCAGACCTCACTTATTTTTTTAAATTTTTTTGACGTCCAAAATTTCCAGATTCTTTCAAAAGCCTATTTCCAGATTCTGGAAATTTATTCCACGATTTTCTGCACCTTTTTCATCAAATTACACATTAATTCTTAGGGAAATTTCATGGTTCATTTATAACGTTTTAGGTGCATTTTCATGGATTCGCTTAGCCAAGAGTTTCTCACTCAATACAGCCACATAACATTTCATATGAACATCACGACTTACCTCAGTTTATGCACATAAAAATAAAACCATAATACATTAAAATTATTGGAGCATCAAACAGTGAACATTAGTCACGGTTACATCCTTGCACACACATGCACATAGTTTCGAAAACACATAGGTTGTTATTCATACAATTTCAAACACACAAACATGAACATATTCATCACGAAAACATAACACATGCCTAATATCTACCAGCAAACATACCCAACCTAAGAATCATTGGGAGCTAGTGACAAGGACATGCAATGGGGAACAACCCTAGTTTTCGGACTGAATATTCTGAACCTTAAGGGGTCTCTTGGGAAAGGGACCAAGAGAGAATAGAACCCATACCTTTTATGACGTTCAAACATCGACTTGCTGCCCAAAAGCTTCTCCAAAGATCACGTCTAAATCCCCTCAAAGTCAACACCAACTCGACGGACAAACTTCTCTTTGCCTACGTGATTGATTTCATTTGTTTTCTTATATTTTCGTTGTGAGTTATTCAAGTGTGAAGAACTTTGGTTTACCTAATGTTTTTGAAGTTATTTGGCAGAGAGAATCGTGAGTGAGAGTGATAGAGACGTGAGAGAGAGAGATGAGCGTGGGAGAGAAGAGTTTTCTTAGGCTTAGGAGTCTAGTTTAGGACTTAGTCAAATATGGTTTTATTTAATTATTAAAAATATGATTTCCTTTTATTTTAAATCAGCTAATAAATAATAAATATAAATTAATTACATTAATTTACCAACTTAAATTAAAAACAAATTTAATTCATTGCTTCCACCTAGGTTCGAACCCGGGTTGAGCAAGACTTCACTTCAAGAGCCAATTCTCGGCCCTCTCTCCCCAAAATGCCCTTCCACCTTATTAATTAAATAATTAATTATATATTTAGGGTAATTACGATACTACCCTTAGCCTGGGAAAAGACCATTTTACCCCTAGACCTCCTAAACTATGATTTTCTCTTTTTAAGTCCGGTAAAGACTCATTCGAGTAAATCTTCGTATTCGAGAGCCCTACATGGTTGGACCCAACCTTTCCAAGCCCAAATAACTCTCCAAGTTAGTTGGTTTGGCTGTAGAAAGGGTTCCAAGGTCTGGTTCTACGCGCATCAATCCGTGTGAACCCGATCTAATCGTAGGCATTCTAGACACATTAAGCATTACTTATTATATCCATTTTTAGGGTTGTTACATTGAGAATTGTTACTAAGCTAGTTTTACTTTGTTAGTTACCCATGGTTCCCACAACCCTAGTTTTGGATTTAGTTACCCATACATAGAAGAACACAATTCATAGTTGATAAACAATAAATCATGAACTTACTTTGACAACTTCGAAGAAAATCTAGAAATTAAACTTGAAATCACAAAAATATATTGTAAACCAAATTCAGAAATTTGAATTAATGCCCAAGTTGCAAAAATAAATCTCTAAGAACAAACCTAAGAAAGTAATAATAGAATACAACCCCAAAAACGAGGTTTTACACCCAATTTATAAAAACATTGTCCTAAAATAAAAGGAATTCAAATAAGAAAAGTTTTTCCAAAAATGCGGCTTCAATCGACGACCTCTACAGATGGTCCGTCGATCAAACGACGAATCGTCGACTGCCTTCGTAAGTCCACAATTAGCATCTTTTTTCAGCCTTCACTTTGCATCTTCTCTGATCTAATCGACGGACTAACAGCACGGTCCGTCGATGCTTCTCGTCATTCCATACTTAGATTTTCTTCAACATCGGTTACTGGGACATTCTCTGATCAGATCGACGTTTTGACAGGACAGTCCGTCGATCAATCGATGGACCGTCGATCCTTCCATAGCCCCACACTTGGTCAGAATTCCCTGAGTTGCTTCCAGATGCCTGAACTTCCAATCGACGGTCACCATCTACGGTCCGTCGATTGGATGGCCTTCGTGGGTCACCTCTGCACTAAATTTCCACAGCCTTCTGCGTTTTGGGTTTTGGACAACTTTCCTGAAAAACAAAGATAAAACATATTAAAATTACTACAAAAGGCTCTAGACACACACCAATCTTAAGGAAAAAGCATTGAAAGTACCGTGAAACCACGGTACATCAACACCCTCAACTTAAATTCGTTGTTTGTCATCAAGCGACGCACTATGACTCAACACAACACTTTGTACACAAGTATCCTCTTTTAAGCTTTTACAATCACATGGCTATCAATTCTGACTTTCTCGTTGGTTTAGTGCATGTTTCTCCTTTTAGGCTTGATAGACTTACTCATGTGGATCAGACCATGACACAAACTCACCATGTACCGACACCTCTACTCTTTTGTCTCTCGCCAAAGTACCAACTTTCTGATATTGCAACTAGTGCCCTCACTTCAAAAGATATCTTCATTTTTCATACAGTGATTTTAACTTTGAGTATAAGGATCATTATTCAACACTCACACTCAAAACAAATTCACACCTAGTTGGTACTTGTCGCCATAGGCTTGCCCTTATTTTCACTCTTAAGCTCACCGTATTAGACTCTTAGGATCACGATAGGACTTTCTTGGCTTGTAACGTAGGCTCAGGGTCAAGTATGGTACATATGGGTACATTTTAGTGACTTGTTGCCCTATTTGACATTACGGCTAAACATCCTACCTCTTTCATTATCTATTATGCCCCACTTTATCTTGTCATCTTTGCCTTATTTTCTCCTTTCTTTCTGTTTTGTGGAAGTGACTCTTACTTATTTTTGTTCAACACTCTTTTTCTCTTTTTTTTTTCATTGCTTAATCTCTTTCTTCTTTTCCTTTCTTTATTCAATTGAAATTTTTGACTAAGTCACTTCTCTTGTTCACTGTTCCTTTTCTTTTCCACATTACTCTTTTCATACCCCTTTTCGGGTCATCACTCATAATAGCCACCCTCAACTTATGGATTTGCCATGAGTCGAGGTACACATTACCCAAGGTTGGGTCAGGGCCAATATGAGGTCAGTTTCTGCATTAGCCACCCTCAACTTATGCTTTTGGCTTAAGTTGAGGTGCACATGTCCAAGAAGGGACCAGGGCCAACACATTATACCCAAGGAAGATGAGTTGGTGAAGAAAATAAAGGTCTATTTTAAGCTCAAAATATTTGGATAAAAAAGGGATCACAATTTCATTTGATCTCATAGCTTTAGGCTAGATATTTGCTAATTTGAACAAGGGCCTATGATCCTCTCCTAAATGTCTAACATAGATTCCTTTTACAGGACTAACTGGGCGAGTTCTAGCTAGGTACCAACAGTGGAACAATCAAATTTCCTCACACTCTCTTGACACCTCGTTACCCTATCAGATTATCGGACACCTAGTTTGAGTGTTAGATTGAGGGTCATGCAGTGGTGCATCTCTATGTCATTATTAGAGCCAACACATTCTACCTTTTTATACCTATTCATGCAAGCATTCTCTTACAATGGGATATCATTTAGGTTTAGACATCATGCTTCATATTTCACTTTCATACTTTGTACAAGTTACGACATGCCGGTTCAACAGTAAATTAAGCAGTCTCTTGGGGAAAAAGAACACATGCAAGAAAACCCCTAAGAGAGGATCGTTGGTTGGGCTACTCAGAATTTACCCTATCATTCACTTTCCATTTACCCTAACCCCCAAAAAAAAACATGCAATTGTCCCCAATGCATAATAAATATAAAGACAAGGTGGTAGGTGAAGCAAACCTGAGGCTCATAGAGCCAAAGATCAACAAGCAGGCGGGTCCGGTTTCCGGAAATCTGCACCCTCAGTAGTAGGGACACCCTCAGTGGTGCCCACAACAATATTTGCACCATTTGTGGTGCTCCTCTCAACAGCCTCCAATCTGGAACTAGATGCCCTAGCAGCCAACTCTCGAGCCCTCATCTGACGGGTCTATTCATCAACCAAAGAGGCTCTCTTCGCATCCTCCAAATACGTCCGCTCCTTCTTCTTAGAACGGGCATGCTCACTCTCACTGGTGCGGCTGGAACGGTGCCTCTTGGCACGCTCTCGTGGCTTAGGCAGCGGTGCAGTGGTGGTAGTGAATAGTGCAGCAAGCAATGTGTCCTCCGCTAGCTCCATAGGTGCGGTGTCAGGATCGGGTCCTCTCATCTCAAGTATACCGTCAACATCTGCCTGTAGACTCGCCACAGTCGCCTGAACAGTAGTCAAATCAATAGTGGGGGTTGGGCGTGCTAGAACTCGCAGCTCAAACGCATCGAGGCGCTGGTGGACCGGTTGAATCTTCTGGTCCGTCTGCGGATCCACCCTCTTCTAAATTCGGTCCTCAGCCTCGATAATAGATTACTGAATCCAAGGCTGGATATGATGCAGCAAGGTGGCCATCTGGGCCTCTAACTTCTGGACCCTAGCTATCGAGACTAGTTCTTCTAATTGAGGAGTAGACCGGGAGGAACTGGGTGCCCTACTAGTGCCAGGGGCAGACTCGACCTGGGTGGTATATGTGGGCTCTGAAGAGGCATGATCAGCCCCTTGGGCTAACTCTACCATCTCCGCCAAGTTCTCACTCAGCGGCTGGAAATCAACTTGAGGCCCTCACCGTGGTGCCGCCACATTGGCCTCATCCCTGATGAGACCTATATCTACAGTCCCGGTTGGTGTACGGAGGACATCATAATGCCAAATAGGCACTCCATCTTCCCTGCATAACTGAAAAATCATACAGGCGAACGGGTAAGTAGTAGAGTGCTTAAAAGCCCTATCATGTATCACGGAGATCAACAACTTGGCAAAGTTGATCTCGAACCCGCCTACCACTACTGCTACCATGACCGTTCTATCCCAAGTAAGGATGTTATCTTCTGCGCTGGGGGATAGGTGGTGGCGGACTAACAGCCAGAAGAACTTGGCTGTAAAGGTGAGGTTGGACTTCTTGATAAGGCCTCTGGGGTATAACACCCAGTCTGCTCCCTCACCATCAACGGACACATGTTGTGCAAGCCACCTCTTGGTGGACTCTCTGCTCTCTGGTCCTCTAAAATTGGCCATTCTTGACCAAGCCCCATGTGTAATCAAACTCTAGAGTAAGGGGATCCCACGTATGTGTAATATTTCAAAATCCAAGGCATGTTGTAAAACTTAACCTAGGCTCCATGAGGTCTAAAGCACTGATTCTAAGTCAAATTAGGTATATAGAGTGGTTAAGGTGTTTAAGAACCAAAATATTCAAGAACATCCATGACGTCCGGAAAGTTGGTTCATAAGGGGGCTAGTGTGTCTTAAGCCATTTGACTAGTTTGAAGAGTCGGAATCGAACGAAAGTTGGTAGAAATAGGTGTAACACATGTTAGGGATGTTCATGATTGAAACGTCCGGGTATGAATCCCCAAGGAACAACCAAGGGACCTTGAGAAGGACCCTTGTAGCTTGGAATACAACACTGTCTGGCAGTGTGCCTCGACGAACCGGTCGACGGGGCGTCAGTGGCTCGACGGGGCATCGAGGCCACCGTCGTCCCACACTTAGTGTATTTCTAAGGAACCCTCTCCTGCACAGTCTCTGTCCAATACGATAGAGTGCAGGACGGAGGGAGGGGATGCCCGTCGACTCACCGACGGCCCGTCAGCGGGGTTCCGTCGGTGAGGGTCTGCAAATCCCTGCACATTTTAAGTTAAAATCATTTAATTAATTAAGTGGTTTAGGGGTAATTGGGGATTTAGGGAAAACTAATTAAGTTTGATTTTAGTCCCACTATAAATACCCCCAACCCTCATTATCCTAAACACAACACTCAAAATAAACTCTCTTCCTTCTCTCTACTTTCTCTCTCTATTGTAAGAAAACCATTTTAGCTTGGGAGGTGAATTGGGGGTGGTTAAGGACGAATTCACCATCAAAAAGTCATCCAATCTTAAGGTATGGGATCTAATTCACCTTTGAGACTTTTTTTCTCAAAGGGCTCCTTCAAAGGTTTTCCAAAAGTTGAGTTTCATATGGGTTTCATTCAATTACGAATTTTATGTTATGAATTGAATTGTTCATGTTTTCTTTGGGTTATAATGAGTATATTATCATGTATTGTAACTTGGTTAGTATGAATTGATATGGTTTGGTCTAGATTGTAGATCATGACCCTTAACCCCTAACCCTAGGCATGATCTTGATATAAATTAGGTTTGGTTTGATGTAATTGATTCTATCATTGATTAAATCATCCTTAATGGTTGTTATTACATTGATCATGAATCTATAGTGATGAATTGAAGTCCTTCATGCAAATCCTTGGGTATTGATCTAGGTTAAGTAGATAGGCTTAGATAACATGTTTCCAAGCTTTGCTTTAGTATTGAAGTATGGTGTAGTGACTCTTCTAAATTCATAATCATGTTGGTTGTTGAGTTACATTGGTGTGATGACTCAAATTGGGTTAATCTATGGGTTGATGGTAAGGCCTTTTATGACAAACTATGGAGGAGTGTTGGTAAGTCTTGACTATCCTAATTCTCACTTTAATTATGGTAAGTTGTTCTCAAGTTATGATGTTGTGGTTAAGTATACCTTGTTTAGAGTGATAGGATGGTATGATGATTGAGTTGAAATCTCTTATGTTTTGGTTGTGAGGTTTCTTAGGGTGTACATGCCATAAGAATGATAACATATGATTATGTACCCTATTATTATGTGATATACAAAAGGTTGACCTCACTTATATGAATTGTGAATGAAAGGACTAATTCTCATACAATTCTTATTGAGCTATGGTGATGAATAAACAAGGGCTAGACCCTATGACCTAACTAAGTTATGATTTTAATAAGATTAAAGGCATTTCTATAAAAAGGGAATTTTGCTTAGCACCGAGCGAACTTGACAATGGGAGGTGATGACTTGTTCATAAAAGAAAAGATTCATCCTAAAGTTGCCCGTGTGATGTTAACTCCCTTGCTTATTGGGTATGTCATCTAAGGGATTCCCATGAGGATCGGCCCAATTACCAAATGGTATGAATAGGGATATCTACCTCTTAGTTCTTGAATTATGTTGCCACCATAGGATGCTAGCTAGTGGATCCACCTAGATAGCTAAGGTTATGTTAGGTTCTACCTTGGCCGGTAGACCACCTTCCATCGTTGTAAGGTTTATGACATCGGATTCCACATTAGCTCATGTGGTCTATGTCGGTTAAGGCAAGAGTTCCCTAAACTAAAATGAATGAACGAAGTATAGACTAATTGAAGTGACTTGAGGGGTTTGACTTTAGCTTAGGTAGGGGTATGGGACTCTACCTATGCCTTGCACTAGTTTGCCTTGATAGAAGCTTTGAGAAATTAATATTATGTATATAAATGACGATATAATGTAAATGACTTTATATGTTGAATGAGATGCTTATGAATATGAAATTGGTCATCATTGTTAAAGAAAGAATTCTATGTGAGATGGAAGACTATGCTATGTTATGTGAATTGCAGATTATGATCTTTGGTAAGGTTACTTGACTAAGTAGGGTTATGGGTCTTTTCTTGGTCATTGCACTTGTGGCTTCTTAAGGATTATAGTTGGTTGGTTTGCTTTGCTATTCACATGATTTACTCTTATGCATGTTTGTGATGTTATTACTTGATGTTAGAGTTATATGGGATTATGGGTTTAAGTATGATGATATGCATATAATATAATTAACTTGTTTAGTATGTTTAAAGGATTGGTTTGAATAACATGATTTCATTCAAATGTCCCTTTTTAGCATACCTTGTTGGTATTTGTGCATATGGTCTCATACTTAGTACATGTGGCGTACTAACCCAATTTTCTCCCTATTTCCCAAATATTTTAGGTTCCGGTCGTTGAAGTTTAATTTGAGATGATTTGAAGAAAGACTTGGATATTCTATCATTCAAGTGGTAGGTCCTCATTTCCCCGAGGACGATGCCAATACTCCTTTATGAAGTTACTTAGTTACTACAACTTTTGTATTTACTCTATTTATTATTTGAGACAGAGTTGTATAAAGCCTATATGTGGCTTACTTTTATTGATGTAGGGCTATGCCCAATGTTATTATTCTCGTTTAGATGGTTTATAAGATGAGACAGATTTATGACTCTATTTCTTTATTATATAAGTGTGTGAAGTAAAAGTAGAAGACTATGTAATCTTCTTATATGAACGTGTCTATGTATACTCGATATTATTATGATTATGTGTATGTAGAGGTCTATGTAAACCTCCGGTTAGATTTAGATCAAAAGTTTTAAATTCTTCCGTATTTTTAATTGATGAATGCAATGATGTAAGACTAAGAGGCTTGTCTTAGTCCTCAAAGAGGAGGATGACGCCGGTTACGTCTAGGGGGTATACCCGAATGTGACAAACTTGGTATCAGAGCATGAGGTTAAATATCCTTGATGTCGACGTCTCTCTCAACCACGTCTATGTAGGTTTGTATTCATTATTGTGAAACGCGCCACACTTATGGATAGGAACTTATTTGATGCTTAGTAATCACTCTCATTTTTGGAAATCCAAATCGTGCCTCTAGAGTGTACTTCATATATGATTTCACCTAAACCTTGTGTTTTTGTTATAGGAGATGAATACTCAGAGGAATGCGGCTAGGAGACTTGAGGAGGAGATTGCTAATGCGGGAATACCTCCCCGTGATGATCCAGTTCCTTCTCTTGAAGAGATTGTTGTTGATGATCAGGCTCCAGCCGATCCTCCACCTATGACGGAGGCTCAGATAAGGGCTATTCTTGCTCAAATGGCTCAAGCCATAACTACTCAAGCTTAAGTCGCAATGGTGCAAGCCCAAGCTATGACTGCCCAAGCCAATCGGGTCGTTGCACCTAGGGTTCATGAGCAAACTATGGTTTATCGACTTAGGGATTTCACTCGGATGAATCCTCATATCTTCTATGGGTCTAAGGTTGATGAATACCCTCAAGAATTCATTGATGAGGTTTATAAGATATTGTGTGCTATGGGGTTGTCTTCTAATGAGAATGTCGAGTTGGCCTCATACCAACTCAAGGATGTGGCTCAGACTTGGCATGTGCAATGGAGAGATAATAGGCCACTTCAAGGTGGGCCAGTGACCTGGGAGATTTTCAAGAGGGCTTTCCTTGATTGATTTTTCCCTAGAGAGATGAGGCAAGCTAAGGTGGTGGAATTCATCAACCTTCGATAAGGAGGTATGAGTGTTCATGATTACTCTTTGAGATTCATTCAATTGGCCAAATATGTTTCTTCCTTGGTCTCCGATCCTAGAGACGAGATGAGTCAATTTGTGACGGGTGTGTCGGATGACTTGCAAGAATAATTTCATTCGGCTATGCTTCATGATAACATGAATATTGGTCTTCTTATGGTGCATGCTAAAAGGGTTGAGGAGGCTAGATCAAAAAGAAAGGATAGAAATTCAAAAAGGACAGGGTCTTTTGAGGGTAGAACTACGAAAGATGGGCTTGAAATTCAAGACAAGCCTAGATTCAAGAAGAGGTTCTCAAATCAAGTTCCATCCAAATTTCCCAAGACTAGGGATTCTAAAGCCCCTAGGCCGAGAGTTGCAAAGGGAAAGAGTGGAAATTCGTTACGTGTGCAAAATGTGGAAAGGAACATTATGGTGAATGCTTGATTAGAACGGGAAATTTCTTTAGTTGCGGGAAGAGTGGTCACAAAGCTATGGACTGCCCCAACATAAGGAACCGAGAAAAGAATGCTCAAAACCAAGCGACTGAGGCACTAAGAAGAATTGCTTCTATGCCCTTCGTACTAGAGATGACCAAGAGGCCTCCCCCGAGGTGGTGACCGGTATGTTACAAATCTTTGCTATTAATGTGTATGCTTTGCTTGATCTGGGTGCTACTTTGTCTTTTGTTACTTCTTTAGTAGCTAAAAAGTTTGATACTATGCCCGATGTTTTGCATGACCCTTTTGTGGTGTCTACTACGGTGGGTGAGTCAATTGTAGCAAAAAGAGTCTATCGAAATTGTCCTATTACTTTGCCCAATAGAATTTCTCATGTAGATCTAGTTGAACTAGATATTCTTGATTTTGATGTCATTTTGGGTATGGATGGTTGCATGATAGTTTCGCTTCTATTGATTGTAGGACTAGTGTTGTGAGGTTTAGTTTCCCAAATGAACCCGTTATTGAGTGGAAGGGTGGGAATTCTATTCCTAGAGGTCGCTTCATATCTTGTCTAAAAGCATGTAAAATGATCTCAAAGGGTTGTCTTTATCACATTGTAAGAGTTCAAGACTTGGATTCCGAAATCCCTCCTATTGAGTCGGTCCCCGTGGTGAGTGAGTTTCTGGAGGTCTTTCCTAATGACCTTCCCGGTATTCCTCCCGAACGGGAAATTGATTTTGGTATCGATTTGCTACCGGAAACAAACCCTATTTCTATTCCTCCTTATCGAATGGCTCTGGACGAATTGAAGGAGTTGAAGGCAAAACTTAAATATTTGCTAGACAAGGGCTTTATAAGGCCTAGCATTTCTCCATGGAGTGCTCCGGTCTTGTTCGTAAAGAAGAAAGATGGGTCCTTGAGAATGTGTATTGATTATCGCCAACTCAACAAAGTTACTATCAAAAACAAGTATCCTCTTCCTCGGATTGACGATTTATTTGATCAACTCCAAGGAGCGAGTTACTTTTCAAAGATAGATTTGAGGTCGGGGTATCACCAACTTAGGGTGAGAAATGAAGATATTTCAAAGACGGCCTTTCATACTCGGTATGGACACTATAAGTTCGTGGTTATGTCTTTTGGCCTCACAAATGCTCCGGCGGATTTATGGACCTAATGAATAGGGTGTTTTGAAACTATCTTGACTCATTCGTTATAGTGTTTATTGATGATATATTTGTGTATTCAAAGAATGAAGTTGATCACAAGGATCATTTAAGGGTGGTATTGCAAACCCTTAAAGAGCATAAATTGTTCGCCAAATATAGCAAATGTGAGTTTTGGTTGAGGTCGGTGGCGTTTCTTGGGCACATCATCTCTAGTGAGGGAGTTGAGGTAGACCCAAGGAAGACAAATGCGGTGAGAAATTGGCCTAGACCTTTGACTCCGTCATACATTAGGAGTTTCTTGGGTCTAGTGGGCTATTATCGAAGATTTGTGGATGGTTTTTCATCCATTGCATCACCTTTGACTACATTGACTCAAAAAGGTAAGAAGTTTGAATGGTCGAAGGCTTATGAAAAGAGTTTCCAATTATTGAAGGATAGACTTACTTCGGCTCCGGTGCTGACACTACCGGAAGGTACAAAGGGCTTTGTTGTATATTTTGATGCATCCCGCATGGGTTTTGGGTGTGTGCATATGCAAAATGGGAAAGTGATTGCCTACGCTTCGAGGCATCTGAAGGTGCATGAAAGAAACTATCCCACTCATGACCTGGAGTTAGCGGCCGTGGTGTTTTCTTTGAAAATATGGAGGCATTACTTGTATGGTGTCCATGTTTATGCTTTCACCGATCATAGGAGTCTCCAATATCTATTTACTCAAAAGGAGTTGAATCTCCGGCAAAAGAGGTGGTTAGAATTGTTGAAAGATTATGATATGAGTGTCTTATATCATCCCGGCAAGGCCAATATGGTTGCGGATGCCCTAAGTCGTATGACTATGGGTAGCGTGTCGCATATGGATGAAGCCAAGAAAGACCTAGTGAAAGAAGTTCATAGGTTGGCTAGATTGGGGGTGCGATTGGAAAGTTCTCCAAATGGTGGTGCTACGGTTCATCATAGCTCCGAGTCATCATTGGTGGTTGAAGTGAAGTCCAAAGAACACCATGATCAACTATTGATGGAGTTGAAGGAATCGGTTCTTGGCAAGTTGAATGAGTCTTTCTCCTTAGGGGGTATGGTGTGTTGAGGTACCAAGAGAGATTATGTGTTCTCGATGTTGATGGGTTGAGGGATCGAATCCTTGAGGAAGCCCATGGATCCCACTACTCCATTAATCCAGGTTCAACTAAGATGTACCATGACCTTCGGGGAGTATATTGGTGGGAAGGCTTGAAGAAGGAAATAGCGGAATTCGTTGCTAAGTGTCCAAATTGCCAACAAGTGAAGGCGGAACATCAAAAGCCGGGTGGCTTACTACAAGAGATCTAAATTCCTACTTAGAAGTGGGAAGACATTAATATGGACTTTGTGGTAGGGTTGCCTCGGACTCAAAAGTCTTATGACTATATATGGGTGATTGTTGATAGATTGACTAAGTCCGCCCATTTTATTCCCGTCAAGTCCACGTATTCGGTGGAGGATTATGCAAAGATCTTCATAGATGATATTGTGTGTCGCCATGGTATTCCGTTATCCATCATTTCGGATCGGGGTGCACAATTCACATCTAGATTTTGGAAGTCCTTTCAAGAAGGTTTGGGTACTACGGTCAAGTTGAGTACCGCTTTTCATCCTCAAATGGATGGTCAAGAGGAATGCACTATTCAAACCCTCGAGGATATGCTTAGAGATTGCATTATTGATTTTAAAGGAAGTTGGGATAAGCACTTGCCATTGGTGGAGTTTGCTTATAATAATAGCTTTCATTCATCCATCTCCATGGTCCCTATGAAGCCTTGTATGGTAGGAGGTGTAGGTCTCCTATAGGGTGGTTTGAAATTGGTGAGCCATCGATTCTTGGTCGCGATTTGATTTATAGGACCTTGGAGAATGTGCATATCATAAGGAATCGGTTGCAAATAGCCTATAGTCGACAAAAGTCCTATGCCGACAATAGGAGAAGGGATTTGGAGTTTGAAGAAGGTGATAAGGTGTATTTGAAAATTTCACCTATGAAGGGAGTGGTTAGATTTGGCAAGAAAGGAAAGTTGATTCCCCGTTACGTGGGCCCTTATGAGATTTTGGAAAGGGTTGGTAAGGTTGCCTATCGCTTGAAACTCCCTAATGATTTAGCTTCGGTTCATCCGGTTTTCCATGTTTCTATGTTGAAGAAGTGTGTCGGGAATCCCGAGTCTATTCTTCCTTTTGAAGGCCTTGGAGTCAAGGATAACATCTCTTATGAGGAGGTTCTGGTTCAAATCCTTGATAGGCAAGTGAAGAGGTTGAGGAACAAAGAGGTGGTGTCCGTAAAAGTGTTTTGGAAGAACCACCTAGTTGAGGGTACAACATGGGAGGCCGAGGCTGACATGAAGACCCGTTATCCTCATCTTTTTGATGATTAAGGTTAGTCATTCTTTCAAATTATATAATTATGGCCAGGAATTGTGATTTCTTGATTTTTAGGTGAAGTTTTGCAAAAAAAAATTCAAATTTTAGAAACTTCACAGTGATAATACAGTAAAGTCACTGTAAGTTGACCTTGGAAGCTTGAAAATTGTTTTGCTTCTTGCATATTTGAGTTAAGTCATGTATTGTGATATAGCGAGTCCTTGTGGATATTATATGAAGCATTTTTATAAGATGAATTTTGTGCTAATTGACTTATGTAATGAATGATGAGCTTATATGTGTTGTGAGAAGGAGGTACCTCATGATGAAATTTAGAGCCTATGTGTGATAATTGAGTTTTGAAGTTGCCTTATTGAAATGATGTGATTCACGCTAATTGGATATTTTGAATTGGTTGAGCTGCTAGTCTTGAGTGTATTTCTTCCTTTAAAAGAGTGTTTAGTGTCATACGGGGACGAATGTTCCTAAGGGGTGAATAATGTAACATTTCAAAATCCCAAGGCATGTTGTAAAACATAACCTAGGCTCCATGAGGTCTAAAGCACTGATTCTAAGTCAAATTAGGTATATAGAGTGGTTAAGGTGTTTAATAACCAAAATATTCAAGAACGTCCATGACGTCCGAAAAGTTGGTTCATAAGGGGGCTAGTGTGTCTTAAGCCGTTTGACTAGTTTGAAGAGTCGGAATCAAACGAAAGTTGGAAAAAATAGGTGTAACACATGTGAGGGATGTTTCATGATTGAAACGTCTGGGTACGACTCCCCAAGGACCAACCAAGGGCCTTGAGGAGGACCCTTGTAGCTTGGAATGCAACACTGCCTGGCAGTGTGCCTCGATGGGGCGTCAGTGGCTCTACGGGGCGTCGAGGCCACCGTTGTCCCACACTTAGTTGATTTTTAAGTAATCCTCGCCTTCACATTCTCTGTCCAATACGACGGAGTGCAGGACGGAGGGAGGGGATGCTCGTCGACTCACCAACGGCCCGTCAGCGGGGTTCCGTCGGTGAGGCTCTGCAAATCCCTTTACATTTTAAGTTAAAATCATTTAATTAATTAAGTGGTTTAGGGGTAATTGGGGATTTAGGGAAAACTAATTAAGTTGATTTTAGTCCCACTATAAATACCCCCAACCCTCATTAGCTTAAACACAACACTGAAAATAAACTCTCTTCCTTCTCTCTACTTTCTCTCTCTATTGGAAGACACCATTGAAGGTTATCTTGGGAGGTGAATTGGGGGTTGGTTAAAGACGAATTCACCATCAAAAAGTCATCCAATCTTAAGGTATGGGATCTAATTCACCTTTGAGATTTCTTTCCTCAAAGAGCTTCTTCAAAGGTTTTCCAAAAGTTGAGTTTCATATGGGTTTCATTCAATTATGAATTTTATGTTATGAATTGAGTTGTTCATTTTTTCTTTGGGTTATAATGAGTAGATTATCATGTATTGTAACTTGGTTAGTATGAATTGATATGGTTTGGTCTAGATTGTAGATCATGACCCTTAACCCCTAACCCTAGGCATGATCTTGATATGAATTAGGTTTGGTTTGATGCAATTGATTCTATAATTGATTAAATCATCCTTAATGGTTGTTATTACATTGATCATGAATCTGTAGTGATGAATTGAAGTCCTTCATGCAAATCCTTGGGTATTGATCTAGGTTAAGTAGATAGGCTTAGATAACATATTTCCAAGCTTTGATTTAGTATTGAAGTATGGTGTAGTGACTCTTCTAAATTCATAATCATGTTGGTTGTTGAGTTACATTGGTGTGATGACTCAAATTGGGTTAATCTATGGGTTGATGGTAAGGCCCTTTATAACGAACTATGAGGAGTGTTGGTAAGTCTTGACTATCCTAATTCTCACTTTAATTATGGTAAGTTGTTCTCAAGTTATGATGTTGTGTTGAAGTATACCTTGTTTAGAGTGATAGGATGGTATGATGATTGAGTTGAAATGTCTTATGTTTTGGTTGTGAGGTTGTTTAGGGTGTACATGCCAAAGAATGATAACATCTGATTATGTACTCTATTATTATGTGATATACAAAAGGTTGACCTCACTTATATGAATTGTGAATAAAAGGACTAATTCTCATACAATTCTTATTGAGCTATGGTGATGAATAAACAAGGGCTAGACCCTATGAGCTAACTAAGTTATGATTATAATAAGATTAAAGAAATTTCTATAAAAAGGGAATTTTGCTTAGCACCGAGCGAACTTGACAATGGGAGGTGATGACTTGTTCATAAAAGGAAAGATTCATCCTAAAGTTGCCCATGTGATGCTAACTTCCTTGCTTATAGGGTATGTCATCTAAGGGATTCCCATGAGGAGCGGCCCAATTACCAAATGGTATGAATAGGGATATCTACCTCTTAGTTCTTGAACTATGTTGCCACCATAGGATGCTAGCTAGTGGATCCACCTAGATAGCTACGGTTATGTTAGGTTCTACCTTGGCTGGTAGACCACCTTCCATCGTTGTAAGGTTTATGACATCGGATTCCACATTAGCTCATGTGGTCTATGTCGGTTAAGGCAAGAGTTCCCTAAACTAAAATGAATGAACGAAGTATAGACTAATTGAAGTGACTTGAGGGGTTTGACTTTAGCTTAGGTAGGGGTATGGGACTCTACCTATGCCTTGCACTAGTTTGCCTTGATAGAAGCTTTGAGAAGTTAATATTATGTATATAAATGACGATATAATGTAAATGACTTTATATGTTGAATGAGATGCTTATGAATATGAAATTGGTTATCATTGTTAAAGAAAGAATTCTATGTGAGATGGAAGACTATGCTATGTGAGGTGAATTGTTGATTATGATCTTTGGTAAGGTTACTTGACTAAGTAGGGTTATGGGTCTTTTCTTGGTCATTGCACTTGTGGCTTCTTAAGGATTATAGTTGGTTGGTTTGCTTTGCTATTCACATGATTTACTCTTATGCATGTTTGTGATGTTATTACTTGATGTTAGAGTTATATGGGATTATGGGTTTAAGTATGATGATATGCATATAATATAATTAACTTGTTTAGTATGTTTAAAGGATTGGTTTGAATAACATGATTTCATTAAATGTCCCTTTTTAGCATACCTTGTTGGTATTTGTGCATATGGTCTCATACTTAGTACAGTGGCGTACTAACCCAATTTTCTCCCTATTTCCCAAATATTTTAGGTTCCGGTCGTTGAAGTTTGACTTGAGGTGATTTGAAGGAAGACTTGGATATTCTATCATCCAAGTGGTAGGTCCTCATTTCCCCGAGGACGATGCCAATACTCCTTTATGAAGTTACTTAGTTACTAAAACTTTTGTATTGACTCTATTTCTTATTTGAGACAGAGTTGTATAAAGCCTATATGTGGCTTACTTTTATTGATGTAGGGCTATGCCCAATGTTATTGTTCTCGTTTAGATGATTTATGAGATGAGACGGATTTATGACTCTATTTCTTTATTATATAAGTGTGTGTAGTAAAAGTAGAAGACTATGTAATCTTCTTATACAAACGAGTCTATGTATACTCGATATTATGATCATGTGTATGTAGAGGTCTATGTAAACCTCCGGTTAGATGTAGTTGAAAAGTTTTAAATTCTTCCGTATTTTTAATCGATGAATGCAATGATGTAAGGCTAAGAGGCTTGTCTTAGTCTTCAAAGAGGACGACGACGCCGGTTACGTCTAGGGGATATACTCGGATGTGACAGTATGATCTGTAGGCGTGCCATACATAAAGCGGCAGATGGTAGTGGGGAAATGTCAACCCGGCAGCCTCTAAATAACACCTTTGTAAGTGGGTCGTGTTTGACAGGTTTCGCTCGCCTGTCCAAAGCACCTCTGTGAGTCACCACGTATAATGCGTATAACTCTCGTACAATCTCCTCACTATAGGACCCCATACTCCTTAGCATCCACTCGAGCCTGTGGCGGTTAAATAAACCATGCACCTCAGGGACTGTGTGCAGGCTACCCGTAAGAACTCGTCGCTCGACTGTCACCAACCGAGTCATCACCCTTCTCATTCAACACCTTTGCATCCCTGTAGACCTGGTACTGGCCATCTACGCACCACCAATTGGGCTCATCAGAAACCAGTGCAGGGACCTCATGTTGGGGTGCCGAAGCAGACTCCGAACTCTGAGCCTCATCAGATGAGGCATGACGGGCAGGCACATCTGGAAGAGTGGTTTCCAGTGATCCGGATCCGGAGGCAGTGGACTCATTCGACCCTGTAGAGTTGGCCCACTCTTAACCTGAAGCCTATTCGGAGCCAGATACTTCCTCAGAACCCGAGGAAACCCAGACGGTGTGCCGGTCAGTGTGATCTCCTCACCAGACTGGGAGGCTGTGACTACGCCGGACGCCACCTTTTTGGTCATTCCCTGAGTGGCTTTAGAAATTGGTGTTGGGGTCTTGGTACCTAGGGGCAAGTATTTAGGATCCCGCTCGTCGTTAGACACGCTAATCAGCCGACGGGATGCTTCCACGGACTTGGGCCTACCCCTAGAATAGACGATGTCTGGTTTGTCGGCCATAAGTACATGAAAAGCAAGTTTTTAGTCTCATTGTAATCAAACTACACAAGCAAGATAATCAAAATAGAATATGGAAACATAAGACACAGGTCATTGCAGAATATGCAGTATTGAGAGACGGGCACTATCGATGATCCGTCGATAGTGTCCATCGATGGAAACTTAGGAAAATTTGAAAGACTTCATTACACAAACCTCTAAGTTAGAAACGACGGATGTGCAGAACAGCCCTTCGATCAACCAATGAACCGTGGTCCACTTTCATCGTCTGACACTTAGAATTATTCAGAATTTCTCAGAAATCAAAGTTTCAATTAGAAATGAAGGACATGCAGAACGGCCCGGAGATCAATCGACGGACCATAGTGGAATTCGGTCGTTCCAAAGTTAAGCATTTTTAGAGTTTAGCCATCGACGGACCCCATAGACGGTCCGTTGATCAACCGACGGTCCGTAAACGGGGTCTCATATTGTTGGTCAGAGATAGGTTTCAGTGCTTGGTTTTAAACACACATTTTGACAACTTTAAGCAAATCCCAAGGTCACCCAACAGATAATAACAAGTATAAGACCAATTCGTCATCCATAGGGATTCGATTTTGCAAATTTCGATCACGGATTCTACGTGTTATCAAACCCTAAGTTGGAAAAATCAACAATCATATTGAATTGACACAGATTCCACCCCCAACCCATTCAATTTGTATCATTTTAAGGGACATAAAACCCATAATTTAACAATTTTAACATGCAAATTTGTCTCTAAGTCAATACCCACATACGATTGATTTGTTGCCAAAGCAAATGAACGAAAATTCATTAAGCAAAGGGAAATGAAATACATGTAAACTATAGTGGGGTGAATGAGTGGGTGATCTTGCAACAACCAACCTATGTGCCTACCTTCAAACACCGACCGGAGAAAACAAATGAGACAGAGTAGAACTAGGGGGGTAGGGTTTTGGGATTCCTGGGAGTTTGGGAGATATGGGGATTCAGAAGAAAATAGAAGCGAAGATATTGGAAGTTAATGGAAAAGGAAAGGAGTAAGGGGAGGGAAACGGCTGAGGGAATTTGAAAAGATATGTGGGAGGTAACTGAATGATTTTTTTTTTTTATTTTAATATAGACGGTTGGGTCGGGTCGGGTCGGGTCACTAGTTTTTGTGAACTGACGATACCCCATCAACGGTCCGTAAGTCAGTCGACGGACCGTTGACTGGACCGTCGATTATACACAGACTTAGACAAAATTTCAAGACATGCCTGGGATCTACGGACACCATCGACGGTCCATCGACTGAACGATGGCCCGTCGGTTGGTCCGTAGATCTGTACACCAGACCAATTTCTGCAGAATTCTTGGGTTTAGTATCTGCACATTGAGCACCCATTAAGTTATTCTTTTTGTGTTTTTCTGGACACTTTTTAGACACAAACCCTAAACTACTATCTAGCCAACACAAAAAAAAAATTAACACATGAAGGTGAGTAAAAAAAAATGAAACAAGAGAATGCAAATATTCCTACAAAGAAAAGAAAAACCTATTGTTGGCTAGAGGATACACATTAGATTGCCTCCCAAGAAGCGTTTGATTAAATGTCGCGGCACGACGCAAGATCCTTGATTACTCAGACTTCATCAAGGCGATATGATTTAACCACTTCATGGACACTCTCTGCATGCCCTAGATAGATCTTGATTCTTTGCCCATTGACCGTGAACCTTGCACCCTCCTTGTTCTCCAACTCAACCGCTCCATGTGGGAGCACTTTAGTGATCAAGAATGGCCCAATCCATTTGGACTTCAGTTTTCCCGGAAACAAGCGTAGCCTAGAGTTGAATAGAAGCACCAAGTCACCAACCGCAAATTCTCGCTTCTCAATCTTTTGGTCATGGTACTTCTTCATCATCTCTTTGTAGATGGCTGAACTTTCATATGCTTTTAGGCGAAACTCATCAAACTCATTCAACCCGTTAATTCTCTGTTCCACTGCTTCATTCCAATCCATTTTCAGTTTTTTTATCGCCCACATGGCTTTGTGCTCTAACTCCACTGGGAAGTGACAAGCCTTCCCATATACAAGTTGGTATGGAGACATACCTATGGGGGTCTTGTATCTAGTCCTATAGGCCCAAAGAGCATCATCAAGCCTCCTTGACAAATCCGTTCTTTTAGCTTTCACCATTTTCGACAGGATCTATTTGATTTCTCTGTTGGACACCTCAACTTGCCCACTAGTGTGTGGATGGTACGGAGTGGATACATTGTGGCGAACCCCGTATTTCTCCAATAGACCTTTGAATAATTTGTTGCAAAAGTGAGATCCCCCATCACTAATAATGGCCCTAGGAGTGCCAAATCTGGAGAAGATGTTCTTTTTCAAGCACGCGGTGACACTCTTCCCTTCATTGTTAGCAAGTGTTATGGCTTCCACCTATTTTGACACATAATCCACCGCCACAAGAATATATTTCATCCCATTAGAACTCACAAACGGGCCCATAAAATCAATGCCCCATACATCAAACAACTCAATCACTAGAATGGGATTGAAAGGAAGCTCTTGCCTTTTCAAAATTCCTCAATCTCTTTGGCACCTATCGCATGACTTGGCGAACTCATGAGCATCTTGGTGAATGGTTGGCCAATAATATCCACACTGCAAAATCTTATGGGCAGTGTGGATACCACTATGATGCCCACCCATAGGCGAGGAGTGGCATGCCTCCAAAACACTTAGCATCTCAACTTTCGGCACACAACGACGAATTAGCCCATCAGCACAACTCCGGTATAAGTAAGGCTCATCCCAAAAGAACTTCTTCACATCATGCATGAACCTTTTCCTCTTATGGAAGGACAAGTCCGATTGGACTATATCACTAGCCAGATAATTCGTAAAATCTGCAAACCATGGAATCAAGTCATGAAAAGTGGCCAATACATGCTCATCATGGATGGTATCATCAATTTCTGCCTTTTAACCGAACTCTCGCAATGCTTCAGCCTCTAATCTGGACAAGTGATCGGCAACTTGATTCTCAGTCCCTTTTCTATCTTTCACCTAAAAATCAAACTCTTGCAATAGTATCACCTATCTAATCAGCCTTGGTTTAACATCCTTCTTTGCCAACAAATACCTCAACGCGGAGTGGTCAGTATGCACTATGACTCTCGTGCCAAGCAAATAGGAGCGAAATTTTTCGGAAGCAAATACCACCGCAAAGAGCTCTTGTTCAGTCACAGTGTAGTTCTTTTGTACATCATTTAGAGATTTACTTGCATAATAGATAGGATGAAGGATTTTATCCCTTCTTTGCCCCAATACTACACCAAGGGCAACACCACTAGCATCACACATCACCTCAAATGGTTTGCTCCAATCTGGGGAAATAATTATGGGCGCAGACACCAACTGTTCCTTCAATTCTCCAAATGCCTTCAGACAGGATTCATCAAAATAGAATTTACAATCCTTCTCAAGTAACTTGCACAGAGGATGTGCGATTTTCGAGAAATCATTAATAAACCTCCGGCGCATATCCCAGAAAACTTCTCACACCTTTTACAGAGATGGGTGGAGGAAGTTTCTCTATAACCTCAACTTTTGCTCAATCAACCTCTATCCCCTTCTCTGAGATGCGATGGCCCAATACGATATCTTCTTTCACCATAAAGTGACATTTTTCCCAGTTTAGCACAAGATTGCAATCTTCACATCTTTTGAGAACCTCGTCCAAGTGACTCAAACACCGATCAAAGGAGTCACCAACAACTGAAAATGCATCCATGAACACCTCAATAGTGTCCTCCACAATATCAGAGAATATCGACATCATACATCTCTGAAAGGTAGCCGGTGCATTACACAACCCAAAAAGCATTCTCTTGAATGTGAACGTCCCATGAGGGTAAGTAAAGGTGGTTTTCTCTTGATTATTCGGTGCAATAGAGATTTGATTGTAACCCGAATAACCATCAAGAAGACAGTACCATCCTTTTCTTGCGAGTCTATCTAATATTTGATCCATGAAGGGCATAGGGAAATGGTACTTCTCAGTCCATGCATTCAACTTCCAGTAATCCATTCAAACTCTCCATCCGATCACCGGCCTCATTCGAACAAGCTCATTCTTCTCATTAGGAACTACTTTCATTCCCCCATTTTCGGGCACACACTGAATAGGGCATACACAACTACTATCTGCGATAGGATATATGACTCCAGCATCCAACCACTTAATAATCTCATTCTTCACTACCTCTTGCATAGGTGGATTCAAACGTCTTTGGTTCTCAATACTTGGCTTATGATCGGGCATGAGTTGGATTTTGTGTGAACAAATACCGGGAGGAATACCAATAATGTCCACAATAGTCTAACCAATGGATCGTTTGACCTCTTCAAAACATCCACCAAACACTCTACTTGTTACACATTCAAATCCGATGCAAGTATTACCGGCAAAGTGTCATCTCTTACCAAGAATACATACCTCAGATGAGGTTGTAGAGCCTTAAGCTCTAATTTTGGGGCCTACTCAATAGATGGTTTTGCGGGTGGAGACTCGCGATGCTTCATATCTAACTCCAATTTATTTGGTTTGAACTTATATTTGCCTCGTTCAAGTGCCGCAACCAAAGACCCATACTCTTCAATACCATCACTCTCAAAATTCATGATCACTGCCGCTAGCGTCTCAACACCAAGACGCTCTTCAATTTGCACCTCAGAAGTGCTCTCAACCCTATAAGATATAGCATATACCGTTTGGAACTCACCACTCTGCTTCATGGACCTACAAATGTTGAATGTTTCTTTTTCATTGTTCAACCTAAACTTCATCTGCCTTTTCTCCATGTCAACCAAAGTACGACCAGTAGCAAGGAACGGCCTCCCAAGAATAATAGGCACCTCAAATTCCACCTCACAGTCAAGAATCACAAAATCGGCTGGAAATATGAACGACTCCATCTTCACGAGCACATTATAGAGTATCCCAATGGGCCTCTTAACCATTCGATCGACCATCAGTAACCGCATTGTCGTGGGCTTTGGGTCACCCAAATCCATCTTCTTGTAGATGGAGAAAGGCATGAGAGTTATGCTTGCACCTAGATCACATAGTGCTTTAGCAAAGTGCAATAACCCGATGGTGCATGGAATAGTGAAATCGCCCGGATCCTTCTTCTTTTGCACAAGAGACCTTGCAGCAATAGCACTACAATGTTGCATTTGGTTATCATCCTCAAAACTTACCGATCTATTCGTTGTAACCATATCCTTCATGAACTTGTCATACCCGGGTATTTTTTCCAAAGTTTTTATCAAAGGGACATTGATTGAAAGTTGTTTCAACATAGTGATAAAAACACCGGTACTTACTGTCCTCGATCTTCTTCACCAATCTCTGAGGGAACGGTGGTGGTGGTCTAGAAATGGGGATCACCTTTTGGGGTATCTCTGTTTCTTTCACCGCTTTATCCACCAATATACCACTAGTTCCATCTACCTCTTCATCATCTTTCACCCCATCTTCTACTACAGACGGCATGGGTGGATCAATGGTTTGCTTGCCTCCTCGAGTAGTAATTATCATGCAATGTCCATCATTTTTAGGATTTGGAATAGTATTGCTAGGAAGAGTGCCCGGTTGACGTGGGTTCACAGTAGTGGACAATTAGTCCATTTGTAACTCAAGATGTTTGATCGAGACCGCATGTGCATCCACCTTTTTCCCAATATTAGCCAAATCACCTCTCAATTCCTTGGCATTCTCATCACTAGCATCAAACCTCCTCATCATATTCTGCAACATATCCTCAACTCGCGCCATACTACCTCCACCATTCCTAGGAGCAACTTCCCGATTTTGAGGCGGAACATGTGGCCCACTTCAATCGTGTCTTTTACCATAGTTACCCCGGTTGAAGTTGTTATCGCAGTAGTAGTTTCCATCTTGAACATACTGGCCCTCTTTGTTGTAATTCCCATAGCTCCGACCTTGATTTTCTTGACCTTGGCGCCAATTTTCCTGATTGGAGCCTTGGGCGTTTCGTCGGAAACCCCCCGTATGCTTATTCACTGCATAAGTATCCTCTTCATAGTAGTAGTCATCCACTGGCGGTGGTGGTTTAGTCAAATAATTCACCGCATTTACTTTCTCTGCACCTCCAGTGACATGTTTCAATACTAACTCGAGCTCAGTTCTCAATTGAGTCATCTCTTCACGAATCTCATCTGCGGTCGGGTTGTGTGTAGCTTGTACTACAAAGGTGTTTCTCCCAGTGTCTGACTTCCTAGTGCTCCAAGCCTTATTGTTGCGAGAGATTTTCTCCAACTTCTCTGCGATCTCTGCATATGTGCACTCACCATAAGAACCACCCGCAATAGTATGAAGCACTGCCTTATTATTATCATCTTACCCCCGATAGAAGTACTCTTTCAATGACTCATCATCAATGCAGTGGTTTGGAACACTTCTCACAAACGCAGTGAATCTATCCCAAGAACTACTCACCGACTCCCCAAGCAATGCCACAAAGTTGTTCACTATATCTTTGTGGTTGAGCTTTTTGGACATCGGGTAATACCGTTCTAGGAACACATCCCTCAATTGATCCCAAGTATAGATAGAATTATAGGGAAACTCAGTAAACCATGTCGCGGATTCTCCCGTCAGTGAGAGAGGTAATTCTCTTAACCCGATGACGTTCATGTCCAAGTCAGGACTCCCTACATAACTCTTGCACGCCGACCTCAGTTTGGCGATGTGAGCATGTGGATCCTCAGATGGCAGCCCTTAAAACAAACCCCTTGCGGTGAGCATATGCATCAAGCTACTAGTTACCATGAAGGTGTGACCCTGTGGTAGAGAAGGAAGTATAAGAGGCCCATCAGAATCAGTAATGTTCACGTTGCCCCTATAGAACACTTGAGGGCGTGGGATGGGAGGTTGCATCCTCAAAGCATCATCAAGTTGATTTTCCGCAACCACTTGATTGTGAGCATCAACCGGTGGTGGAGACTGACGATTGATCCCATCAACAGGATTAATAGGTTCTGTTGATTATTCATTTTGCGGAGTGTCCGATTCAGTTCAGGATCGTATGAATGCGTTTCTTCTCCTCGGATTCGTGTATTTGGCACAAACTAGAGCTAGACCTGAGAGAAACAAAAACAAAAGAAAAAAGTAAAATTAGGAAATTGTTGACTAAAATTCAGTAATGTTAATAAATTTCATCTAAAAGCCACTTTCTCCGACAGCGGCGCCAAAATTTGATACGCTAAAAATACACTTTCTTAAAGAAGTATAAGCGGTCGTATCAAGTAAAGAACCCAACAAGTAGATTGGGGTCGATCCCACGAGGAAAATAGTTTAGACTTAACTTCAAGGTACAATTACGTCTATTTAGTCAAGTCCTTTCCAAAAATAGTTAATTAAAGGGGGGGTTTTGTAAAACAAAAATGTTTAATTATCTCTAAGTAGAAAAAGTAACAAGAGTAAGTCTTTAGTGTTTATCAAGTTGTGAGAGAAATTAGGGTGTAAGTGTTCCCCAAAGGTTCATAACGCGGTAATCCTAGCTATAACAATTCTTCCCTAGTGTTTTGCATGCAAATTGATAAGTTAGGTATCTCTAAATCCTTGGTCCGACATTTAGAGAGTTTTACCCCGTACCTTGGTCCGGCTACGTGTGTCTAAGTTACTAACCCTTACCTTTACTTCATATTAAGCATCATCTTCGATGAATGACTTAGTTATTACTTCGCACCAATATAAACTAGCCTATTAGATAGTATCTCAATAAATCTATGTTGATAATTCTTTTCCTATTAACTACCCCCTTGGTCCGACAAGTAGAAATAAGGCGAGTTCTAACATGTGCACTCGTTAAAAAGACTTCTGAACGAAGGAATTATCAATGCATACAATAACCTATTTGAGGATTGTTATTAAGCTAGTTTTACTTTGTTAAACACCCATAGTTCCCACAACCCTAGTTGTGGATTTAGTTATCCATGCATAGAAGAACACAACTCATAGTTGATAAACAATAAATCATTAACTTACTTTGACAACTTCGAAGAAAATCCAGAATTTAAACTTGAAATCACGAAAATATCTTGAAAACCAAATCCGGAAATTTGAATTAATGCCCAAGTTGCAAAAACAAATCTCTAAGAACAAAACTAAGAAAGTAATAATAGAATCCAACCCCAAAAATGAGGTTTTACACCCTATTTATAAAAACATTGTCCTAAAATAAAAGGAATTCAAATAAGGAAAGTTTGTCCAAAAATGCAGCTTCAATCGACGACCCCCACAGACGGTCCGTCGATCAAATGACGGACCGTCGACTGCCTCAGTAAGTCCAGACTTAGCATCTTTTTTCAGCCTTCACTTAGCATCTTCTCTTATCCAATCGACGGACCAACAGCATGGTCCGTCGATTCACCTACGGTCCATCGATGCTTTTCGTCATTCCATACTTAGCTTTTCTTCAACATCGGGTATTGAGACATTCTCTGATCAGATCGATGTTTTGATAGGACATTCCGTCAATCATTCCGTAGCCCCACACTTAGTCAGAATTCCTCGAGTTGCTTCCAGATTCCTGAACCTCCAATCGATGGTCATGGACGGACCGTCGATGGCCTTCGTGGGTCACCTCTGCACTAAATTTCCACAGCCTTCTTTGTTTGGGGTTTGGAAAACTTTCCTGCAAAATAAAGATAAAACAAATTAAAATTACTGCAAAAAAGCTCTAGACACACACCAATCTTAAGGAAAAAATATTGAAAGTACCGTGGAACCACGATTCATCAGTAAACTCGGTGGCGTTGAAAAGATCTTTCCAAGCGCTTTCCAACCCTATTAAGAAATACCTCTTACTCATCTTGATCTAGGAGTTATGTCCGTTTGAAGTTTATCAAAAACTCACTTTTTTCCTAACTTAAGAAAATTTCCAGATTTAAATTTTTCCCAAAACTTACTATTTTAACTTCTAAGTTTCTTCCTAACTATTTTAATTTGCGAGATGTTACAGTGGCAATCCGATCCCATCGACACACTACAATCACATACACAAGTACATCATTAAGATCAAGCAACAAGAGGTGATTCATGGCCTACAATTATTCGTCTATCTAAGTTACAACAAACATGATCAATATTGCAACATTCATATCCATACAGTATCATAATGTAGCAAGAGCATGCATACATCACACAGTCATGAAATCACTAACATCACATACCTCTAAACAAGCCTGAAACCCTAAGAAACTTGATATTTCTCTTTCCAAATTTGTTTCATTTTTTCTTGGTCTACAAACAATCACAATAACATGAAAATCAATAAACAATCCTTAATTGCCCGATTTACTAACAACTCTATGAACCCTTGATCAAACCCATGATCCCATCTAGTCAAACAAGGGTTAATTAAAACATAGAATCTATTAAGAAACTCTTCCCATCAATATTGACCCATTTTAGTACATTTGACAGATCGAAAAGTGAATTCGGAGATCGAAAAGCTTACCTTTAGCTTCAAGAATGGTGAAAAACGAGTTGGAATAGCCTAGAGGTTCTTCTTAAGATCTAAAAGTCGAAAAGTGTCAAATAAGATAATTTTGGAGTTTTATTTACGACTTAATTCGCGCCTATCCCTCTACAGAGGCACCCATCCTGCTGTAGTGGCGTCGCTGCAGCAGCACCTTTTGGGTCAGTAAGCCCTCGTTGAAAAATCATTAATCCACAACTTTTAAGTCACGTCGTGTGCGTTACAGTGGCAATTTTCAGGACATAGAGTTCTTAGGGGATTTTCGATTCCCCCCCCCCCTTCCAACACACTCTCAGCCCAATACGCTCAGAAAATAACCTTAACACTATGATCAATTCTCGGAGATCTACTTATCCAAATTCAATTCTGTAAAGTCGTACGTATTCGTTAACAAGTTATTTATCCATTCATGCAATCTAATTCATATTTACTCCACCCGATTACTACCATATTTCCTACACCATGATGACTCTTATTTCCTCCAAATCTGGACAAGGTTGGAAAAATCCTAATACTATGAAAAAGTTTTTCGGTTTTCCCTCGCTGCATTTTTATAACAACGAAACCCGGTCATTACAAGACAATATTGTGGAGGATCAATGAGTTCAACAAAGGAATTGGTCTTTCCAGAACAGTAGCCCATTTCCCACTTTCCTATTTTTATTTATGACATTTCCTTTTCCTTATTTATTTTTTTATCTTTTGTTTTTGTGCTTTTAGATTTCTTTGTTTTACCAAGTGAGCTCTACCACTTTGGACTAGTCCACATCTACTTTAATTGTTTTGTTTTTCATATAATCTAACATAATGGGTATTTTACAAAAAGAAAAGATTTTATACATGAGTAATTAACCTTCTAACCAACTACCAAATATTATATTACTCATGCAGAATTTGATATCTACACAATTCACCTTCAAATCAACTACTAGACGATCCCTTAATTAATCACGTTCAATCTTCAATTTCATTATATATTTATTTTTATTGTTTTTATTGTATTTTTTGTGAAGTTAATTTCTCACATGACCATCTAAGTTATAAATATACTTTAATCAAGTTAAATTTTTGAAAAAAAGTTGCGACAAGAAACGTTTCAAACTATTCCTATATTTAATCCTCAATGACTTTATATGATGTTGGTTACTCCTATGAACATGTATTTGGTCTCTATTGTTAAAGTATGATGATATGTACTCTTAAATTATATGCTATGTGAAGTTGGATATTGGTCATGGTTCTTGTTGGGTTACTTGATTGGGCAAGGTTATGGGATTTTGCTTAGTCATTGTACTTGTTGACTTAATGAGGGTTCATGGGTGATTGTCTTGCTTTGATTATGTTGTAATGAACTCTTATCTATGTTTATTGCTATTATGACTTGATGATAGAGTTGTTTGACTATGTGTCCAATTATATGATATGCATGTTGACTTGACTAGACTTAGTATTGTTGGTCTTATGTGTACATGCTTTGGACTTAATGAATGTGTCTAATTGATTGGTATGGTCTTATTGAATGTGCATAAAGTTTTTTCAAAGTAAATTGCATACCTTTATGAAATGTCCCTTTTCTTAACGTGATTTCAAGATAGGTGTGCATATGGTCTCATACTTAGTACAAGTGGTATGCTAACCCAATTTTTCCTTTTCCCCAACATTTTAGGTTCCGGTCGTTGAAGAACTTTTGAAGATGACTTTGAAGAAGACTTTGACTTCTTGATCATCCAAGTTGGGTAGGTCCTCACTTTCTGAGGGCAATGCAAATATCAAGCTATGAAGTTGTTTTAGTATTAAGACTCTTGTGTTTCTTTCCTTTCATTTGAGTACTAAACATTGTATGACCTATATGTGGTCCTATTTCATTAATGTATAGGCTAGGCCCAATTTGATATAATCTTGTTAGATGGTTATGAGATGATACGATTATTTTGAGACTATATTATATTCTATATATCTATGTGCAATAAAAGTAGAAGTCTAAGTAATCTTTCTATACGAAGGGTCTATGTATACATATATATATATATATATATATATATATATATATATACGTGTGTGTAGAGGTCTATGTAAACCTCTGAGTAGAAGTAATGAAAAATTTTAAATATTCTGCGTTTTTGACCTATGAATGTAATGAAGTAAGCTAATAGGATAGTCTTAGTCCTCAAAGAGGACGACGACGCCGGTTACGTCTAGGGGGTATTCCCGGATGTGACAAACTTGGTATCAAAGCATGAGGTTAAATATCTTTGAGTCGATGTCTCTCTCAACAACGTCTATGTAGGTTTGTATTCATAATTGTGAAGCGCACCACACTTATGGGTAGGAATCTATATGATGCTTAGGAAACTCTCACTTTCTTGGAAGTCCAACATTGTGCCTCTAGAGTGTTAGCTCTTTGTGCTTTTGCATATAATCCTCATATTCCGATTATAGGCAATGAATACTCGAAGAAATGCGGCACGAAGACTTGAAAAAGAGATAGCCAATGCGAGAGTTCCTCCCTGTGGTGATCAAGTTCCTCCTCTTAAAGAAGATGTGAATGATGACCAAGCCCGGTCAATCCTCCTCCTTTAATGGATGAGGCCATAAGGGCTCCTCTTTTCCAAATGGCCCAAGCCATTTCTACCCAAGCACAAGTCTCCACTACTCAAGCCCAAGCCATGAAGGCCCAAGTTAATCGGGAGGTTGTACCCCGAGCACACCAACAAGTTGCTACCATGGCCTCCCATCTAAGGGTTTTCACTAGGATGAATCCTCCTACTTTCTATAGGTCCAAGGTTAAAGAAGACCCCCAAGAGTTCATTAATGAAATCTATAAGATCCTTTATGCTATGGGTTTGACTACTAGTGAGAAGGACGAGTTAGACACTTATCAACTCAAGGATGTGGCTCAAGCATGGTACGTCCAATGGAAATACAATAGGCTTTAAGAGGTGGACCCGTGACTTGGGAAGTGTTCAAGAAGGCTTTTCTTGATTGGTTCTTTCCTAGGATTAAGAGGAAAGCTAAAGTGATGGAGTCCATCAACCTTCGTCAAGGAGGTATGAGTGTGCTTGAATACTCCTTGAAATTCACTAAATTGTCAAAATATGCTCCTTCTTTGGTTTCCAATCCTAGGGATGAAATGAGTAATTTTGTGATGAGGGTGTCGGATGATTTGCAAGAGGAGTGTCATTCGGCCATACTACATGATAATATAAACATTTCTCGTCTCATAGTTCATGCTCAACATGTGGAATAGTCAAGAGGTAAGAGAAAGAGTAGGGATGCCAAGAGGGCAAGATCTTTTGAAGGTGGTTCGTCAAAGGGTAGGCTTGAGATTCAAGACAAGCCTAGGTTCAAGAAGAGGTTTTCTAATCAAGTTCCATCCAAGTTCCCTAAGGCTAGGGATGATAGGGTGTCTAACCCTAAGCCTAAGAAGGGAAGGTTTACTAGTTCACCAAACAAGAAGCCTACTTGTGCCAAGTGTGGAAAAGGTCATGAAGGTGAATGCTTAGTTGGAACGGGTAAGTTCTTTGGTTGTGGCAAGAGTGGCCACAAGGTTAGGGATTTCCCTAATGTTAAGGGTCAAGACAAGGGAGTGGGCAAGCAAGTGGTTCAAATTATGCTCTGAAGAAGAATTGCTTTTATGCACTTCGATCAAGGGGTGAGCAAGAGACTTCTCCCGACTTAATGACCAGTATGTTGAAAGTCTTCTCCATTGATGTATATGACTTACATGATTCCGGTGCTACCTTATAATTTGTTGCCCCTATAGTAGTTAAAAAGTTTGACATTTTTGATATCTTGCATGAACCTTTTAGATCTCTACTCTTGTGGGTGAGTCGACTGTTGCAAAAAGGGTGTATAGAAATTTTCTTATAATGTTGCCCAATAGAGTTTCTTATTTGAACTAGTAGAACTTGATATGCTTGATTTTGATATCATATTGGGTATGGATTGGTTGCATGCTTTCTTTTCCACTATTGACTATAGAACGAGGGTGTTGAAGTTTAACTTTCCAAATGAACCTGCTTTAGAGTGGAAGGGGGGGAATTCTATTCCTAGAGGTCGTATCATCTCTTGTCTTAAGGCTTGTAAAATTATCTCTAAAGGGTGTTTATACAATATAGTAAGAGTCCAAGATTTAGACTCTGAAATTCCTCCCATTGAGTCGGTCCCCGTAGTAAGGGAATTTTCAAATGTCTCTTCTAATGATCTTCCCGGTATTCCTCCCGAATAGGAAATTGATTTTGGTATCGACTTGTTACCGGATACAAATCTCATTTCAATTCCTCCTTATCGGATGGCTCCGGCCGAACTGAAAGAGTTGAAGGCTCAACTAAAAGATTTACTAGACAAAGGCTTCATTAGACCTAGTATTTCTTTATGGGGTGCTTCGATATTATTTGTGAATAATAAGGAAGGATCCCTTAGACTGTGCATTGATTATCGCAAACTCAATAAAGTCATTATTAAGAACAAGTGTCCTCTTACTTGGATTGACGACTTGTTTGATCAAATCCAAGGGGCAAGCTACTTTTCTAAGATTGACTTGAGATTGGGATATCACCAACTTAGGGTGAGAGTTGAGGATATACCAAAAATGGCATTTCGGACTAGATATGGTAACTATGAGTTCTTAGTAATTTTCTTTGGGATCACTAATGCCCCGGCGGCGTTTATGGATATCATGAATAGGGTGTTTCAAAGTTACCTAGATTCATTTTTATGTCTTTATTGATGACATCTTGATATATTCAAAAAATGAGGGGGATCACATGGACCATTTGAGGGTGGTGTTACAAGTGCTTAAGGAGAATCAATTATTTGTCAAGTATAGCAAATGTGAGTTTTGGTTAAGGTTGGTAAAAATTTTTGGTCATATCATCTCTAGTGATGGAGTTGAGGTTGATCCAAGGAAAACCTAGGCGGTCAAGAATTGGCCTAGACCATTGACTCCAACCGACATTAGGAGTCTCTTGCATTTAGCGGGTTATTATCGGAGGTTTGTGGATGGTTTTGCATCCATTGCATCTCCCTTGACTACTTTGACCCAAAAGAGTAAGAAATTTGAGTGGTCTGAGGCATGTGAGAGAATCTTCCAAATCTTGAAAGATAGGATTACTTTTGCTCCGATTTTGACTCTACCGGAGGGTACAAAGGATTTTTTTGTATATTGTGATGCATCCCGAGTGGGTTTAGGGTGTGTGCTTATGCAACATGGGAAAGTAATCGCCTATACTTTTAGACAACTTAAGGTGCATGAAAGAAACTATCCAACTCATGATCTTGAGTTAGCGGTCGCGTTATTTGCCTTAAAAATATGGAGGCATTACTTGTATGGTGTCCATGTGGATGTGTATACCGACCACAAGAGTCTCCAATATGTGTTTACGCAAAAGGAGTTGAATCTCCGACAAAAATGGTGGTTGGAATTTTCATGAGTGTTCTCTATCACCCTGGCAAGGACAATGTGGTTGCGGATGCTCTAAGTCATATGACCATGGGTAGTGTGTCTCATATAGAGGAAGCCAAGAAAGACCTAGTGAAAGATGTTCATAGGTTGGATAGATTGGGTGTTAGATTGGAAGATTCTCAAAATGGTGGTTTTATAGTCCATCATAACTCCGAGTCATCTTTGGTAGTTGAGGTGAAGTCCAAACAATACCTTGATCAACCATTGATGGAGTTGAAGGAATAGGTTCTTGGTAAGCTTAATGAGTCATTCTCCTTAGGGGGGATGGTGTCTTGAGGTATCAAGGAAGGTTGTGTGTTCTCAATGTAGATGGTTTGAGGAACCAGATCCTTGAGGAAGCCCATAGGTCCCGTTAATCCATTCATCCAGGTTAGACAAAGATGTACCATGACCTTAGGGAAGTATTTTGGTGGGAAAGTTTGAAGAAGGACATAGCGGAATTTGTTGCTAAGTGTCCAAATTTCCAACGAGTAAAAGCCGAACACCAAAAGACGAGTGGTTTACTTCAAGAAATCCAAGTTCCTACTTGGAAGTGGTAAGACATCAATATGGATTTTGTGGTAGGTTTGCCTTGAACACAAAAGCAATATGACTCTATATGGGTGGTTGTGGATAGGTTGACCAAATCCGCTCATTTCATTCCCGTTAAGTCTACTTATTCAGCGGAGGATTATGCAAAGATCTTCATAGATAAGTTTGTGTGTTGCCATGGTATTCCGTTATCCATCATATCGGATTGGTGTGCACAATTCACGTCTAGGTTTAGGAGGTCATTCCAAGAAGGGTTGGGTACTAAGGTGAAGCTAAGCACCGCTTTTCATCCCCAAACGGATGGTCAAGCGGATCGCACTATTCAAACCCTTGAAGATGTGCTTAGATCTTGTGTAAATGATTTTAAGGGAAATTGGGATAAGCATTTTCCTTTGGTGGAGTTTGCTTATAATAATAGTTTTCATTCATCCATATCCATGGCTCCTTATGAAGCCTTGTATGGTACGAGTTTTAGGTCTCCTATTGGGTGGTTTGGAGTTGGTGAGTCTTCGCTTCTTGGTCCAGATTTGATTTATAAGACTTTGGAGAAAGTTCAAATCATAAGGAACCGGTTGCAAACGGCCTATAGTCGGCAAAAGTCCTATGCCGATCATAGGATAAGGGATTTAGAGTTTGAAGAAGGTGATAAGGTGTATTTGAAAATTTTGCCTATGAAATGGGTGGTTAGATTTTGCAAGAAAGGGAAGTTGAGTCCTCGTTATGTGGGTCCCTATGATATCTTGCAAAGATTTGGTAAGGTTGCCTATGAGTTAAGGTTGCCTAGTGAATTGGCTTCGGTTCATCCGGTTTTCCATGTTTCCATGCTTAATAAGTGCATCAGTGATCCCGAGTCTATTCTTCCTATTGAGGGTCTTGGTGTAAAGGATAACCTCTCCTATGAGGAGGTTCCGATTCAAATCCTTGATAGGCAAGTAAAGAAATTGAGAAACAAAGACGTGGCTTCCGTAAAGGTGTAATGGAAGAATCACCTAGTTGAGGGTGCAACATGGGAGGCCGAGGCCGACATGAAGTCCCATTACCTCATCTATTTGATAACTAAGGTTAGTTTTCCTTATTAATAATGTAAATAATGACTAAAAATTGAAGTTTCTTTATTTTTGGTAATGTTTTGCAAAAATGTGCATTTTTGATGTTGTTACAGTGAAGTTACAGTGAAACATGCCTATTTAACTTGAAAATCGTCAATCTTGCTCTTTGGAATGTTTTGAGTTATGTTGTGAATTTTTATATGGTTAGTATTTATGAAATAATATGTAGCATGTTGGTAAGTTGAACTTTGACATAATTGACTCATAAATACTATGTTGAGCTCTTGTTGTTGTGAGAAGGATATTCCTCATAATGTAATGTTGAGCCTTATGTGTGGTAATTAAAGTTTATGAATTGCCTTGTATAAATGATATGATTGATGTTGTTAATGTATTTTGTTGTTTGGGTTGTTAGTCTCGAGTCTATTCCTTCTTTTCAAAAGATTTTAGTGTCATTCGGGGATGAATGTTCCTAAGGGGGATACTGTAACACTTCGAAAATCCAAGACGTGTCCTAGAGCCTAACATAAGTTTCATAAGGTGTAGACATTGTTTTAAGGTCCATTTTAATGAATATAAGTAATTTAGGAAGTCTAGAAATCAAAACATCCAAGAACGTCCATGACGTCCGGAAACTAGTTCAAGGAGGTGCTACCGCGCCTTAGCCTATTTGACTAGCTTTTAGGAGTCGGAAAATGATGAAAATTGGTGGAAGGGGGTCTAACATTTATTTAAGTTGATTCATAGTTGAAACGTCTTGGCACGACTCTCCAAGGACCAACAAAGGGCCCTTGAGGAGGACCCTTGCATTTTGGGGTCAAAGGACTGCCAAGGCAGTGTCCACAGACGAGTGTCATCGACAGGGCGTGTGTCAATCGACGGGGTGTCGATGGCCACCGTCGATGATCACTTAGCCAAAATCCTGGAAGGTTCATTTTGACAACTCTCTGAACTTACCAACGGATAAGCAGAACGGAAGGTGAGACTGGTAGTCGATTGACCCACGATCTGTCGATCGTGGTGTCATCTGTGGGGACTAGTTTTCACTGCACGTTTTCACTTAATTTAATTAATTAATTGGCTTAGTTATGAAGTTAATTAGGGGCTAGGGGAGGTACAATTAAGTTGGTTAACCACCTAATTAATTGTAACGACCCTAAAATGGCTATGCTAAGTAATGCTTAATATATCTAGAACGCCTACGATTAGACCGGGTTCACACGGATTGATGCGCATAGAACCAGACCTCAGAACCTATGCACTAGCCTAGCCAACCAACTTGGTGAGTTACTTGAGCTAGGCAAGGTGAGAACCAACCATGTAGGGCAACCGAATTGGAGAGATTCACCCGGATGAGTCTTACCGGACTTAAAAGGGGTAATCTTAAGTTTGAAGGGTCTAGGGGTAAAATGGTCTTTTTTTAGGCTAAGGGTAGAATTGTAATTACCCTACATATTTAATTAATTAATATGGTGGAGGGGCAATTTGGGTAGAAAGGGCCGAAATTGACCCTTTGAGCGAAATCTTGCTCCACCCGGGTTTGAGCCTTGGTGGGAGCAATGATTTAATTTGATTTATTTTATTTAGTGAATTAATTTAATTAATTAATATTTAATTGCTGATTTAATAAAAAGGAAAAAATCAGATTTTTATTTATTAATTAAAGATAAATCCTAATTTGACTAAGTATCTCCCTAATCTCCTAATCCTAAGTTAACACTCTCACACGTTTCTCACCATCTCTCTCTCACTTTCACGCTCAACTCTCTGTAAAACAAGAGAATAGAACAAAAAGAAAACATAAAGTTCATTAAGAACTTGAACGCTCAAACTCAAAAAGCAAAACAACCTTCAAAAGTTCTCTGGATTGTGCTTGTGATTTCGGTGGTGAGACATTGGCTTAGTGGGGGGATTTTGGCAGCACGTAAAGAACACTTTGAACGACTTTAGGTATGGGTTTCTTCCTCTTGGTCCCTTTTCCAAGAGACCCTTAAGGGTCAGATGAATCTACTCGAAAACTAGGGTTGTTCCCGCATGTCCCTGTCACTAGCTCCCTATGATCTTAGGTTGGGTATGCTTGCTGGTAGAATTTAGGGATACTGTGTTTGTTGTGATGATCTTGTTTCGAGTATGTGTTCATGATTACGTGCTTATATTTTGTGTCTTTCGGAAATATGAATGTAGACACGTATGTGTGTGTGCAAGATTGTGACCGTGACTTTAAGTTTCCGTTTAAGCATGTTTATCGCATAGAGATCACTCGTGTTTTATGTGCAATTAGATGTTCCTAAATCGTGATGTTCATATCATTGAAATGCTACCAATTCTAGTTAAAACAAATGACCAAATTATACCTCAAACTTGTCTTAAGAACCCTAATGAACGACTAAGAAAGAGGTGCTCAAAGGACCTGTAAATACTGCAGAAAAAACTTGGAACAAAGTTCCAGAATCTGGAAACCCGCCGCAAATGGTTTCTGGAAATTCTGGGCGTCTAAACATATAAAAAAAAATAGGTGAGGTCTGCAGGGATCGAACCCGAGACCTCACTAAGGCAAACCTTAATAAATTAAGAAAAAGGGGTGTGCTAGGCGGGGTTCGAACTGGGGCTGGGGTCCGGCGAAATTCGGAAGAAAAGGAAATAATAAAATGTTGTCGTGGGGTTTCGATCCCACGAGACGGAAGATCCCCAAGCATTTATTTAAAAGAAGTGAGGCACACGGGATTCGAACTCGTGTACCCTTAGCCGAATTCTCCCACTTAAAACGAAAATAAATAAATGAGAGGAATGGGATTCGAACCCACGTCCTCTAAGTAGGTAGCGAAGGAGAAGAGAAAATAATGCGTGCTTAAAAAGGGGCTGTGGGGAATTGATCCCACTACCCCTCGGCCAGTAGCGAAAATGAGAGAATAAGAGAGGGAAAATTTATTAAAGGAAAAGTATGGGGTCGTGGGGAATCAATCCCACGCCCCTCAGCAATCAGCAAAAAAAAACTACATGTGAAGAAAAAAAAGGAAATATTAACGTGAGCAATAGGGATCGAACCTGGATCCCCAAGCTGAGTGATACGAAAATGGAAATTGAGGAAATGGCTAAGTGTTGTTCAAGGGATTCGAAACTGGGTTCCCTTGCCCAAATTCCGTATTGACACATAAGTCTTACGTGATTAAATAATTAGTGAATGTTAGATATAGGAATCAAATTGAGACCTTGGCATACTTACAAGATGCATAAGTCTTGTACCACATAATCTTGGGAAATATGAATCACTTAAATGAACTATGAATGAAGCCTCACGGCTTGTGTGTGTGGACTCATAAGTCTAGCATACGTTATAAAGAAAGTGAACCTAATATGTTATGTGATGAATAATGAGACCTCAAAAAGGGTTAAGTAAGAGTGTGAAACACACTAAAAGGCCAAGTGCATTGGCATATGATGAAATGAACATTCACGTAAAAAGGGGTGAGTAATTATGAAGGGAAAATGTGCTAAGACTAATTAATGTGGTGACAACATGATAAGAGGCTAATGTGAAACATGAGAGCAATCTCAAATGAGCCTAAGTAAATGGTACCAAAACGTACTCACCTATTAGAGTGTAAAGTTAATGAAGAGACCAGTCTCTATGAACACTCTAATGAAAGTATTAAAGTTAATGCATACTTAATACAAATGATGAGATGAGAAATCATCTAAGGAGCAATGATGTCCTCATGCTAGAAGCCAGCTTCTATGATGTATGAGATGAATGTAATGGAACTTTATACTGAGCACCGATAGGCTAGCTATGAGTGGCGATTCCTTCTTTCGGGAAGGCAGAGGTTCATGTAATTCTCATCAGATGAGACTGTCCGTCCAGACAGGTATGGGTCTCCTTATATCTCCTAGTCTTTGAACCTATGCAGCCAACATAGGGATCTAGCAGGGTTCAATCCCCTATATACGCTAGCATGTTTTTTGTTTCACTTTGGCCGATGATTCCACCTCTTTTCGGTGTGGGGTAGACACAGGATTTCATGGAGATCACATACTCTAAGTCGGTTAAAGTTAAAGTTCCCAAAGAAAGAATGAGGCAAGCCTCATGTAATGCACACAATGAAATGAACGATACCAAAGTTGTTTGGGTAGGATAATCAAGAGGTGAACTAGATTTATGTAATGACACTAGGTTATTCTTAGTCATTGCACAGTGAGCCCGATGAGAGTCTTAAACTACATCCTAGGTATAGCTGGTGTTTGCACTAGCCTATGAATGAAATGAAATAAAGTACTTATGAATGAATGAAGCATACTCTGTGTTTTGCTAAAGAAGGCTCCCTAGTTGAGGTCCCATATGTTGAGCCCCCATTTTGGGAAGTCCTAATGTCCAGTCCATGATTCCAAGGTCTCATGGCATATGAACGAATGATATGCAATATGTTATGTGCTATATGCAATATGTTATGTACTGTGTGCAATATGATACGTATGATGATGCATGTTACTCTCATAGCATGACTTTTCTAATCCAATTTTGGCAAGTCCACTGACTTGACTTTCCATAATGCATATCGTTAAGAGAGAGCTCTTCTTAATCATGCATGTCCTTGGTGTGTGCTTGCATATACCCATACTTAGTACAAGTGTGTACTAATCCCATACAACTCTCTACTTTTAGGTGCAGGTGCAGTTGAACGCTAGAGCTTACGAGTCGATGTTTAAGTTATCCAGACGTAGAGTTTTCATCCGGATTTTGTAGGCCCTCATGCTTTCGAGGATGCTTACTATTTTATTCTAGCATTAGATGTAGGCATTATCTAGTGGAGTATGTTCCACTAGTGTTTCTTTCCCAGTTATTTTCAGATATTGTATTGGTGCCATTTTGCCAACTCTATATTTTATACAGATATGACTATGTCTTTCATTTGATTATCTTGAGTTAGATGGTTGTTGTATATGAGTTTACGTAGATAGTATTATGCGAGATCAATATTTTTCAATGTAATGTTTAAGTAAACAAAAGTTCAATTTTTGCTAACATTAACCTAGATGAAGTAACAATGACGTATGTAGGCTTGTCTGCGACCTCTGAGAGGTCAACGACGCCGATCTCGTCTGGGTTCTAGATTCCAGTCCTGACAAAGTTGGTATCAGAGCATTAGGTTAAATTCCTAGGATAATAAGTTCACATGAACAACATCGAGTAGTTTCTAACTTATGGTAGTGAAGTGCACCACTATCATGAATTAGAGACTGCATGATGCGTAGGAAAATTTACCTTCTTCTGATCTTATCGTGCTTTCCTTAATGTCTGATTTCTTGGTGTTATGAGCGTATCTAACATCAATTCTTATCTTTAAAAAAATGAACACAAAGAGGAACTCCGGTCGGGGAAGAGGAGGAGCAGTTGCTGGGGGAAACCAAGTTCCACCCCAGGCCCCAACTGCTGGAATGGAGATGCCTGTTAACCAGCTGGATTGATAGATGGAGAAGTGAGGACAGCCCTGGCACAGATGGCCCAAGACATCACTTTACAAGCTTAGACTATGACAGCCCAGGCGAAGCAACGAGGTGTTCCCAGAGATAACCCACCTGCCAGCACCATGGCTAGCAGGTTAAGGGACTTCACGAGGATGAATCCTCCCGTTTACACTGGATCTAAGACTGCGGATGATCCCCAGGAGTTTGTGGATGAGATCCACAAGATACTGTGTGCAATGGGTTTGACTGAGGTGGAGAAGGCTGAGCTGGCATCCTACGAGCTAAAGGATGTAGCTCAATCCTGGTATAAGATGTGGCAGGATAGCAGGGCCTTAGGAGGAGGTCCTATGACTTGGGATCTTTTCAAGACGGCTTTTCTGAATCGGTTCTTTCCCAGAGAAATGAAGGAGGCTAAGGTTGAGGAATTCATCAACCTTAAGCAGGGATCGATGTTAGTTAGGGATTACTCCCTGAAGTTCGTAAAACTTTCAAGGTATGTCACTTCTCTTGTGTCTAACAGCAGAGACGAGATGAGTAGATTCTTGACAGGGATTGCTGAGGATCTCGAGGAGGAGTGTAGAGCAGCTATGCTGCATGACAGCATGGACCTTTCCAGGCTTATGGTCCATGTCCAGCAAATAGAGAAAAAGCAGGAAGAGGAAGCACACTAGGGCAGGGAACAGGTCAAGGCAAGCTGAGGAGAATTTTTCAAGGAAGAGTAGTACTGAAATCATGGATAAGCCCAGGTTTAAGAAGGGACTCTCCCACCAAGGGGAGTCAAGTTCATCCAAGGGTCGCTATGATAGGGATTTCGAGTCCAGAGTTAAGAGAAACAATGAAGTAGATACACCTTAGGAGAGGCCACCTTGCAGGAAGTGTGGCAAGCTGTATGGAGGAGAGTGTATGATAGGATCTAACGCTTATTACAGTTGTGGAAAACCACGTCACATGGTGAAGAATTGTCCGAATAGGAGAAGTCAAGAACAAGGGACGGAGAGAGTTCAGCCTAATGGTCCAAGTGAAGAGGCTCCAAGGAGGCAACGATTCTTTGCACTCAAGTTTAGGGGTGTAGGGAAAGACACTTCTGGTGATGTCTCGGGTGCGTAGCCTTAATTATTCTTTCATGTGTTTGACAGTGTATGGTTTTATGCACTAGTATGAAGTTAATAGGTTTGAATCATCGTGTTGGTTGCTGATTTGTGTGACTTATGTGTTTACTTATGTTGTATGCTCTTATGAGACTAGTTTAGGAAAGAGTTCCTTAGTCTATTAATGTGAAGCTGTTAGTTGGTTTCAAGGATGTGCACCATCATGCTAATATGTGAATCAGATATTCACCAATGAAGAGTATTGAATTGCATATGTTCTATAGATGACTGGCTTGTTGCTAGTAATTAGAAGTGTCATTCGGGGACGAATATTCCTAAGGGGGGGATAATGTAATAACCCTAAAATGGCTATGCTAAGTAATGCTTAATGTATCTAGAACGCCTATGATTAGACCGGGTTCACACGGATTGATGCGCGTAGAACCAGACCTCAGAACCTATGCACTAGCCTAGCCAACCAATTTGGTGAGTTAGTTGAGCTAGGCAAGGTGATAACCAACCATGTAGGGCAACCGAATTGGAGAGATTCACCCGTATGAGTCTTACCGGACTTAAAAGGGGTAATCTTAAGTTTGGAGGGCCTAGCGGTAAAATGGTCTTTCTCCAAGATAAGGATAGAATTGTAATTACCCTAAATATTTAATTAATTAATTAATATGGTAGAGGGGCAATTTGGGTAGAAAGGGCCAAAATTGACCCTTTGAGCGAAATCTTGCTCCACCCGGGTTCGAACCTTGGTGGGAGCAATGATTTAATTTGATTTATTTTATTTAGTGAATTAATATTTAATTGTTGATTTAAGAAAAAGGAAGAAATCAGATTTTTATTTATTAATTAAAGATAAATCCTAATTTGACTAAGTCTCTCCGTGATCTCCTAATCCTAAGTTAACACTCTCACACGTTTCTCACCATCTCTCTCTCACTTTCACGCTCAACTCTCTGTAAAACAAGAGAACAGAAAAAAAAGAGAGCATAAAGTTCATCAAGAACTTGAACGCTCAAACTCAAAAAGCAAAACAAGCTTCAAAACGAAAAGCAAAAACCAAGTTCTCTACGGATTGTGCTTGTGATTTCGGTGGTGAGACATTGGCTTAGTGGGGGGATTTTGGCAGCACGTAAAGAACACTTTGAACGACTTCAGGTATGGGTTTCTTCCTCTTGGTCCCTTTTCCAAGAGACCCTTAAGGCTCAGATGAATCTACTCGAAAACTAGGGATGTTCCCCGTTGCATGTCCCTGTCACTAGCTCCCTATGATCTTAGGTTGGGTATGCTTGCTGGTAGAATTTAGGGATACTGTGTTTGTTGTGATGATCTTATTTCGAGTATATGTTTAGAATTACGTGCTTATGTTCTGTGTCATTCAGAAATATGAATGTAGACACGTATGTATGTGTGGAAGATTGTGACCGTGACTTTGAGTTTTGGTTTTAGCATGTTTATAGCATAGAGATCACTCGTGTTTTATGTGCAATTAGATGTTCCTAAATCGTGATGTTCATATGATTGAAATGCTACCAATTATAGTTAAAACAAACGACCAAATTATACCTCAAACTTGTCTTAAGAACCCTAATGAACGACTAAGAAAGAGGTGCTCAAAGGACCTGTAAATACTGCAGAAAAAACGTGGAACAAAGTTCTAGAATCTGAAAACCCGCTGCAAATGGTTTCTGGAAATTCTGGGCGTCTAAACATATAAAAAAATAGGTGAGGTCTGCAGGGATTGAACCCGAGACCTCACTAAGGCAAACCTTAATAAATTAAGAAAAGGGGTGTGCTAGGCGGGGCTCAAACTGGGGCTGGGGTCCGGCAAAATTTGGAAGAAAGGGAAATAATAAAATGTTGCCGTGGGGTTTCGATCCCACGACACGGAAGATCCCCAAGCATTTATTTAAAAGAAGTGAGGCACACTGGATTCAAACCTGTGTACCCTTAGCCAAATTCTCCCACTTAAAACAAAAATAAATAAATGAGAGGAGTGGGATTTGAACCCACGTCCTATCAGTAGGTAGTGAAGGAGAAGAGAAAATAATGTGTGCTTAAAAAGGGGCTGTGGGGAATCGATCCCACTACCCCTCGGCCAGTAGCGAAAATGAGAGAATAAGAGAGGGAAAATTTATTAAAGGAAAAGTATGGGGTCGTGGGGAATCGATCCCACGCCCCTCAGCAATCAGCAAGAAAAAAACTAAATGTGAAGAAAAAAAAAGGAAAAATTAACGTGAGCAATGGGGATCGAACCTGAATCCCCAAGCTGACTGATATGAAAATGGAAATTGAGTAAATGGCTAAGTGTTGTTCAAGGGATTCGAAATCGGGTTCCCTTGCCCATATTCCGTATTGACACATAAGTCTTACGTGATTAAATAATTAATGAATACTGCCTATAGGAATCAAATTGAGACCTGGGCATACTTACAAGATGCATAAGTCTTGTACCACATAATCTTGGGAAATATGAATGACTTAAATGAACTATGAATGAAGCCTCACGGCTTGTGTGTGGACTCATAAGTCTAGCATACGTTATAAAGAAAGTGAACCTAAGATGTTATATGATGAATGATGCGACCCCAAAAAGGGTTAAGTAAGAGTGTGAAACACACAAAAAGGCCAAGTGCATTGGTATATGATGAAATGAATATTCACGTAAAAAGGGGTGAGTAATTATGAAGGGCAAATGTGCTAAGACTAATTAATGTGGTGACAACATGATAAGAGGCTAATGTGAAATATGAGAGCAATCTCAAATGAGCCTAAGTAAATGGTACAAAAACGTACTCACCTATGAGAGTATAAAGTTAATGTAGAGACCAATCTCTATGAACACTCTAATGAAAGTATTAAAGTTAATGCATACTTAATACAAATGATGAGATGAGAAATCATATAATGAGCAATGATGTCCTTATGCTAGAAGCCAGCTTCTATGATGTATGAGATGAATGTAATGGAACTTTATACTGAGCACCGATAGGCTAGATATGAGTGGCGATTCCTTCTTTCGGGAAGGCAGAGGTTCATGTAATTCTCATTAGATGAGACTGTCCGTCCAGACGGGTATGGGTCTCCTTATATCTCCTAGTCTTTGAACCTATGCAGCCAACATAGGGATCTAGCAGGGTTCAATCCCCTATATACGCTAGCATATTTTTTGTTTCACTTTGGCCGGTGATTCCACCTCTTTTTGGTTTGGGGTAGACACAGGATTTCATGGAGATCACATGATCTATGTCGGTTAAAGTTAAAGTTCCCAAAGAAAGAATGAGGCCAGCCTCATGTAATGCACACAATGAAATGAACGATACCAAAGGTGTTTGGGTAGGATAATCAAAAGGTAAACTAGACTTATGTAATGACACTAGGTCATTCTTAGTCATTGCACAGTGAACTCGATGAGAGTCTTAAACTACATCCTAGGTATAGCTGGTGTTTGCAATAGCCTATGAATAAAATGAAATAAAGTACGTATGAATGAATGAAGCATACTCTGTGTTTTACTAAAGAAGGCTCCCTAGTTGAGGTCCCATATGTTGAGCCCTCATTTTGGGAAGTCCTAATGTCCAGTCCATGATTCCAAGGTCTCATGGCATATGAACGAATGATATGCAATATGTTATGTGCTATATGCAATATGTTATGTACTGTGTGCAATATGATACGTATGATGATGCATGTTACTCTCATAGCATGACTTTCCTAATCCGATTTTGGCAAGTCCACTGACTTGACTTTCCATAATTCATATCGTTAAGAGAGAGCTCTTCTTAATCATGCATGTCCTTGGTGTGTGCTTGCATATACCCATACTTAGTACAAGTGTGTACTAATCCCATACAACTCTCTACTTTTAGGTGCAGGTGCAGTTGGACGCTAGAGCTTACGAGTCGATATTGAAGTTATCCAGACGTGGAGTTTTCATCCGGATTTGGTAGGCCCTCATGCTTTCGAGGATGCTTGCTATTTTGTTCTAGCATTAGATGTAGGCATTAGCTAGTGGAGTATGTTCCACTAGTGTTTCTTTCCCAATTATTTTCAGATATTATATTGGTGCCATTTTGGCAACTCTATATTTTATACAGATATGACTATGTCTTTCATTTGATTATCTTGAGTTAGATGGTTGTTGTGAACGCTTATGAGTTTACATAGATAGTATTATGCGAGATCAATGTTTTCCAATGTAAAGTTTAAGTAAACAAAAGTTCAATTTTTCCGCTAAAATTAACCTAGATGAAGTAAGAATGACGTATATAGGCTTGTCTACGACCTCTGAGAGGTCAACGACGCCGGTCTCGTCTGGGGTCTAGATTCCGGTCGTGACATTAATACTAAATAAAACTCTCATAACTCACAAACCCAGAACTCTCTTCCTTCTCTCTTCTTTCTCTCTAATGAAGAACTTCATTGATGACCAAGCTAGGGGAGGGTTTAAGGGATGCAAAGAGTCAAGTTTCTCCATAAATCTTCATCACTTAGTAAGTTATGGTATTCCTTTCACCTTTGAGACCTCTTTCTTCAAAGGGTTCCATCAAATTGATTTCAAAAGTTGGGTTTTCAAGTGGGTTTTCATCCAATACGAATTTGATGTTGTGAATTAATTTGTTTATGATTTCTTTTGGATATATGAATATATTAACATGTATTATAACTTAATTATGATATATCTTGATGGTTTGGTCTAGTTTATAGTAGATGACTTTTACCCCTTAACCCTAGGTTGTGATCTTGATATGAATTGGGTAATGTTGATTCAATTGACTTGGTTATTGATTGAATTACTACGATATGATGTTATTTTATCAAGCATGAATAGATTAGGATGAATTATAGTCCTATCATGCTAGTTCTTGAGAAGTTTGTCTAGGTTATGAAGTATGTTGTGAATTGACCTAAGTATTTTATCTTCAGCTATGAAATAGTGATGTATTGATTCAATTAGCCTTGTTATTATGTTGGTTATTATTTTATGATGAAACTACACCCTAATTGGATTGAGTTAAGGGTTGATGGTAAGACCTTGATGATGGGTTATGAAGGAGAATTGGTAAGTCTAATGATCCCTATTATTGACTTCAAATTATGGTTAATTTTGATCAAGTCATGATGTTGTATTGGAGTATGACTTATATTAAGATTGATAAGGTGGTATGATGTTGAATCAAAATGTCTTGAATATGGTTTTTGAGGTGTTGGATAATATGTAAATGTTATAAAGATGGTGAATGATTTACCAATGTGCCTTATCATGAAGTGATATGTAATGTTCTAACCTCACATATATCAAATGTAATGAAAGGACTATATTCATGCAATTACTATTGAGCTATGATGATGATCAATATACAAGGGTTAGACCATATGACCTACATTAAGTTATGATGATTAATAAAGACGTTAAAGACATTTCAAAAGGGACTTAGCTTAGCACCGAGTGAACTTGACAATGGGAGGTGATAGCTTTCCATATAGGAAGATTCACCCTATAGTTCCACATGTGTTGTTGACTCCCTAATGAGGTATACTCATCCAATGGATTCCCATGAGAGGAGGTCCCAGTTGCCAAGTGGTATGTAGAGGGATTATACCTATCTCTTAGTTCTTGAACTATGTTGCCCTCATAGGAAGACTAGCTAGTGGATCCACCTAGAAAGCTACGTTTACGTTTAGTTTTTCGTTGGTCAGTACACCACTTTCCATCGGTGTAAGTTTTCACAACACCGGATTACACACTTAGCTCTTGTGGTCTATGTCGATTAAGACAAGTGTTCCCTAAACTAAAATGAAGTAATAAAGTACAAATCAACTAGGGTGACTTAAGAGGTTTGACTTAGCCTAGGTAGGGGTATGGGACTCTACCTATGTCTTGCACTAGGTTGCCTTGAGGGAAGCCGTAGGAGGTTGTTCTTATGTACGTACATGCTTATAAATGTAAATGGTGATAATATGATGATCTTACATGTAAATGACTTTATGTGACGTTGGTTACTCCTATGAACATGTATTTGGTCTCTATTGTTAAAGTATGATGATATTTACTCTTAAATGATATGTTATGTGAAGTTTGATATTAGTCATGGTTCTTGTTGGGTTACTTGATTGGGAAAGATTATGGGGCTTTACTTATTCATTGCACTTGTTGACTTAATGAGGGTTCATGGGTGATTGTCTTGCTTTGATTATGTTGTAATGAACTCTTATCTATGCTTGTTGCTATTATGACTTGATGATAGAGTTGTTTGACTATGTGTCCAATTATATGATATGCATGTTGACTTGACTAGACTTAGTATTGTTGGTCTTATGTGTACATGCTTTGGACTTAATGAATGTGTCTAATTGATTGGTATGGTCTTATTGAATATGCATAAAGTTTTTTTTCAAAGTAAATTGCATACCTTTATGAAATGTCCATTTTCTTAGCATGATTTCAAGATATGTGTGCATATGGTCTCATACTTAGTACAAGTGGTGTACTAACCCCATTTCTTCCTTTTCCCCCAACATTTTAGGTTCTGGTCATTGAAGGACTTTCGGAGATGACTTTGAAGAAGACTTGGAATTCTTGATCATCCAAGTTGGGTAGTTCCTCTCTTTCCGAGGGCAACGCCAATATCAAGCTATGAAGTTGTTTTAGTATTAAGACTCTTATGTTTTTATCCTTTCATTTGAGTACTAAACATTGTATGACCTATATGTGGTCTTATTGTATTGATGTATCGGCTAGGCCCAATTTTATATACTCTTGTTAGATGGTTATGAGATGAGACGACTATTTTGAGACTATGTTGTATTTTATATATCTATGTGCAATAAAAGTGGAAGACTAAGTAATCTTCCTATACGAAGGGTCTATGTATACTCGATATATATATATATATATATATATATATATATATATATATATATATATATATATATATATGTGTGTGTGTGTGTGTGTGTGTGTGTGTGTGTGTGTGTGTGTGTGTGTGTGTGTGTGTGTGTAGAGGTCTATGTAAACCTCCAAGTAGAAGTAATGAAAAGTTTTAAATTTTCCGCGTTTTTGACCTATTAATGTAATGATGTAAGCTAAGAGGCTAGTCTTAGTCCTCAAAGAGGACGACGACGACGGTTACGTCTAGGGGGTATTCCCGTATGTGACACTTGCTCTTGATAGTAGTCTTGTTCAGCTGGCGATAATCACTACACATCCTCATACTATCATCTTTTTTCTTCACATATAAGACTGGTGCTCTCCATGGCGATATACTAGGCAAAATAAACCATTTTTGTAACAAGTGTTCAATTAATGCTTCAGTTCCTTCAGCTTCATTGGACACATTCGATAGGGAGAGATGGAAATGGACTTAGTACCCGACTCCAAGTCACCAAAAAAATATCACAGTCAGGAGTTGTAGGAAACACATCCATAAACTCTTTCACCACCATCATGGTCTCTAAATGAGGTGGATTTTTGGTTAGATCATGAATATGGGACAAAACGATAAGCAACATTTACCATCATACGAACGGTCTAGAGAAAGGATATCACTCCCTACAGATATCAAATCTGAGCACTTTTTCACACTAATTGAGGTAAGTCAGGGTAAGTTAATGTCACGATGTTATCATAACAATCTAATATTGCATGATAGGGATATAACCAATCCATACCAGATATCACATCAAAATCAAGTATATCAAGCGAACCAAGGTGTGCCCGAGTCTTACTACCATAGAATGTCACTACAAACACCAGGTACACCCGACCCACCACTAAAGAATCACCTACCGAGGTAAAGACACTAATAAGCACAATAAAAGACTCACACACATGATCAATACCTGCAGTAAAATAAGTAGACATATAACAATAATTTGACTCGGGATCAAATAATATTGTATCCTAATAGTAACATACTAGAATGGGACATTTGATCACTGCATATAAGGCCTTTGCCTCGGATCTACCCGTTATAGCATAGAATTGCATGTAGTCACCACTAGCCTTGGGCCACCATGAGAACTACCTCGCGCTCCCTAAGCTCCAGCCCTAATACCCTTGGAAGCACCTTTAGCACTCTGTGAAGTACCTCATACACTGTAGATGGCAAAGAACGAGTAGCTTGTGACCCTAACTGCATGGTGGATAAAGCAAGTCTAGGGAAATCCTTGGCCTTGTTCCCAAACTCCTCAAAAAAAACAACGAGGACTTAAATCTCGCTGAGAGTAACGAGAAGAATCTACACGCCCTCCCTGACTTGAAGTTCCACTATGCGAACTTTGACCAATCTTACTAGGCCTGGATCTACTAACGACATTTGTACCCTGAATAACAACCTACACTAGTCTACCCTGATAGCTCTGTGAGACTTCACCTGAATAATCTCTGCCTTTGGATGAATGATCGTTGAACTGACCGTGACGATGAAACCACTTGGTATCGCCACCCTATCTAGAATGTCGAATACTTTAAATCATCCTAGTATGATATATAATACTCCAGAACATACCGTACGATAACACAGGAGAGGTTGTGGCCTCTTGAAAATAATTGGCGAAAATGTTTACCAACTTAGGGACCCGCTCAAACTCTATGGGAATACTCAACGTAGCATAGTGGGACAACCCATGGAAATGAGGCTCATACTCATAAATTTATAAGGAGCCCTACTTCAATCTATTAAACTCTTCGTTGCATTAAACGTGGAGGCTATAGGGCAAACCTCTCGAGAAACACCTTATAAACTACTCCAATCCCATAGTAGGCGAACCAATGGAGGTATGAGCCAGAACTCATCTCCACCACTCCTTATCCATACAAGAGAATTGATAAGTAGTATAAGACACCCCATGATCCTGTAAGATACCCAGGTTGAACAACCTATCCTGACACTCATTCAAAAAGTCATAAGCCTTCTCTTTAGTTGTGCCATCGAACCTGGGAGGTGCAAATCTAACAAATCTCTCTAAACTCTTCTGCTCAGTAATATACATGGTTGCACAAGCAGAACAAGTGGTTCTAAAAATCTTAGAGGTGTCAAAGAAGGTACTAAAGATGGACCAGGATTCTGAAATCCCACACTAGGCTCCTGAATGGGAGTGTATAATGCCAACAGCAATAGGAGAAGTTATCATACCCGAAAAATACTAGTAGAAGGGGTACCATCAAATCTATCCAATAATCTGACAATCAACTCCTAAAGAATATTTATGTTGTGATGAATCACAGAAGGTTGTGCTCGTCCCCTAGCCTTGTTTTGTTGCTCAATAACATCGTCATTCTAAATTACGGGCTCAGGCGATGCCTCTCTAACTCATCCTCGAGAGGGTATCTCCCCTCTCGCTAGGCTATGCCCTTAACTCCGATGTGTCCCTGCCTTAACCATGAATCAGGGCTTGGTCATAGGTGCAACCTCGCCCTCTGAAGCACTGGTTCTAGTCCTCGGCATCTGCGTATAGAGAAGAGATTAGAGGTATGTAACACTTGATATAAATAACTAATACGAAAAGAATCAAATAAAGGAATTTTCCCTGTAGATATCATGTAGCCTCTCAAAGATAAGTAAGGACATCTATGTATCAATCCTCTAAGACTCTACTACACACCCTGCTCTTTAACTTATAGAATTGGTGAACCTAGTGCTCTAATACCAATTTTTCATGACCCAGAAATAGAGGACACGATAGCACACACCCTCAAAACCCCAAAAAGGTGTAAGCCAAATATAACTCACATACGAGACTCTTAAAGGGAAGTAAGGCAACAATTAATAGAAAATAACAAAAAATAACAAAACTTGGTAGCATAAGTGTAAAGAGCATATGATTCAACTTTAGAGTATGAAGTACCTTACAAGTCTCCAAAAAGAAATAAAGACTAGAAATATAGTATGAAATAATGGTGATCCGGAAGCATGATATCACCACCACTCCAAAGTATCTCAAAAGCTCGAAAAGATCAGCCATCGCAAGGAATACCTTGACTAAATTTTGTACTAAAAATGATACAGAAGTGGGGGTGAGTACAATCCACAAGTACTTAGTAGGCTTGGTCGACTGAGCAAAGAGGAATTAATAAACTTATGAAATAAACTAAGGGATACTTCCACCTACATACAAAAAGTCTCATTATGGCATCAGTGCCCCAATTTATAATGAACGGCGTAGGTAAAGTAAACAAACAAGGTCGAATCAGTTCTCATATCACAGAAGAGTCAAAACAATTCAAATTATCAATCCTATACAATGATAAGATGCAATGATGTGGTGGTACGGTGAAATCAGGGTTGTTGCACAACAGGTCGTATACACCCTGTCGAGCTAAGGCTTTTAAACAAGGACCCATGGGGACTCGTTGTCCATATACCTGTCACAATATCTCAATGTCTAATCAACTGGCCACCTACGCATGGACAATGATATAAGTAAGGTGTCACATTTTCTTTCTAAAAAAAATCTCCATATTTTCCAATTTCCAAAATACATGATATTATGAATGAGGATGGATGCATCACAACACATATATGACATCGAGGCAATAATCAACTCAACATGCATCAATAGTTTATATTCCTCAAAACCCAGCCGAATAAGAGTAAACACCTTCATCTGAATAAAATAGTGGGAAAATTTCATTTGAAATACGAGAGATTCATTTACTCATAATATGGTAAAGTCAACAACTCAACCCCTTATTTGGGTATTACAAGACAAAATAACATTACAAGCCTCTCTCACAGGCAACTCGTGATTCATATGCTCTTGAAGCAAATAATATAACAACTATGAACTCAACACTGACTAAACTACACATATAAGCCCCTACTCGGGCAACGCAATGCAAATAAGACCCTGCACGAGTAACGTAATACAACTTACAACCCAATAATTATGCTTCTATACCATCCCATAGCCTAAGACATAAGAATGATTAATTTCCCAATCCTAGTCTAGGAGAAGGATAGCCAAACCTACCTCAATAGCCAAAACATCCCCGAACACTCTACCAGAGTAAATCCTCAACCAAACGATCATCGAAAGAATTCACAACTATCAAGAACCGATAAAGCTCATCAAAAGAAGTCTAATGACACCCAATATGTTAGGATATGAAATTGAGGGGGTAAAATAGTCCAAAAATCACTTCACAGAAAAACAAAATTAGATTTTTAGTTGTAATAATTATTCTACGAGTCAAGAGGAATCCGAATTGAATACCCTATAAAACAATTAAGAAACAAGCTTGAAATCATGAAATCACCATTTTTTTCATTTTGGGGAAAAATCTCTAAAACTCGCATTTATATCCATGATTTAAAGATGTTTTGGAAGATGAAAATGATAAAAATTGACAAAGATTAAGAAAATGAGCTTACCCAAATCTAGAAACCTCCAATAATCGACCAAAATTTGCCTCCAAAGCTCCAAGGGTTTGAAAATTTTTTAAATGCAATTTTTGTAAGAAATTTTGAAGTTGGGTTCTGCCCAGATGCGATTTGTTCATTGCCATTGCGAGCCACTAATTCTCACGATCGCGAAGGGTACTGAAGATGCATTGCAATTGGGAGGACCCCCGTCCGCGACCGCGAAGGCTAAGGGAGAGAATGTTCATCACGATTTGCGAGCCAATGGGTCGTGATGATCATGAAGGCCATGGAGAAGACTCATCACGATCGCGAGACTAAGGTCGCAATCATAAAGATGAAATTAGAGTTGTACGAGAAACTAAAGACCACCAACTCAAACTCAAAAGAGAAATCCTCCGAATGCACCCTCGGGAATCGTTTGGGGTCTAATAAAAATAAACTGGATATGCAACCCACTAAATTTAACATTTCAGACTTAATGGAATATTCATATTTTTGAGTAAAGGTAAAATGATGAAAATACCCTCCCAGACACTCTTAAGGCTTAAAACTCAAGTTTTAGCCTAAATACTTACTTACCAATACAAGGCCTCGGGGCTCTACGTCACCACTCAACTAGGACAATCTCGACGTTCCGGACGCATGGAACTGATGGAATTCTCATCTAATGACCAGAATCCAAAACATTAACCAAAGTCAACCATATCACTAAAATCTTACGGAAGGTTCAAAATCACTCTCAATAGCATCGGGAACCACATCAACCAATCCCGAAACATAAAGTAAGCTGAAAACACCGATGGAAAAGGGCAAAATAATCAATTCACAAACAAAATCAAATTCACAAGAAATGGGACATTACATTCATTTTCTACTGAAATTGCCAATGTTCCGTTTATGAAAATTGAAAAGCTCACGATTAGTTCTTGCTCACAATCACACTGAGGCATTCTATGGAGTAACCAACTTAACGACACTTGCTCAGATCTGAGGTTGGTCAACCACAATAACGAAAATACATAATCATATTTGGAATTTGTTGCACAGTCAATATGATGTAAGCTTTATTTCTCCTCTTCTTAGTTCTAATCTCGGTGGGTTGTATCCCACAAATGAAAATGATACCACCACTTGGGCTTAGATACATAAATGGATTACTAACTTTATTTTTGTCGAGGTGACCAATGAATTTGACTTTTTTAACCAGCAATCCATGAGCCAATGGACTAGTACATGTAGACACTCATTAATTAAAGCATGTAGAAATATCAACTTTAACTTTTTGTATATCACTTGTAACCTTGTGAATAACATTAAATCAATAATTGATTTAGAAGATTATTTGTACCTCACTGGTCCTAGTTTTATATCCTATGCAACACCTCAAGCGCTCTCACCAAGTGCATGATATTGTAACCAACCGAATATAATTCAAACAAAGTGAAACATGATATTGTAACCAACCGAATATAACTCAAACAAAGTGAAATAAAAAGTATCTTATTTAATCTAAAACATGTTTATTGTATATACGATCTTTCTCCTTAATTATGTATGGTGTACCATATCTGTCTAGACTAAATAATTCCATTAAAGAAAATTAGATTAGCCAAAATAAATCAGCTGATATATCAGTTCTCAATCTTTTGATGATGCTAATTTCCAATGCGACATTCCATGACACTTTCCACTCGCCCTCAAGAATATGCATCATTACTAAAGAGTGTCTCAATAATAATATTATCAATATCATGTTCAATACAGTAGTTTAGACTCTCCCTTATAGCTTTAGCTTCAGCCACTATATTAGTAGTATCCCAAATTATGTAACCTTTGGCAGATTGCCAATATGATTACTTATATATTAGATCAGTTGTCATCCCTATAGTAGAAACTCCTCCTCTAAGTTCCCATTACGTATGTTTTACTAGTAAACCTCTATTCTCAAGCATATGTTTTCAGATTGACACTCCATTTAGGCATCTCATAACCAACAAACTAGGGGTCTTCAAATAAAGTATTGAGAGCTAGCTCTAGAAAAGATCTCTGCTGAAATGATGAATAATGTTGAAGATAAATGAAACCCCTTTTTAACTCCTCTAGTCAAATGGCAAAACACATATGACTGACCATTAAGAACACATTTTAGTAATTATTTGCTAGCAATATCTAAATCAAATCTGCCACTCTATTAGAAAATCCTATTTTCCATAGTACTTAATTTCATAAGAAAGAATCTACAAATCCTATCATAGGCCTTAGACATATTCAACTTTATAATAATATTCCTCAGGCTTTTCTTTCTTAATAATATTTGTAGTAAGAATCTGAGCCAATAACAGAAATTAGTGTTGGGAGAATCTTCTCCAATCTAGCATGCATAATTCTAGATAGGAACTTGTTAATCAAATTACTTAGATACTAGGTCTTATATCTGAAAAGGACCGAATGATATCCTTTTTGGGTATAGGGAGCAAATTAGTATGAGTAATGAACTTAGGTAAGAAACTGCCAGCATAAAAACCATTCTACAAATATCCTTACCTATAATATACTAACAAACTTGATAGAATTTACTTGTAAGTCCCTCTGGACCATTAGAACAGTCTCCATTAAGATTAAAAAATGCAGTCTTCTGTAACGATCCGAATCGTCATTATTTGAGAGGAGCAAATTCGCAAAAAAAATCCTAGTCACTATCCCGCTACAGTGGGACAGGTGCCGCTGGCGCGGCAACTTACCTCGCTAAAGCGGAACGGCGAGGCAGAATCGTAATTTCGAGAAATTCTTATTTTTCCATCTTTCTAAATAACCCTAATAGGTCGTAAATTGCCCTAAAACCCTCAGAAAAATTATTTCAAGTTGGGAAAAGAAGGAGAAGAAGCTTTCTAGCATAGAGATGGTGGAATCTTGCGAGTTCGTGACCATATTCACCATAGCGTATTAGGAAAAGCTGGAAACAAAATCAAAACTCCGTACAAATTGTTTGGCGCCCAGGTAGGTTAGTTTTTTATGTTGACTAGCTATAAATCCATGCTTAACATGTAATATATGAATTTAACAGTATGAGGTATGTTTAGACCTTCGTGCACCGAGTAAATTCCGTGAAAAGTTGCTATAATTCAATGTTTATTGGGTTAGTGTTGTGTTGAGACGGTAATCGGTCGAGGTTCTTTTTTTGTGTTCTTGAATGGGTTCTTGTTAGGTTATGGCATAATGATGACAAGGAGTTGTAATCAGGGTAAGGAAAAACTAGTAACGAAACTATGTGATGAATAACTAGCATTTGGACTTGTGTAATTCCGTAAGGAGAAATCGAGGGAACCCATATGTGACTAAGTATGTAACTATGTGATGTCTTTAATTCTATTATGGTGTGATATAAACGTATTTTGCTTCGTTGTGATACTTATATATGTATCTTTGTTGCAACAATGGTCTTAGATGTTGAAAAGAGATATGTGCATATTGATATGATGAAATTATGACTTGAATGGGTGATCTTGTTGTGTTTATTGTGATGTGTGAGATTGGGATCGACTGTCACGTTCCGACACTCTAACTTGGATCGGATTGTCATTTCCGGCATACAAGCTCGGATCGGCTGTCACATTTCGGCACTCTAATTGGGATCGTCTGCCACCGTTTCGACATAAAACTTGGATCGAATTGGCATGTTCCAGCATGCTAACAGTTTGACTTTGGTCCCATCAGAGGGCCAACTACTTATGATGAAATGTGTATAGTGAAATATTATATGCTTAATTTCGTGAGGTATGTATATGTATCTACGTGTTGGGGTTTTTAGCTATGATCTATTTGAATCTTAAGTGTGGTAGTGTTCGTAGTATACAATGTGGTAAGTATATTTAAGCTATCTATTGGAATTTTAAGTGTGGTAGTGTTACACAAAGTATACAATGTGGTTAGTAAGTTTAAGTTATGATATATTGGAATCTTAAGTGTGGTAATGTTACTCAAAGTATACAATGTGGTTAGTATGTTTAAGCTATGATCTATTGAAACCTTAAGTGAGGTAGCACTACTTGTAGTATACACGGTGGTTATTGTATTTAGGTTGTAACCTCGTATGAAAGAGATATGTGGTAATTGGAAGGTGTTCTAAGTAAAGGCTAAGGGTGGAGAAGTGAGGAGTCCAGACATGATCTTTCATTGTTCTGTTCATATCTTATGAGATGGGCGTCGGGTTGACCAATGATACGTATCAGTACGTGTGGTTGTACTGATACTATTCTTGCTATGTCTTTTTATCATAGTCTTAATGCAGGACTGGTGATATTTCATTAGGTGAAGACGAACAAATCCGCCAGCAACTTTGGATCTTCCTTCCGCATGGAGGGAGCTGAGTCCTTTTATTAAACTGTTATCCTGTTGTAATTCTTAGTAGCTCTTGTACCTGTTAGACTGGATCCTTGGGGTTGTCAAGTTACTAAAAATGCTTTGACTAGTGCATGAATAAGAGGTCGTAATAAGGATTTACCCTGCAATATGTCTATTTTCTTAAATTTCCTTGACTTGCCTTCATTTTCTTTAAATTCCGCATATTTTCTAGTTGTTATGTTATGAGGGTTCTCCTACTTAGGTGTTAGAGTTGGTGTCCGCACGGCCCGATGGATTTGACCGTGACATCTTCACCTCTCCCGTATCAATTTAAGATCCACTAATCTATTTTATAAGCACTTACCATTTTTGGTAAGAAAATCTCTCATGTTCCACAAAAAATTTCACCTCATTAATATCATTACTTTATTAACTTTCTATATATTCCTTAATTCAAATATGAAATTATATAGGTTTTCTACTATTTGCTTCATCGTAGATACACATACACAGATGATCTCCTTACATATGCATTTCTTAGTATTATTGACACCCGATTTTAGACCTCCATAATATAAATTAAAGATTGTGCTTCCCAAATTCCAAACGATTTGAAATAATTAGTTTTTATAAAGTTTAAAATATTTTTCAAGTTACTTTTAATTATTTTATCATTTTTACAATTTTTAAGTAATATATGTATTTTAAATAATTTTGTATAAAATAATATATTTTATAAACATTTCGAAAATTATCTCAATTTTTTTTTTATTTTAGTAAGTATTTTATTAAATGAATTTAGTAAAGTATGGTTATAATTAGAATCATTAGTTTACAATTAAGTTAATTACTTTATTTTATTAAGATTAAGAAGATTGTTAATTAATTAATATTAATTTGTGTTATTTAAATTTTAGCCGAATTTGTTAATTTTACTCAATTTGGCTAACTCAAGATCCAACCCATCCTTGACCTCCTCACCTTAAACCCATTAGAGAAACCAAACTTTGGGCCTTTTCTAATTTTTCAGCAGCCCACCAATTCTATACCAGCCCATTCTTATTACCAAAGAAACTCATCCTTCAACCCATACAACAACAACAACGGCGTCAATACCCGATCTAGCGCCAATGTCTTCCCCATTCCAGATGCGATTCCAGCGACAAAGTGAACCCGACCCGCGTCTCCTCTCTCTTTATCCTCCCGTACCAAGAGTCGTTCGAGAATTAGTCCAAAAGTCTTCATCTCCGCGCCTCAAACGTCCTTTGATCGAATCGAACGGTTCCCTCTTTGAATCCGTTGAGAACGGTACAAAATTTGGTACAATTTACAGCTTCCAACCATATCTTAAGGGAATTTGAATTTCAAATTTGAAAAATCCATCCAAAGCTTCGACCGTTTTCCACCTAATTTCTGCCCAAAAAATCTCCCCTATTTAAACCCCTCTCATTCCTTTCGTTCAGGAGGTTAGAGGGATCTGGGAAAGAAAAAATAAGAAATAAAAGCTAGAACAGTATATAGAGGCAATGTTTACATACCCAGAAAGACCCACGAAATAGATTAGAAAGCTATATATACTTAAGAGTCTAGTTTTTTATTTCTTTTTTGTTCATTGTTTACGAGAGTTTGCCGGAATCTCTCCTTGGGTGGTTGCATCGCTCTCACGCTCGTCCGTCACAGCTTGCTGCTCCGAAAGACGTAAAATGACTTTCTTTTACACTTTAGCTTTTCTATGTTCATTTTAGAATTAAGAGTGTTATGAGTTTTGTGAATGAAGCAATTTTAAATTCATTTCTTATTTTCGATATACCTTGGCTTTGTTCTGAAAAATCAGCTGAGTCTCCGTTTAGTTCTGTTTGAGTAGTCTACTGTTCTTTTGGCTTCAACTCGAGTTTCGATAGCTTTTTTGTTCTGTTAATTCTATATTTGCTCGTGGTTTGGATTGATGTTCGCTTCCGTTTGATTCAGAATGTTAGAGTCTCATCAATATTGGAGTAATATTGTAGTTTTTTATTTTTCTGATATAACTCGATTATTATTTCTGTTCTGTTTCGAATATTGGAATATTTTATTATTTTGTTACCTTGAAACGGGTTCTTAGAGTCCATGTTAACATGCTCCCTTAAATCAATATACTTTGTTGTTATGTTTCGCCTCCCCTATGGCTTGTCTCCTTGCTGTTCATTTTCTTAAAATTAAGTTGGTACAATATGATTTCTATTATATTAAAGAGTAATCATTGTTTGATCATCTGGCAGGTTGGTTTGATGAAATTTCATTATTTAGTTGCAAGTTTGCCTATGATGCTACTTTTTTTTAGAAGAGTTAATTCGGTTAAAGTGATGTACGATGGTCTAAGTAGTTAGGATGGATCACATGCTGAAAAATTTCTTTGTATTGGATACATATTCATTTTTTGAATGTTATTGTATGTTGGTCTGTTATTAAACCTCTTCTGTTATTGCAACTTTAGTTACTAACAGATTTTATTTCACTTTAGTCTTAAATAATGGCTTAGTTCACTTCCTAGCATGTATTCTCGTCCTCGAAATCGTTTTTTCTTTAGTGCACAGTGTTCAAAGATGTGTTTCCTGCTTTTGCTTTAATAAAATGTCCAGTAGTTTTGTCCATATTTGGTTATGTTTCATTCCTCCTTGTTTAAGCTTATTTTGTTCTAATAAAGTTAGTAATTATTAGTTATAAGTTAGTAATTATTAGTTATGTTGCATCTTTATTCTTCATCTTGAATCTACTTAATTGTCATTGTTTCATACTAATATTTTGATTAGCATTAGCTTTAAATAGGGGGCTTCTCATTTTTCTTGCATTTGATTTCATAGATTCTTGTTCTTTATGTGGAATTTCTCTTGTTTAAATCCTCTATGATTGAGTGGCTATGCATAAATGAGATTTTATTCCCTATTTTGCTCTTGACGAAAAGTTTTCTTTGCCTAAAGGTTAATGTGATTCGCAAATGTTATATATAGTTTGGTCTTGGTTGCTTGAATGTTAATAAGAAGTCTCACCTTTGGTAGGTTAAGGTGCAATGGCTATATTTCTTTGTAATATTGTTGAGAGTATAATTCGTGTTCAATTGAGTATTAAAATCACCTATAATAATTTTTTTATCTTAGTTCTTAGTCAATTATTCAGCTTGCCTTAAAGGAGCTCTCTGTAATATTCAAATGGGTTTCCTAATATGTATTGTTCAAAGTGTGATTCATGCTTGATTATTTAATTAGGTGAGCATTCATTTGGAGTTAGATTGATTTTTCTTTTGTTGTCGAGTAGATAATGTCGTCAATAGAAATATCACTAATGCTCATTATTTTTTTCTTTGCATGAATGGCCTCTCGGGATGAGTCCGACCACCCCATTTTCCTCACATTCTCTTTGTTGGGCTGAAGCACAACAGTTCGAGTTAGCCTTAGGTGAAATGTAGGTGTTCAGAAGCAAAAAAAATACAGGATTTGGAGTTGTATACTTGCCATGTACAGTGGCGTGCATTCAATGTATACACCGTACAAAAGTAGCTGAAAATGGGTCAAAACCAAATGAAATAATCAACAGGTGGAGGAGAGTTAAATTGGGCCCAAATCACTTTAATATATTTAGGAAAAATTAGTTAACTAGTCAAATCAATAACTTAATTAGTAAAAAATTTACTATTTTAAAAATATTAGTTAAAATGTCATTATTTTGAAAAAGAATATGTATCCTAATTAAATTTCTATTTTATCTCCTAAAAAATTAATTTATTTACATTTTCATTTATCCATAGTTCACTTTTCCCAAATTATTTTAATTTTTAAAAAATTAAAATTTGCAAATTTTTTCCATATCTCTCTCTTCCCATAAGTAAAAGAAATAAAATTTTCTATCTCCATATTTATAATTCTCTCTCTTCATATTTTCTTGTTCATATTCCTATTCAACCTTCAAATTCTTCTTCTGTTTAACCTCAATTTTCTTATTATCTTCTATCGAATTTTTTTTATCTTCAATATCTAGATTCACACAAATTCCTCTAATTAAGGTATTTTCATTGTTATCAATTTAGATTTATTTTCTGATTTTATTGCTGTTTAAATCATTGGTGAAAGTAGGATAATTTTCGTTTAGAACTAGAAAACACTTTTCAATAAATGATTCTAAGAGACACTATTCATCTTAGTAAAATGGTTTCTAGTGATTTTCCATCATTTAATCTATGTATTACACAAGAAATAACGAATATTGTAAAATTTGATTCTAAAATTAGGGAAGAGAGACGACAAGAACAAAGTCTTTATCAAATTCAGATTGAAATGTAACTCGTAGGGTACAAGAAAATGACAGAGAAGACAAAATTGTTGATGAAGAGGTATTTAAATATTTTTTACATGTTTAGATTTTTGCATGTTGAGTTGAAGTTAAAGAACAATTTGTTCAACAATGTGTACTGAATATATTTGTAAATTTCTTGTTATGTACATTGTGCAATATTTATTAGTTTGTATTTTGTATTCAGTTGTTATTTTACTATTGTATTTTGGGGTCAGTTTTTGTTAATTTTGATAATGTATCATTTTTTATTCTTTCCTTTATAATTTTTCACATTTGTAGATATTCAATAATTTATGAATACATTTTACATGACTATGATATTTCAGATTTTATTAATGAACTTTTGTTGGATTTGTATTGTATGCTATGAAATTTTTATGTATTTGTTGTATTTGTATTTATAATTTTTTCTAAGAATTTTGTATCCTTTCTCAATTAATATTCAAATTAGTATGTGCATTATTAATAATTGTATTAATTCAAAATCTCATGTTGTATAGTTATGAATCTTGTATTTGTTTCTAATTGAATCCATCCTAAATGTATACTAACTAGATATGTATATTATTTACATGAAAAACAAAATCCTATTAGTTTCTTTTTTTATATATATAAAAAAAAAATCCGAATTTTGTATCCTTTCTCAATTTGTATTTAAAATCATATGTATACAATTAATATTTGTATTCATTCAAAAATTATGTTGCATAGTTTATGAATTTGACATTTTTTTCTAATTTGTATTTATTTTAAAGGTATGTCAACTAGCTATGTATTTTATTTAAGAATGATTACACCAAATATTCAATTATTTCTTTTCAATTTTATATTTCATTCTCACTTTTTCATCATAATATTTTTTTATATTTTATATATTATTATAAAAAATTCTAAATAAAAACTAGAATAAATAGAAATACAAATAAAATACATATTGAAATGAATACGAAATACATGATTTTTGAAGAAAAAAATAATTATAGAGGAAAAAAAATATGAATACAAATATATTTCTTAAATAACTATATAGATACATTTGGTATACCTATTGGAATGAATACCAACTAATAAAAAACTATAATGAATATAAATAGAATAAATTGTGGAATGAATACAATTTTTAAAAGGTAAAAATTCTGGAGAGAAAAAAGAATAAAGTTTAAGTTTTCTTTGAAAATGTAACTGATGAGAAAATTAAGTGATCCTTATCTTTTTTTTTGAAATATTCTCTCCCTTGATTTTCTCCCTTTTGTTATTAAATAATTATATTCTTTAAATAAAAACAAATAATAAAAACATAAATAAGATACATAACAAATTAAAATTTGACATTTCTATTAAATATTGAAAGTTTGCTAATGAGCCCTCTTAAATGTTAAAATATTGACATTTTGAAAAATTTCCCATATATTTATAGCTAGGACAGGCGGGCCAAAGCCCGCTGAATTTGGACAAATGGTCAAAGTTCAAATATTCTCTCTTTCCTCTTGATTTTTATTGTATTGGTTGACTAACCCTTTTCATTCTTACGGTTAAATATAATTAATTCCCGAAAAATAGTCATTTCTCTTTATATTCAAAAAAATATAAATATTTATTTTATATATTTTATTTACTTAGCTTTAATCCTAATATTGATCTTGTCAACACTTAAGTTTATTCCCTTTAGAATGATCATTTTTTAGTTGTTTTCCCTTAAAGTAATTAACTAGAAAAAATAATGATAAGTAAGTATATGAATAAATAATGAATTTTCTTTATTTATTTAAACTTTGGAAATTATTTTTAAAAAGTCATTTTAGCCAAATCGCCGGTCAACCACAACTTAATGGACATTCCGAGGGCCTAACACCTTCTCGGAATGTACTTCAAACTTCGAACCTATAAGGTCTCTCAAAATGAAGTAGGATACCTAGAGCTTCACATGTGCCTGAAAATGTTAATAATGTGTTAATCAAGTCTTTTACAGTATGCACACTTGATTTGGAGTTCAACCGTCCAAGAACGTCCGGTGACGTTCAAAAGTTAGCCTTGAGACGTGCATGTGTATCTTGGTGTGTCTTGGCATGTTTTACGTGTTTGTTTTGATTGAAATTGATGCGAGAGGTCCTTTACATGCTAATAATCCTATTTGCGTTGGAAACGTTCGCGCACAACTCCCAAAGAAACCACCCAAAGGGTCCTTAAGGAGGACCCAAAGGCTGCCTAGACACTGCCTTGACAATGTCAAACGACGCCCAAGGAACGACGGACCGTCAGTCCACCTACGCCCCTTCTTTGGGGGACATAGCCCCATACTTAGCCTGGAGAACTTAAGCCCTAAATTGTTGAGCCTCAAACCCAAACAACGGTTGCCAGTACAGCCCGTCGATGGGTCTACGAGGCGTAGCTTAATGGTCGTCGATGGTGCCTACATTCTGCTGCAACGCACTATTTCATTAAAGGGGTGAATTAGAAATTCACCTCACGTCCTAAATTGACCTAGGCAGTTATTTTATGTATTTTTGGGTATATTTAGTTGGTTAAAAAATCAAAACCCCAATTAGACTTCATTCTTCAAATTTTATCTTCCCTCTCAAAATAAAACCTCTCTAGAAACCTCCATAGAATATGAAGCTCAAGAACATCTTGGTTGATGGATTGTGATGGTTTGTTCATCAAGTTTTCATGGGTTTGTCCTATAATGAGGTATGGTGATCCTTCATCCTTAGTCAACCTTTCTTCTAAGGAGTTTCTTCAAAGGTTTTCAAAGAGAATTCATGATCAAACCTTCTATCTTTCAATCTAGCCATGGGTTCCTTCTAAAAACGATTTCAAAAGCATGATTATGATGAATTGATGATTAGCTACTATTTTTCATGTTGAATTCAATCTAATTTCATGATGAACCCATGATCCTTCTCAATTCTCAAATTAGCCTATAATGTGGGCATTGTGATCTTGATTCTATGTTGATTGAATTATTATTCTAGTATGTTGAATTGCTTATAGCTACTATATTCAAATTGATGGTGAATTATTGATAATTGATCAATGAGGATCAAGTTTTGGACATTTGGTAAGTTTGATGGTTGAAACATGATTTTGATTGTGTTATTGTACTTTTAGATACTACCCTATACATGAATTATTGATGAATTATGAGGATTGATCAATGATGATCAAGCTTGGTGAATTGGTAAGGTTTTCCTATTTCTCTACTTTTCTATAGAATTGCTAGTTGAATAGGCCTTGTATGACATTGTGTACTTTGGTCCACTAATGGTGGCGGTGTTTAATTTCTTGTCAATCTATATATGTGTGCATGATGGCCTTGAAGTCAAATTTATGTATTATGAATGTGTGGTTATGATGATCACACAAAGTGAAGTAGCATGCCTAGTCTCTTAATCTAGTATCATGTTCTAGAGTGTATTGCTAATGTTATGAGCATGTGAACGACTATGTTAGGGTTAGGTATGGTCTAATGATTGATGATTTAATACTCTTGTGTAATATGAATCCTACTTATGTACCCTTATATGAATGTGTGATTTTAGCCAAGGTTGGGAGTCTTGGATGCAATTGAAGTTACCTTGTCTCCTATGCTAAATTGTGGTGTGTGGTCTATGCATGGATGTGAATTGTCGTCTTAAGAGAGTGGCTGCCTCAATGTTATGTTGATATTCATTATGTGATCATGTTTTCCAATGTACACACACTCACACCTCATGCATGTTTATAAAGTAGTATAGGTTCATGGTCTCTAATGAAAGGTTGATTCTCATATGCACTAATATCTACTACTATGCATGTAAAGAATATGTCCATGAAGCATGAAATGTATCTTAACTAGGATGAATTGATAGGTGTACTAGTGTAGGCAATGGTACGGTACTTTGCCTATACATTGCGCATGTCTACCTTGATAGAATAGTTCCTAGGGTGATTACTCTATGTACATGATATGAATGCATGTTTAACTATGAACATTAAAGTATATGATATGAAGTGAAGTATGATCATGTAGTGTCTAAATGTGTATATGTGAAAGGTCTTCTCATGTAAGTACACATACACACATATGAAAGTATGTCTATGATGCATGTATGATGATCTAGTAAAGAGAGGGTCTCTTGAAAGGTGTTCTCAATTGTATCCTAAACTAGATGGTGATTGAATATTATATGTCCATGTGAGAGGTTTTCTCACATGATTTAGGTTGATTAAAGGACTTTCTCATCTATGACCTATGATCTAAGCATATAAGGGGTTAACTCTCCTAAAGCCTATGTTTTATAAAGTAATTATAATAAAGGCTTTTCAATAAAGGGAACTTAGCTTAGCACCAAGTGAACTTGACAAATGAGAGGTTCCCATTCCTAATGAGGAAGGCTTGTTCACCATATGTCCTCAAAAGATGGAAATTATAATGCCTAAGGGCATAAAGAGGTTTCAATATACATATCCTAGTTCCATAACTATGTTGCCCCATAGGATTTAGCAAGTGATATCACCTAATATGCTAGCATGATGTTAATGTTCTACCTTGGCAAAGTAGATCACCTCCTTTCGGTGTGGGTTCCATGACACCGGATTCCATGTTTAGCACCTATGGTCTTAGTGTCGGTTAAGGCTATAGTTTCCCTAAAATAAAATGGACAATGGAAGTAAAGTAATGGACCCTAACTAGGACAACCTAAGGAAAGTTGCTTAGTGTACGAGGGTATGGGATTTTACCTATGCATTGCACAAGTAGCTCTTGAAGGGAATTCTAGGAAGGTATTCTATATGTATATGTTTATGTATATTATGCATGACATTGTAGTGTTGTCTACTCGTTATGGTAATATGCATAGTATGAGTTCTAAGGTGTCTATATGATGAAGTCTTACCACATATGCATAATGTTGGTCTTATTGACTATATGATGAAGGTCGTACTTGGCATGTATGAAGTTGTCTATACTTGTCTTGATGAGATGTGAAGTAAATGGTATGCGTGTGGTATCTTTATGAGTTTACTAAGTATGTGTGAGGTTATGGGACTTCACATGTACATTGCACTAGTAGGCTTGGATTGGGATTATGAGTGAGGTCTTATCATGTTTTATGTGAAGTGAAGTTAAGATATTTTAATGTTGATTATTGTCTTATTATGATAGTGTTGGAAGTCTTGAATTATGTGTGAAATGAGTCTTCTATGTGGTTGATCAGGTAAGTTAGGTCAAATGTCTATGTGTCTCATGTTGTAATATGCTTCTATGAAGGTGTATGTTTGAGTAAATGAAGGTTATGTGAGTGTTCACCTTGGTGGCTTTAAGGTGATGCTTGAGTGTGGATAGTGGAATGGGAACTATTCATGCATTGCACCAAGTATCACTAGAAAGTTACTTAAGGGGTTAATGAATTAAAGAAAAAGGAGGTTACTTTGAAGTAATGCTAAATGTTCCTTAAATGTAATATGTGGTCTTATGTGATGTTGTGACCATTGTATATGTCTATATGAAGTATGTGGACTAGATGTTCTTATTGTATCAATGTTCATGAAGTTTTACCGAAAGGCATGATGCATGGTTTCAAAGTAAAATGTCTTCTTTAAATGCATGTTTTTGCATGGTTGTCATACTTAGTGCATTCTTGTAATAACACCATTCTTCTTCATCATTTTTACACAAAGTGTAGGTGGTGATGGCTAGAGGATGTCTCTTAAACTGAAGGGCTTGGATGGCTTCCCAAGTTCAATGAAAGGGGTCCTTATGATTCAAGGATTTCCTATGTTATTTTTATTCAAGTTATGTAATAGTTTAGTTATTATTTAATGTTGTAAGGGTTGTGTCCTAATCTACTCTTATGATGTTGAGTCTAAGATGGCAAAAGAGACTTAGAATCTTTAACTATGTATTATGACTTATATTTTATATATATAATGGAAGTGATGTTCTAGCATATGATGTGCTCTGAAAGTTTTAAATTTTCCGCTAAATTTACCTATGACAATGCGATGAATAATTACTATGGGCTTGTATAAGACCTCCGAGAGGTCAAGTATGCGATGTTACTTCTAGGGGGTGCTCCCCGGTCGTGACAGAACCTATTTTTCAAATTGTTTTTATCTGTTTAAGTCCTTTTTGAAAAACTTCAGTTTTTTCTTGATTTTTACTATAAAATTAAGTGGCGACTCTGTTTATTTGAAAATTTGATTTCTCTTAAATAATAAGTTAATCGTTTTTTTAAAAACCTAGTTATTATTCTTTTTATTTATTTTTTTGAATAAAACATGTATAATCCCGTAAACAACATGTCAACAAAAATACTAATTATGATAGGAAAAATGAGAAACAAAATATAGTATTTTAAATTTCAAAGTATAATGATTGTTATAATATTAATGAAAATTCTTTGATTCTTCCAATAATGGACTATATTGAAATTGAATTTGATTTAGATTCAGGAGACTGTGATCTTGAATCTTTCATATTTGAATTGAATTTGAGTTGTCTGTCACGAACACGTGATAGGTTAACATGAATAATGAATATGAACAAGTAACTTGATCTTGAACATCTTGATACATTTTGCCTTTGTTTTTTATCTTGGACTTGATTGCTTAAGTTCTTAAACTTGTAAATTGTAAAGAATTTGAGAATTTTGATCTACGAGCTCTCTTCTTGCTTCTTATTCTTAAATCCTCCCGCTTTGTGAGTTATGAAGATCGCTATTTATAGTTGCTGGGGTGATGCTATTGTATGATTTGATTGGTCGATTTGAACTTACCAAGCATATTTATCTGATAACAAGCTCCAATATGGATTGGCTATAACATGGCATATATACATCTGACATGATTTTATTGGTTCATTAGTTTTACTTGGATTGTCATACTATTTGACATGTGGCATGATTTCAGTAGCTCATTAATTTGACTTGGATTTATCACATCAACTAACAAGTGGCATGAACATGGTCTTTAAGAAGGGCAAATAGTTATTTGGACCTTGGGCTAATAAAGTGGGCTCATCATTTGGATTCAATAGCCCAATTCACTTAAAAGTTAGGTAACTTACAGAAATTTCAGTAGTTTACGATCTAATTACTTAGATATACTCTAATTTTCAATATTACGAATCTTACCATATTTTGTGTATCGAGATATGTTTAGATACATGTATCTTAGAATATATTGAGTCAAAATTAGGTGTAATTTATTCTAGATATAATGTATCAATGTAAATTCGCATGCATTTGGGATGCATAAACAAATCTTGCTCACATGAATCCGTCTCCTTCTCACTCCCACTCTCATATCTCACTCGCGTATATAGTATCCCATATACATGTGAATTACACCATATATATGTATCTAGTATGATTTGCATGTATCCGAGATACGTAGACAAATCTCACTCGTCATTCTCATATCTCACTCGTCATCCTCATATCTCTCTCGCATATCTTGTATCCTAGATACCTGTGAATTACACAAGATATATGTATATAGTGTGTATCTAGTGTGATTCACATGTATCTGACTTGAAATCATGTATAAAATTATTAAATAGTGAGATAAAATGTAATTATTTCAAACTATAGGAAGAATTAGTAAATATAGTACGAATGTTTGTACAATTAGGTAATTTGTAAAGTTTTTGTTTTCGTCAATAATATATTGCTAGATCATTCACATGTATGTATGTAACTAGTGTAATCATCCACGTGTATGTATGTGTATATATATATATATATATATATCTTTAAATAATTAATATTTTAATTGAATATTTCTAAAAATCGTGTATTAGGAAAAAAAAATACAGATCGAGTCACGGTCTTAATGTTGCTTGTTCAAAAAATAGCTAGAAATATATTTTCGAATTGTAATTTTCTCTTAATATTGTTGATTAAAAAAACATAAAATGGTAATCTGAAATATTTCAGTAAATTGATTATCGTACTTTCTTATCAAATTCAATGAATTTTATAATAATAATATTAGTTCAACCAAAGTAGCATAAAATTTAATTCATTATAAATTACATGACTCTGTGTATGTATAAATGACTTGATTTGTAGTACAAATAATTAAAATATATTTGTGATGCACAAAAGTAAAAAAAATACTTGAATTGTGTTTCAACAAAGATATACATTAGCAAATAAATATCTTAAGTCCAATATCTCAAGAAAAATAAATTAGCTTATTTATATAACATTATATCGAAGATCATACTTTACAATAGAAAATACAAGAATTGAAAACATAACATAAAAAGTAAAATGTATATTTATAAGAAATCATAATGTCATTAGTAATTTGATGTGTTACTTATCTTTTCGATTATATAAAGATTATCATAGAGTGAAAAAATATTAAATTTTCAAAAATACATTAAGTGTCAAGTTATATAAAAAAAATTATACCAAGAGTTGAATCAATATTTGCCCCTGACACATGTGGAGCAGTGAAAGAGTTTTATAACGTTAAGCTAATTAGTATTGTAATCATCACTAATGTATGATAATAATATAACTATTCAAAAGATAACTCCTTCTTAAATATGGAAAATTTAAGATAAATTATTTAAATAATTATAAGTTAAATACACATTTATTATAGTAAAACTATATACAACAAATTATATATATATATATATATATATATATATATATATATATATATATATATATATATATATATATATATATATATATATATATACATCTTATTTATAATATCATAAAGAAAAATAATATGCTATTGGAGAATTAAATGAGGGAATCTAAAGTTTTTTTTCCCACAATAATTAAGAGAAGTTAAAGAAATAATTATTGTAAAACTAAAAAACAAAAGAACAATGGCAAGATGAAGAGAAGAAAAATATAAGACAATAGAAGAACAATATAAGCTAACTTTCTTTCTTTCAAGTGTTCAACAAATCTTTAAGTGTATCCAATATGAAATATTATGTCTCTATTTATAGTGTAACATAGAGGTATACAAAAGGTTAGTCATAAACATGACATTAACATGAATATAATGGGGAGGTTATGAAAGTGAAAGGTTACAAGAGTAATTGTTATAAAGTTGGAGGTTATGGATGTTATGTTTATCTTCATAATGGAGGAGGTTATGTAGTTACTTCTTGGTCTAGTGGACATCCACATTATATTATTTTATAACACTCCCTCTTGGATGTTCATAGATAATATGTCTCGTTAAAATCTTACTAGGAAAAAACCCATGGGAAAAAAAAATATAGTGAAGGAAAAAGAGTACACATATCTTTTAATATGCTTTGAATGTTGTTTCGTTAAAAACCTTACCAGGAAAACCCAATTGGGATAAAATCATGGTTAAGGAAAAGAGTACAACGCGTATTTTTCTCCCCCTGATAAAAACTTTACTTGATATCTTGAAAATAATGCATTCCGATCTTGTATTACAACTTCTCAAATATTGATGTTGACAATCTTTAGTGAATAAGTTTACATGATTATCACTTGAATGGATCTTTGAACGTCTATCTGATCATTTTGTTGAAGATCATGTGTGAAAAAGGCTTTTGGTGAAATATGTTGTGTCTGATCTCCTTTGTTTGTATCCTCCATTCAATTAAGGTATATATTATTTTCGTATATGGTGGCTGAAATATTCTTTGTCAAAGGAAAATCACATATTTTCTGAATATGATAGATCATGATTTCAACCAAACACCCCCACCCCCCCGACTTACTTCATAGATCAATATGATTTGAAGAAGTGGTTACCAATGTTTGTTGAATGACAAGATATTGTTGTGCCTCCATATATAATCAAATAGCTCATTTGTGATCGAGATTTATGTAGATCAAATAAATATTTTGCATCTACATAATCAAATCATTTTTGACTCATGAGAGATTGATCAATTTTATTGAAGATCGTCTTTTCTTCTCAAAGAAAGTCACACATCTTCTAGAATTTGCATTATTGACACCAAATTTTGGTCTGATAGTTTTAAAATTAATACATTTTGAGTATTTTATTTTAAATAATTCAAAATACATGTTTTTGTCATTTTAATGAAATTTGTTGATAATCGTCCTCTTTCTCAAAGTATTAGGATATTTATCGATTGTTATGTTTATATTATTTTGTCACAGTCAGACGTTCAAATATTTGTTCATTTTTTATAAAATCATTACTTCCGTTAAATTGCATTTTTTACATGTAATTGATTACGTTCATTACTTTTTTTCATATTCATTTTTCTCTATTAAGTTGTTAATATTCATTTTGATATTTTGCACAGTCTAGAAATTCATTTAAATACGAATATAATTTGAATACACAAATTTTTTGGGCAAAATCTCAAGCCCATAACTTAAGCCCATATTTAAGAATTCCCTATATATACAATATTTGGCTCATTAGGTTAAACGTGGTGAATTATTCTTTTAGAAGGGGTTGTAAAATTTTTAGATTTTTTCATAAAAGAGTTCACTATTCACTAGTTTTCCGGCTGTCGACACCCCGGAATCCGGCAAAGCTCCGGCAACCTCAAAAACCCCATTTCGTTTTTCTCAATTTTCTCAAGTAAACAAAGACCCAAACAAACCTCATCTTCATTTCCTCTCTTCCGGGATAAAGTTAGCGTCCACCGAGCTCCACTAACGAGCTCCATTTCGACCGATTGGAGCAGCCAACCCCACCGGTCATCCCCCCCCTCTCTTTCTCTGTTTCCGGATGGCTCCAATCCAAAACAACATCACTACCAGACCTATATTCCGACCAGCGGCAAAATCCGGCAAAATCACCCTCATTTTTCCCTTCTTCTCCGACCAACAGACACAAAAAAGAACTCCCATCCCTGCATCTCGTCTTCTCCAGGCGAGAACCATCCAAATACACTCAAAAGGACCAGACCTCCATCGGAATCCCCAAACCAGACCACACAACCCTCCATTTTCCCTTTTCAAACCATACCCATCGCTGCTATCAGACTACCGAACCAGAAACAAAACCAACAATTCCGGCAAAGCACCAAGTCAGTCACGAGCTCGACCAAACAAACTCGACCAAACAAACTCAAAATCGAGCTCCACAACCAGAAAACCACCGCCTCAGGCTAGACCCACAACAACCAGACCAAACCCACTGCGTTTTTCTCTCATTTCCAGTGAAATAGTCACTAAAAATGACACCAAAATCGCTGCCAGTCCCATTCCACTCTCCCCCTTGACGATTCTCTTTATTTTGCAGGTGCTCCGGCAATCCAAAGCTATGCCTCGCTGCTGTTCCGTTCTCTCTCCGACGTGGCATCATCTTGTAATATCAAGCAACATCAGATCAACAACAGTGTACAAAAACCTTCAACAACTCCATTTCCGACGAGGTATAAGCTTTCACTTGAAAATCTAATTAAAGTTGACTTTATTTTACTTTGTTTTTGTTGTTTTAGTTGTTATATTCATTTGTGTTTTAGATGATTTAATTTTTTCTTTTAGCTTTGGACGGAGAGCTCAAACTTCGACCACTTTTATACCAACATTGTTGCTCAAGTTTAACACTGATTGCATCTATTTGTTAATGTTGATTATTTTTAATTTTGGTGACTATTCTAAATTTTTTTTGCATTTTTGGGTATATTTTAAAGTTTCTATTGTTATTTTTTGTTGATAAATGTTTCGCCATTATTATTTTATTTGCTACTAGCTTGTGATTTTAGTATATATTTTGTTTTCTTTTAACTTTTAGTGTTTGTCTTATTTAAATAATTAATGTTTGGTTTAGTTTAGCTTTTTTATGATGTAGTATTTTTTTAATTTTATTTTTGTTTAGTTGTTGCAGTTCATTTTATTTATTTCTAGTTGTTGCTAGGTTTATCTCATAATATTATTTTATTATAATTGCTCTTTTATCCATTTCTCAATTCTGTGGATACTTTTATGTTTTGAGTTGACCAGATTATATTTTTGTTCCATTTATTCACTGTCATTTTCAATTAGTTTATTTTTATTTTTATTGACGTTTCTTATATTGATATTATTCTTTATATGTTAAAACTGGCCAATGAAAAAATCTATTCGTCGGTTTTGGAGGCCTCGCCCATTTTAAAAAACGGAAATTCAGTTAAGTTCATATTATTTGCTTTTTAAAAATAAAATGGCCGATGAAGAAATTACCATCAATTTTCAAGGCCTCCCATGTTAATAAGACGGGTTTTTATTTTTAAGTTATTATTTCATGTATTCAATTTTATTCATATTTATTTATTACTAACACTTTTACTAAGTGTGTTTATGTCACGCCCCAAGCTACCCCCGAGACGCGGACACGGAACCTAGGACCACAAGTGATCCCAAGTTAACCCTGCTGCATGATCATGAGCATACTAAAGAATATAAATTGTTGTTGAAGCTAAATCATACTGAAATGAAAAGATGGGGAATACCCATATGCTAAATCTGAGATATATGAAAAATGATGAGTTTAATACAAAGAAAATATCAACTCAACGCTAAGCTGAAACTAACTATGTCTGAAATAGCCTCTAAACTAGACTAGAAATATTGGGACAAGCCTTAGCTAAATCTAGCAAAAACTGAAACTAAATGACTGAAGATTGAAATTAAACTCATGATTGTTGTCCTCGGAGAATGAGGACTCACCACTGAATCTGCTGAACTAAAGATCGGAAATTGATCTATGCGTGTTGTGGATGCTGAGAACCTGAACCTATATCACGAGAAGATGTAGCGCACGTTTGCGTCAGTACTTGAAGGTAATGAGCATGTAGGATAGGGTAAAGCTGAAATAAAACATAAATGAACAAGTACAAAAGCAAGTATAATAATCTGAACATGATATACTGAATTCTGAGCTAACTGGATGCAACCAACTTATAACATGCTGAAACTTAATACTGAATATACTGATAAATGGTCAATGCAGAGAGTCATAGATATAAAGTCATGCTGGCGTGATCACTAAACTGATTGCCCACAGAGGGGACTTACAATCTACTTGGCTAGTAGCTTTGGGACTAATTGGGTACGCTGAACCCTAGTCCAACTTGGTATTATGCTACTCCCATTGATTTATGTAGTTAACTAATTATGTCTGAATTTCTGTAAAATACTGGATAGCTCAAAACTGAACATGCAAACTGAGAATGTAACATTTAATCTGATAATGATGCATTAATAACTGAGGCATGTATACCTGAAGTAACTGAAATATCTGACCTAGCATGTGTAATTCAAGAACTAAAGAAATACAAAGGTAAGGTTCTAAAATTCATGCGATAATCTGAGTAATAACATGATAATCTGATTTGGAACGTATACTTTAACTAAATCATGAAGTTCTGCTGTAATTCTAGGAACCCTAGGTTTAATCATGATAAGAGAATCAAGAACTGACTGAAAATTAGGGACTCAATGGGTGAAAGCAACCCACTAGTGAAATCCCACATACCTGGTGATGAAATCCACTGAAAAATACTTAGGTTTCGGGGCTGGAACTGCTGGAACTTATTGCGTTCTTGAACTAAGGTTCTTGAGTTTTTTCTCCTCTCTTTCTTCTAATTTTCTATGTTTTGATTTAATGATTTGACTTAGATATGTTTTAGTTATGTTTCTAGGTTTAAACTGACTAAAATCTGATAATTTAGGATCAAAATAACATAACTTACGATTTAAACAAAGTGGGAAAAGACCAAAAGACCCCTGGGTAAGTTGCTGTCGGACCAAACGACGACCAGGACTGACGGTCCGTCGTTTGGTCCGTAGGTTGGGCCTGTTCGACAGGCCTTTACTAAAATAGGCATAACTTTTTACTCGGAGCTCTGATTTTAGCAAGGTTGGTGTCTGTTGAAATATAATTCAATTATCTATATGTGGGTAGGTCATGGGACACCTAAATCAATATGTGCTAAGAGTTATGACCTTTTGAAGTTGACCAAACTGCATTTCCCCCTTAACTGTCTGCTAATTCCCACCTACGGTCAGACCTACGGACCGTGCTGGTCATCCGTGGCTCTTGTCAGAGAGTGGGTGAATGGGGTGTCGATCGATGGTCATGGACTATGGACCGTAGGTCCGTCCGTCGATCAGGACTTAACCATATTTTCCTGGGCTGAGATTTTGGGGGTTTCTGACCTCATTGACGGATGTGCAGGACGGACCGTGGGTCAGTCTACGGTCCGTCGATGGCCCCGTTGGTTGCACCTGCAGATTTTTTTGAAAAGCTGGTTTTTGGTCTGTTTTGGATACGGGGTGTTACATTATCTCCCCTTTGGGAACATTCTTCCTCGAATGAAGACTAAACTAGCTGGAATAGAGGGAGAGAGTTGCAAACCCTACTACTAAACACTGAGAACTGAGTTTCTGACTAAATTGAGTTCCGAGAACAGGCAAATATGCTGAAAATGCAAGTACAAACTGAGGAAACATGATTCTTACACTGAATTCACGCATGAATGATTGGAAAACTAAAGAGGAACTATTACCTCAAGCTGGAGTGGAATCAGAAGGAAAAAGGTGAGGATACTTGGCTTTCATGGCTGCTTCTGCTTTCCAAGTAGCTCCCTCTACGGACTGACTCCTCCACAAAACCTTGGCTGAAGCGACTTCTTTGTTTCTCAACCTTCTAACTTGTCGGTCAAGAATATCAACTGGTACATCCTCATAAGAAAGACTATCTTTCACTGCCACACTTCTAATGGCACTATAGAGGCTGGGTCACCCACATACTTCTTCAAAAGTGAGATGTGGAAGACCGGATGCACTGCTTCTAAGTCTGCTGGTAACTCTAACTCATATGCCACCTTGCCAACCCTTTTCAAGATCTTGTAAGGGACTACATATCTAGGATTGAGCTTCCCTTTCTTGCCAAATCTCATCACCCCTTTCATAGGTGAAACTTTCATAAAAACCCAATCATCAACTTGGAACTCTAGTTCCTTTCTCCTTACATTTGCATAAGATTTCTAACGACTTTGGACTGTCTTAAGTCTATCTCTAATGAGTTGCACTTTCTCCATAGCATGAAGGACTGAATCTGGCCCTATCAAAGCTGCTTCATTTACTTCAAACCAACCAACAGGAGACCTACATCTACGCCCATACAAAGCCTCATAAGGGGCCATCTGAATGCTGGAATGGTAGCTATTGTTGTAGGCAAACTCAATCAGAGGAAGGTGATCATCTCAACTACCTTTGAAATCGATCACACAAGCTCTCAACATATCCTCTAGGGTCTGAATAGTACGCTCTGCTTGTCCATCCGTCTGCGAATAAAATGTTGTGCTAAGGTTAACTTGAGTACCAAGACCCTTCTGAAATGACTTCCAGAAATGAGAGGTAAAATGAGGACCTCTATCTGAGATGATAGACAAAAGAACCTCATGCAACCTCACAACTTCATTAATGTAAATCTTGGCATAGTCCTCTGCCGAATCTGGAGTCTTGACCGCCATAAAGCGAGAAGACTTAGTCATCCTATCAATTATCACCCAAATGGAGTCTTGATGTCTGCAAGTACGTGGTAACCCTGTGATGAAATCCATATTGATTACTTCCCACTTCCAAGTAGGAATGTCGATCTCTTGAGTCATACCCCCTGGTTTCTGATGTTCTACCTTGACTTGCTGACAATTGGGGCACTTACTCACAAAATTTTCTATATCCCTCTTCATGCCATTCCACCATAGACTTCCAGATCACGGTACATCTTAGTGGCACCTGGATGAATAGAATACCTGGAGTTATGGGCTTCTGAAAGAATATGATGTCTCAACTCGCCCACATCAGGAACACACAATCTACCCTGGTAGCGAAGTACACCATCTCCCCCTTGGGAGAAAACCTCCACTTTCTGATTGTGGACTGCACCTTTTAGTTCAAGCAAGATTGGATCATTGTCTTGCTTTTCCTTAACCTCCACTACCAAAGAAGATTCTGCCCCACTCTGAACTGTTACACCATTGTCTGATATGCTCATAAGGCGAACTCTCAAGCGAGCAAGCCTGTGAACATCCTTCACTAGCTTCTTTCTTTCTTCTTCAACATGGGATACACTACCCATAGATAGTCTACTAAGAGCGTCTGCTACTACATTCGCCTTACCAGGATGATAATGTACACTCATATCATAGTCCTTAAGGAACTCAAGCCATCTTCTCTGGTGAAGATTCAACTCTTTCTGGGTGAACACATACTGAAGGCTCTTATGGTCAGTGAACACATCTACATGAATACCATACAAGTAGTGTCTCCATATCTTGAGTGCAAACACCACTGCTGCAAGCTTGAGGACATGAGTTGGATAGTTCTTATTATGCACCTTAAGTTGTCTAGAAGCATAAGCTATAACCTTATCTCGCTGCATCAATACACAACCAAGGCCAACTCTGGATGCGTCGCAATAGATCACATAACCATCTGACCCCTCTGGTAGAGTCAAAACAGGAGTTGTAGTCAATCTAGTTTTAAACTCTGAAAAACTTTTTCTCACAATCATCTGACCATTGAAACTTGACCATCTTCTGAGTCAACCTAGTCAATGGTGAGGCTATGGATGAAAATCCTTCCATGAACCTTCTGTAATAACCCACTAGACCCAAGAAACTTATGATATCTGTAGCAGAGGTAGGTCTGGGCAATTGTTTCACTGCTTCTATCTTCTGCGAATCCACTCGAATCCCTTCGCTAGACACAATGTGACCAAGGAAAGCAACGGATTGCAACCAAAACTCACATTTGCTAAACTTAGCGAATAACTGGCGATCTTTGAGAGTATGCAGAACAACTCTCAAATGACTTGCATGTTCTTCCTCACTCCTAGAGTAAATGAGGATATCATCAATGAAGACGATAACGAACAAGTCTAAGTACTGTTTGAACACTCTGTTCATCAAATCCATGAAAGCTGTAGGAGCATTGGTTAGTCCAAACGACATAACTACAAATTCATAATGACCATACCGAGTTCTGAAGGCTGTTTTCGAAATGTCACTATCTGTGACTGTGAGCTGATGATAACCCGATCTGAGGTATATCTTTGAGAAATGGCTAGCACCCTGAAGTTGGTCAAACAAGTCATCAATCCTGGGGATGGGATACTTATTCTTGATTGTAACCTTGTTCAACTGTCTATAGTCAATGCACATTCTGAGAGAACCATATTTCTTCTTTACGAACAACACTGGTCCACCCTGATACGCTCAAATTTACTTCTCAAAAAGAAGTATAAGCGGTCGTATCAAGTAAAGAACCCAACTATGAGGTTGAGGTTGATCCCACGAGGAAAATGATTTAGACTTTAACTTTATCCTTCTATTACTCCTATTTAGTCAAGTCCTTTCCGCAAACAAATAACAAAAAGGGGGTTTTAAGTAACGAATATAATTAACTATTTCTAAATAAACAAGTTCAAAGATTTGATTTTTATCAAGTAATGAGAGTAACTAGGGCTTAAGTGTTCCCCATAGGTTCATAACTCGGTAATTCTAGCTATAACAATCCTTTCCTAATATCTTGCATGCAAAGTGGTAAGTTATGTATCCCTAATTCCTTGGTCCGGCAACTAGGAAATTTTACTCCTCACCTTGGTTCGGCTACGTATGTATCCTTTACTAAACCTTATCTTTACTTCATATTAAGCATCATAATTGATGTTTGTCTTAGTTGTTACTTCGCACCAATCGACACTAGCCTATTAGATAGTGTATACTAAATTTACATTGATAATTCTTTTCTTATTATCTACCTCCTTGGTCCGGCAAGTAGCAACAAGGCGAGTTCTAATGCGTGCACTCGTTAAAAAGACTTCTAAACGAAAGAATTATCAATACATGCAAGATACTATTCTAGAATTGTTATTTTAGCTAGTTTTTACCTTGTTATTTACCCATGGTTCCCACAAGCCTAGTTATGGAGTTAGTTACGCATGTTCATAATCACACAATTCATATTATTTAGATAAGAATTCATGCACTTACTTTGATGAGATTGAAGAAAATCCAGAAAATTACTTGGATTAATCAAAAACTTGCAACAAACGATTCCGTAAAATAAAGTAATTTCCAAAATCCCTAAATTCAACACTTAGAACGATAAAACTAAAAAAATATCCAAGAGTCTAACCCCAAAAACGAGGTTTTTGCAAGTATTTATAATAGACAAGTCCTAAAATAAAAGGGAAATCTATTTAAGGAAAATCTACCCAAAAATGCGTCTGAGTCGACGACTGTCATGACGGACAGTCGAGGTCACGACGGACCGTCGAGGCCCTCCGTCGTTCCATACTTAACTTCTTCTTCTTCTGCTCTCTTCACCCACTTTCTGTTACCATCGACGGACATGGATGACGGTCCGTTGCGTGCACGACGGTCCGTCGAAGGCTTCCGTTCCTCCATACTTAGAATATTTTAAAGATGGGTACTGGGCTACTTTCTGTTAACATTGACTGATGTGCAGGACGGTCCATCGTGGCTATGACGGTCCGTCGAGAGCCTCCGTATCCCCACACTTAGTCAGAATTCCCCAACTTCCTTTAGCAACCTTTTTCTTCGTACGACGGTGGCCACCTACGGACCGTCAAGGTCACGACGGACCATCGATGGCTCTGTAGGTCATCACTTCTGCAATTTTCAGCACAATCCTCCCACGTTCTCCTTTTGGACAGATTTCCTGTAAACAAAGAGAAAACTACATTAAAACCAATACAAAAAGGCCTTAGACACACACTAAACTTAAGGAAAAAGCATTGAAAGTACCATGAAACCACGGTACATCAACACCCTCAACTTAAATTCGTTGTTTGTCCTCAAGCGACGCACTATGACTCACCACAAAATCTTTGTTCAAGAGTATCCTTATTTTATTTTATTTTATTTTTCTTTTTGCAATCATCTGGCTATCAATCTCGATTATTTTCAAATTTATTTATGCATGCTATCACTATTAGGCTCGCTCATGTGGATCAGACCATGACACAGACTCACCACGCTCGGACACCTATCCTCTATGTTCTCTCACCAAGGTACCAATTTTCTGGTATTGCAACTGGTGTCCTCACTTCAAAACAACATCCTCATTTTTTCACATAATGATTTCAATTTGAGTATAAGGATTATTTTTCAGCACTCACTCTCAGAACAACTTCACACCTCATTTATACTTATTGCCATAGGCTTGCCCTTATTTTCACTGCTTTAAGTTCACCATAATAGACTCTTAGGATCACGATAGGACTTTCTTAGCTTGTAACTTAGGCTCGGGGTCAGGTTGGGTACATTTAGATGTATTTTTAGTGACTTATCGCCCTCCTTGAAATGACGACTAAGCGTCCTACCTTTTCATCATTTTATTCCGCCCTATTTCTTAATTTTCTTGCATTCTTTCACCTTGCTATTCTCCCTTCTTTCTCCTTTTGTGTAAGTGACTCTTTTCTTTTTTTTACTTGTATTTTCAAATTTTCTAATTTTTCACTTTTCTTTCAACTTTTCTTGAGTCACTTTTCTTTTGTTCTTTCTCTCTCTTTATTCTTTCAACCCTACTTTCCGGGGCATTCCTCATAATAGCCACCCTCAACTCATGGCTTTGCCATGAGTCAAGGTACACAATACCCAAAGTTGGGTCAGGGCCACGACAAGGTTGTTTGCTGCATTAGCCACCCTCAACTTATGCTTTTGGCATAAGCTGAGGTGCACATGCCTAAGAAGGGACCATGGCTAACACATTGTTCCCAAAAAAGATCAGTTGGGGTGAACAAGAAAGGTCTATTTTAAGCTCAAATAATTTGGATCAAGAAGGGATTAATTTCATTCGTTTTTTTGTTATTTAGGCTAAAGATTGGCTATATTGAATAAGGGCCTATGATCCTTTCCTAATTATCTATTACGGCTTACTTTTAGCAGGACTAACCAGGCAAGTTCTAGCTCAGTACCAATGGTGGAATATTCAAGTTTTCCTCAAACTCACTTAACAACTCATTACTCTACCAAATTATTAGAAACCTAGTTCGAGTTTTAGATTTAGGGTCATGAAGTGATGTATCTCTATGTCATGCTTAGAGCCACACATTTATAAGTTACTGTGCCTAGTCACGCATCATTTTGTTTAAATCAGGATATCATTTTGTTTAGCCATCATGCTTCAGAGTCCATTTTCTATACTATGTACAAAAAATACCAACATGCTGGTTCAACAATAAAGTAACCAGTCACTTGGGGAAAAAGAACACAGGCAAGAAAATCCCAAGAGAGGATCGTGAGTTGGGCTACTCAGACTTCACCCTAGCACTCACTTTCCATTTACCCCACCCCCAACAAAAAAGATATGCAATTGTCCCTAATGCATAAAAGTATATAAAATAGAGTGGTAGGTTAAGCAAACCTGAGGCGCAAAGCGCCGGTGATCAACAAGCTGGCGGGTCTGGTTCCCCGAAACCCGCTGCCTCTGTAGTAGGGACACCATCAGTAGTGTCCTCAGCAGTAACAACACCATCAGTAGTGATCCTCTCAGCCTCTGCAACTCTGGAACTAGACGCCCCAGCAGCCACCTCTATAACCCTCAACTGGCGGGCCTCCTCATCAATCAGCGAGGCTCTCCTCGCAGCCTCCAACTCATGGCGCTCCTTATTCCATGCCCGGGACTCATCCTCATCTCTAGTCCGATGCCTCTTGTCACACTCTTGAGGTGGAGGTGGTGGCACATCAGTAGTGGAGAACAGGGCAGCCATCACCGTGTCCTCAGCACGCTCTGCAGAAGGGGCCTCAGACTCCGGCACTCGAGCCTCTAGTATAGTATATAAGTCTGCTCTAAGACTCTCCACAGCAGCCTGGAGAGCCGTCACATCCACTGTAGGGGCTGGTCGGGCAAGAACCCGCCGCTCAAAAGCGTCCAATCGTTGGTGGACCTCCATGACCTTCCACTCAGTGTGCTGGGCCATCTTTCTCTCTAAAAGCTCCTCTGCCTCAGCAATAGACCTCTGCATCCAAGGCTGGATGTGGTGCAGAAGTGTGGCCATTTGGGCCTTAAGTTTCTGGACCCTATCAAGTAGGACCAGAGTAGCAGATGGAGTCGAGCGGGAGGAGATCGGAGCGGTGCTACCACCCGGGATAGACTCGACCGGAGTGGTGTCGGTAGGCTCAGATGTAGATGGGTTAGCCGCTTGGGCTTGCTCTACCGTTGCCGCTAGGTTCTCACCAAGCGGCTGCACCTCCGGACGGGGCCCTCTGTGGGGAGCCAACTCATTGGCCTCATCCCGGATGAGGCCAATATCTACTGTGCCAGGCGGGGTCTTGAGCACATCAATGTGCCACATAGGCACTCCTGCTAACCTGCACAAAGCAAAAACCATGCACGGGAAGGGGTAAGTAGTAGTGGCCTTGAAGGCCCTCTCGTGCATCACCGCCTGTAGTAGCCATGCGAAGTCCACCTCGAAACCCGCAATCATCGCCATCAGTACCGCACGATCCCAAGTGACAATGTTGTCAGCTGCAGTGGGGGAAAGGCAGTGTCGGACTAGTAACCACAAAAACTTGGCTGTGAAGGTGAGGTTAGCCTTCTTGATACTTCCCTTGGGCTTTAGCGCCCAATCGGCAGCCTCACCATCGACGGAAAGGTACTGCGTAATCCACCGCTTGGTTGTCTCTCTCAACTCTGGCTCACGCTGGAATCGACCATCTTTAATTAACTTTCACCGATAGTCGAACTTGGCGGTGAGAGGTGTCCGGGTAGCATCAACATCCGCGCCATAGAAAAACCTGCAGATGGTCGGCAAGGAAATGTCAACCCACTTGCCGTGGACTCGGACATAATCCAAAGGAGCATGTTTGGCGGGGGCTGCCCGCCTGTCTAGCTAAGATCGGAGAGTAGCCACATAGGAGGCATAGAACTCTCGGACCATCTCCTCACTGTAGCGGCCTACATCCTCAGCCGTCCACTCCAGCCGATGTCTGGTGAACAACTCATGTATGGCCGGCATGGTGGAAAGGCTCCCCGTGAGAACCCGCCGCTCAAGTGTCAGGGTCCGGGTCATGACCCCCTAGTCATTGGGCATCTTGGCGTCATTGTAGTTCTGATATTGCCACTCGACACACCACCGGTTGGGCTGATCAGCAACCGAAGCGGGGACGCCAGTTTGGGGTGCTGGAGTAGCGTCAGCACTATCAGCCTCATCAAACGAGGCAGAAGTAGAAGCCTCCTTAGATCCGGAAGCCTCTACAGAGCCGGAAGCTTCCTCAGAACCGGATGCCTCTACAGAGCCAGACGCTTTCTTTGAATGTGTAGCCGACCTAGAAGGTGTGCCGGACAGTATGCGCTCCTCGTAAGACTGGGAGGCAGTGACTACGCCGGGTGCCACCGTCGTGGGAGTGGCTCTGGTGGTCCGGGCAGCAGGGTTAGCTGTGCGGGTGCCTGGTGGCACGTACTCTGGGTCACGCTCATCGTCTGAGCCTATGACCAGTCGGTTGGACGGGGCGACGGACTTGGAACGCCCTCGTGAGTAGACACGGTTGTGTTTAGGAGCCATTTGTACCTGTAAAGAGAAGTAGTTAGTACCAGTGGAAGCAGCAAAACATAGAAAAGGAATGACAGTGCAGAAGTACAGTGTGCAGGACAGACCCATCGATGGTCCGTCGAAGGCACGACGGTCCGTCATGGGGGTACGTCGAGGGACACTTAGAGAAATTTTTCAAAACATCAGAAACAAAGGTTCTGATACAGGTGACGGATATACAGGACGGACCGTCGGAGGCACGACGGTCCGTCATGAGTGTCCGTCGAGGGACACTTAGACTAAATTGTAAAAAATGTCAGAAACCAAGGTTCTGACAGTGTCGATGGTTGTGCAGGATGGACCGTCGAAGGCACGACGGTCCATCATGAGTGTCCGTCGAGGGACACTTAGACTAAATTGTAAAAACGTCAGAAACCAAGGTTCTGACAGTGTTGACGGTTGTGCAGGACGGACCGTCGAAGGGACAAAGGTCCGTCAAAAGGGTCCGTCGATGGACACTTAGAGTAAGCAAGGGAGTTGGGGTTGACGGACCCCAACGACGGTCCATCAAAAGGGTCCGTCAATGGACACTTAGAGTAAGCAAGGGAGTTGGGGTTGACGGACCCCAATGACAGTCCATCGCGGCATCGACGGTCCGTCGACGGGGTCTCGTACTGACCTTCAGGGACACAGTTTTGCAGCCAATTTGGTTCCCTATCTTACTAATTCTTGGAAGCCTAAGTTTACCAAACATATACCCAGCACCCCTTCATTCGTAGGGCATGAATTTTCCTAGTTTTATCATGCATTTTCGACAGCCTATCAAACCCTAGGTCAGGAACACAATCATGCAAACACACGCAAATTTTAAATAATACACCCCCATCCCTTTCAATTTCAGTGTTCTAAGGGACTTAGGACTTTTGGGTGTAAGTTTTAGCATGCAAAAGAGTTTAACATTAAGAACCAAAACAGTTAGACAGCACAGTAATCAGGAATATTAACAAAAGTTATTCTAGCAGATCATAACAACATACCTGACAACCGTTGTAGAGGAGAAAGAGTATGAATCAGTAGAGGTGGAACAGCAGCAAAAACACCATGAACACTGACCGGCAGAGTGACTGAAGAGAATGGGAGATTTGGGAGAAAAAAGGAATTCTTGGGATTTATGGGGAAAATGTGGGAAATCAGAAGCTGGAGAGGGAAAGGGAGTTAATGGTGATGAAGTGGGGGGAAATGGTAGGAAATGAGGAGAGAAAAGGTTATGAGGGGTTATGTGAAGAGGTGGGAACTTTAAAGGTTTAAAACTTTTAATATTTAGCTGGACGGGTCGGGTCGGGTAGGCGGGTAAAGACGCGACGATTCCCCGTCGACGGTCCGTCATGGGGGTCCATCGAGGGTTCCCTAACTTGGAAAATTTGAAAGACATACCTGGGCATGACGGATCCCACCGACGGTCCATCGATGGTACGACTGTCCATCGATGGTTCCGTCGATGGGTGCAACAAACTAATTTTCTGCAGATTTCTGGTGATTTGATACCTGCACATATAACACCAATTAAGCTAATCTTTTTGTATTTTCTGGACACTTTTTGGACACGGACCCTAAATTACGCTCTAGCCAACACTTCTAAAGAAAAATAAAAGAACATTTAAACGAGACATTAAGTAATAAAAGCAAAAATAATGCAACTATTCCTAGAAAACCATGAAAGACCTATAGTTGGCTAGAGGATACATATTGGGTTGCCTCCCAAGCAGCGCTTGATTTAACGTCGCGGCACGACGGAGGAATCTTGATTACTCAGACTTCATCAAGATGGTATGCCTTGATCACTTCATTCGTCGTTTCAGCATGCCCCAGATAGATTTTTATGCGCTGCCCGTTCACCTTGAACCTCACGCCCTCCTTGTTCTCCAACTCAACCGCACCATGAGAGAATAGTTGGGTGATCAAGTAGGGACCAGTCCATTTGGACTTGAGTTTGCCTGGAAACAAGCGCAACCTAGAATTGAATAAAAGCACCAAATCCCCAACCAAAATATCGCGCTTCTCAATCTTTTGGTCATGGTACTTCTTCATCTTTTCTTTGTAGAGGGTTGAACTTTCATATGCCTTCAAGAGAAATTCATCAAGCTCATTCAACCCGTTTAACCTCTGTTCCGCAGCCTCATTTCAATCCATTTTCAACTTCTTCATTGCCCACATGGCTTTATGCTCTAATTCAACCGGTAAGTGACAAGCCTTCCCATATACAAGTTGGTATGGGGACATACCTATGGGAGTCTTGTATCCTGTCCGGTAGGCCCAAAGAGCATCATCAAGCCTCCTTGACCAATCCGTTCGACTAGCATTCACCGTTTTTGACAGAATCTGCTTAATCTCCCTGTTTGACATCTCAACTTGCCAACTAGTTTGAGATGGTACGGAATGGCCACATTATGGCGAACCCCATACTTTTCCAATAATCCCTTAAATAGCTTGTTGCAAAAGTGGGATCCCCCATCACTGATAATAGCCCTTGGGGTGCCAAATCTGGAAAATATGTTCTTTTTCAAGAATGTGGTGACACTCTTCCCTTCATTATTTGCAAGTGCAATAGCTTCACCCATTTAGACACATAATCGACTGCCACAAGAATGTACTTCATTCCATGAGAACTCACAAAAGGGCCCATAAAGTCAATGCCCCACATATCAAACAACTCAATCACAAGAATGGGATTTAGAGGGAGCTCTTGCTTTCGTGAAATGCCACCATCTCTTTGGCATCTATCACATGTCTTGGCGAACTCATGAGCATCTTGGTGGATGGTTGGCCAATAGTAGCCACATTGCAAGATCTTGTGAGCAGTCCGAATACCACTATGATGCACACCTACAGGCGAAGAATGGCATGCCTCCAAAACACTCAACATCTCAACTTCCGGCACACAACGCCGAATAAGCCCATCAGCACAACTCCTATATAAGTATGGCTCATCCCAAAAGAATTTTTTCACATCATGCATGAACTTTTTCCTTTGATGAAAGGACAAGTCTGGTGGGACGATATCACTAGCCAGATAATTCACAAAATCTGCGAACCATGGAATCAAGTCTTGGGAGGAAGCCAATACATGCTCATCAGGGAAAGTATCATCAATCTCAGCCTTTTCACCCAACTCTCTCATTGCTTCATCTTCTAATCGGGACAAGTGATCAGCAACTTGATTTTCCTTCCCTTTTCTATCTTTTACCTCAAAGTCGAATTCTTGCAATAGTAATACCCAATGAATCAACCTCGGTTTTGCATCCTTCTTTGCCATCAAATATCTCAAAGCATAATGATCAGTATTTACTATAACTCTAGTGCCAAGCAAATAGGAGCGAAATTTCTCGAAAGCAAAGACTACAACAAGGAGCTCTTGTTCAGTCACGGTGTAGTTCTTTTGGGATTCATTAAGTGCTTTACTAGCATAGTAAATGGGATGAAGGATTTTTTACCTTCTTTGTCACAATACCACACCAAGAGCAACCCCACTAGCATCACACATCACCTCAAATGGCTTACTCCAATCCGGAGAAATGATGATAGGTGCAGACACCAACTTTTACTTCAACTCACCAAATGCCTTAAGAGAGGATTCATCAAAATAAAACTTACACTCTTTCTCAAGCAACTTGCACAAAGGATGTGCAATCTTTGAAAAATCCTTGATGAATCTCCGGTAAAAGCCCGCATGCCCAAGAAAACTTCTCACCCCTTTTACAGAGATGGGTGGAGGAAGTCTCTCTATCACCTCAACTTTAGCTCGATCAACCTCAATACCCTTCTCTGAAATGCGATGACCCAATACAATACCCTCTTTCACCATGAAGTGACATTTTTCCCAATTTAGCACAAGGTTGCAGTCTTCACATCTTTTAAGAATCTCGGACAGATGACTCAAACACCGCTCAAACGAGTCACCAACCACTGAAAAATCATCCATAAATACCTCAATAGTGTCCTCCACCATATCGGAGAATATTGACATCATGCATCTCTGAAATGTGACCGGTGCATTACATAACCCAACCGGCATTCTCTTGAACGCGAAGGTCCCATAAGGGCAAGTAAAGGTGGTTTTCTCTTGATCTTCCGGTGCAATAGAAATCTGGTTATAACCCGAATAACCATCAAAAAAACAGTACCACCCCTTTCCTGCAAGTCTATCCAACATCTGATCCATGAAGGGCATAGGAAAATGGTCTTTCTCGGTCCATGCATTTAATTTCCGGTAATCCATACACACCCTCCATCCAGTCACCGGCCTCATCGGAACAAGCTCATTTTTCTCATTGGGGACCACAGTCATTCCCCCTTTCTTAGGTACACACTGAACAGGGCATACCCAACTACTATCGGCGATTAGATATATCACTCCAGCATCCAACCACTTAATGATTTCCTTCTTCACCACCTCTTGCATAGGTGGATTTAAACGTCTCTGGTGCTCAATACTTGGCTTATGATCGGGCATGAGTTGGATTTTATGCAAACAAATACCGGGAGGGATCCCAATAATATCCGCAATAGTCCATCCAATAGCTCTTTTGAGCTTTTTTAACACTTTCACCAAACTGTCAACTTGATGCACATTCAAATCTGATGCAATAATTATAGCAAAGTGTCACTATTTCCCAAGAATTCATACTTCAGATGAGGTGGTAGAGCCATAAGTTCTAATTTTGGAGCCTCCTCTATAGATGGTTTGACGGGTGGAGACTCGCGATGCATCATATCTAACTCAAACTTCTTTGACAAACCGAACATCACCTCGATCAAGTGCCGCGACCAATGACCCGTACTCTTTAATGCAATCACTATCAAAATTCATGATCACTGCCGCTAGTGCTTCTACACCCAGACGTTCTTCTATTTATACCTCAGATGACTTTTCAACCCTGTAGGATATGGCAGATACCGATTGGAGCTCACCGCTCTGCCTCATGGACCTACAAATGTTGAAAGTCACTTCTTCATTGTTCAACCGAAATTTCACTTACCCTTTCTCCATATCAACCAAGGCTCTACCCGTAGCAAGAAATGGCCTCCCAAGAATAATAGGCACCTCAAAATCGACCTCACAATCAAGAATTACAAAATCGGCCAGAAATATGAATAACTCCACCTTTACTAACATATCGTGGAGTATCCCAATAGGCCTCTTCACCGTTCGATCGGCCATCAATAGCCGCATCGCAGTGGGTTTTGGGTCACTCAAACCCAACTTCTTATAAATAGAGCGAGGCATGAGATTTATGCTTGCCCCAAGATCACATAATGCTTTCGCAAAGTGTAATAACCCAATTGTGCATGGAATAGTGAAAGCACCCGGATCTTCTTTCTTTTGCACTAGAGACCTTGTAGCAATAGCACTACAATGTTGCATTCTATCATCATCCTCAAAACTGACCGATCTTTTCTTAGTAACCATATCTTTCATGAACTTGGCATAACCGGGCATTTGTGAAAGAGCTTCTTTCAAAGGGACATTGATGGAAAGCTGTTTCAACATGTTTATAAAACGCCGATATTTACCATCCTCGGTCTTTTTCACTAACCTTTGTGGGAATGGAGGTGGTGGTCTAGGCATGGGGGTCACCTTTTGGGGTACCTCAGCTTATTTCCCCGTTTTGTCTCCTAACTCACCACTAATCTCCATTACCTCATCATCACCTCTTATCACCTTTTCTACACCAGACGGCATCGGTGGGTCAATGGTTTGCTTACCACCTCAAGTTGTGATTGCCATACAATGTCCATCATTTTTCGGATTTTGGACAGTGTTGCTAGGAAGAGTGCCCGGTTGGCGTGGGTTCACAGTCGAAGACAATTGGGCCAATTGCAACTCAAGATGCTTGATCGAGATTGCATGTGTGTCAAATTTCTGCCCAATACTCGCTAAGTCACTCCTCAACTCTTTAGTGTTCTCATCACTAGCATCGAACCTCCTCATCATTTTCTGCAACATATCCTCAACTCGCGCCATACTACCTCCACTGTCCCTAGGAGTAACTTCACAATTTTGAGGTGGAACATAGGGCCCACTCCTATCATTTCTGTTACCATAGTTACCCCGGTTGAAGTTGTTGTCGTAGTTGTAATTCCCATCTCGGACATAATGACCCTCTCGGTTGTAATTACCATAGTTCCGACCTTGGTTTCCTAGACCTTGGCGCCAATTCTCCTGATTGGAGCCTTGGGAGTTTGGTCGGAAACCCCCCGTTTGCTCATTTACCGCATAAGAGTCCTCCTCATAGTAATACTCATCAGTCGGCGACAGTGGTTTAGACAAGTAGTTCACCGCATTTACCTTTTTTGCACCCCCAGTGACATGTTTCAACACCACCCCAAGCTCAGTTCTCATTTGAGCTATTTTCTCACGAATCTCGTCTGTGGCTGGGTTGTGTGCGGATTGCACTGCAAAAGTGTTTCTCCCAGTATCTGACTTCCTAGTGCTCCAAGCTTTATTATTTCGGGAGATTTTCTCTAAATTCTCAGTAATCTCAGCATAAGGACACTCCCCATAAGAACCACCCGCTATCGATACTGCTTTATTATTATCATCTAGTCCCGAATAGAAGTACTCTTTCAGTAACTCATCATCGATGCGGTGATTGGGGACACTTCTCAAGAATGAAGTGAATCTGTCCCAAAAACTACTGACTGATTCTCCAGGTAGTGCCACAAAGTTGTTCACCCTATCTTTGTGGTTTAGCTTCTTAGACACCGGGTAGTAACGTGCTAAGAACACATCCCTCAATTCATTCCAAGTGTAGATTGAGTTATAGGGGAGTTCTGTAAATGATATAGCAGCCTCTCCCGTCAGTGAGTGAGGAAACACTCTCAACCCAATTACGTCCATATTCAAATCAGGCCTCCCTACACAACTCTTACACACCGACCTCACTTTGGCGATGTGAGCATGTGGATCCTCAGAAGGTAGCCCCGAAAACAAACCTCTAGCGATGAGCATTTGCATCAGACTACTAGTTACCACAAAAGTATGGCCATGTGGTAGGGGAGGCAAGACAAGTGGCCCGTCAAAGTCAGTAATGTTATCATATCCCCTATAATACTCTTAAGGGCGTGGAGCGGGAGGTTGCCTTCGTATTTCACCTTCCCCATGATTTTCAGGTAATAATTGAGCATGAGCATCAACCGGTGGTGGAAGATCCAGGTTGTGACCATCATCGAGAATATCCAGATTTCGGTTCATTCTGCGCAGTGTACGCTCCAGTTCAGGGTCGGGTGCGAGTATGGGTTCTCCTCTACTCCGCGTACTTGGCATACACAGAAGTTAGATCTGCAAGAGACAAAAGCAAAGAGAAAAAGTAAAATTAGAAAAATGTTGACTAAACTTCGGTAATAAATTTAAAGTTAATCTAAAAGCCACTTTCCCCGGCAGCGGCGCCAAAATTAATACGCTCAAATTTACTTCTCAAAAAGAAGTATAAGCAGTCGTATCAAGTAAAGAACCCAACTATGAGGTTGAAGTCGATCCCACGAGGAAAATGATTTAGACTTTAACTTTATCCTTCTATTACTCCTATTTAGTCAAGTCCTTTCCGCAAACAAATAACAAAAAGGGGGTTTTAAGTAACGAATATAATTAACTCTTTCTAAATAAACAAGTTCAAAGATTTGATTTTTATCAAGTAATGAGAGTAACTAGGGCTTAAGTGTTCCTCATAGGTTCATAACTCGGTAATTCTAGCTATAACAATCCTTTTCTAATATCTTGCATGCAAAGTGGTAAGTTATGTATCCCTAATTCCTTGGTCCGGCAACTAGGAAATTTCACTCCGCACCTTGGTCCGGCTACGTGTGTATGCTTTACTAAACCTTACATTTACCTCATATTAAGCATCATAATCGATGTTTGTCTTAGTTGTTACTTCGCACCGATCGACACTAGCCTATTAGATAGTGTATACTAAATTTACGTTGATAATTCTTTTCTTATTATCTACCTCCTTGGTCCGGCAAGTAGCAACAAGGCGATTGCTAACGCGTGCACTCGTTTAAAAGACTTCTAAATGAAAGAATTATCAATACATGCAAGACACTATTCTAGAATTGTTATTTTAGCTAGTTTGTACCTTGTTATTTACCCATAGTTCCCACAACCCTAGTTATGGAGTTAGTTACCCATGTTAATAATCACACAATTCATATTAATTAGATAAGAATTCATGCACTTACTTTGATGAGATTGAAGAAAATCCAGAAAATTACTTGGATTAATCAAAAACTTGCAACAAACAATTCCGGAAAATAAAGTAATTTCCAAAATCCCAAAATTCAACACTTAGAACAATAAAACTAAAAAAATATCCAAGAGTCTAACCCCAAAAATAAGGTTTTTACAAGTATTTATAATAGACAAGTCCTAACATAAAAGGGAAATCTATTTAAGGAAAATCTGCCCAAAAACGCATCTGAGTCGACAACTGGAGCGACGGACCGTCGAGGTTACGACGAATTGTCGAGTCCCTCCGTCGTTCCATACTTAACTTCTTCTTCTGCTGCTCTCTTCACCCACTATTTGTTACCATTGACGGACATGGATGACGGTTCGTTGCGTGCACGATGGTCCGTCGAAGGCTTTTGTTCCTCCATACTTAGAATCTTTTGAAGATGTACTGGGGCTACTTTCTGTTAACATTGACGGATGTGCAGGACGTTCCATCATGGCTATGACGGTCCGTCGAGAGCCTCCGTATCCCCACACTTAGTCAGAATTCCCCAACTTCCTTTAGCAGCCTTTTTCTTCGTACGACGGTGGCCACCTACTGACTGTCGAGGTCACGATGGACCGTCGATGGCTCCGTAGGTCGTCACTTCTGCAATTTTCAGCACAATTCTCCCACGTTCTCCTTCTGGATAGATTTCCTGCAAACAAAGAGAAAACTACATTAAAACCAATACAAAAAGTCCTTAGACACACACTAAACTTAAGGAAAAAGTATTAAAAGTACCGTGAAACTACGGTACATCACACCCTATGGTGAAATGCTAGGTCTGATGAAACCCTTATCTAGAAGGTCTTTCAACTGCTCTTTCAATTTCTTAAGCTTTGTTGGTGCCATTTTTTAAGGAGGAATAGAAATAGGCTGGGTATCTGGAAGGAGATCAATTCCAAAGTCAATTTCCCTTTCAGGAGGAACTCTGGGAAGATCTTCTGGAAACACTTCTGGAAATTCACTGACTACTGAAACTGACTCAAGAGTTGGGGTTTCAGAGCTAGAATCCTTAACCCGAACTAGATGATAGAGATAACCCTTAGAGATCATCTTTCTGACCTTAAGGTAAGAAATAAATCGACCCATAGGCGCTAAACTACTACCCTTCCATTCTAAGATTGGTTCGTCTGGAAACTGAAAATGAACAATCCTAGTTCTACAATCGACTGAGGCATAACATGAATGTAACCAATCCATGCCTAAAATTACATCGAAGTCTACCATTTCTAATTCTACTAGATCTGCTGAGGTGACTTTCTAAGAGACTGTGACAGGGCAATTTCGGTATACCCGTCTAGCTATAACTGGGTCACCGATTGGAGTAGAGACTAAGAGAGATTCTGAGAGAGTTTTTGGATTGACACTGAATTGGACTGCAATGAAAGGAGTTACAAAAGAAAGAGTAGCCCCTGGATCTAACAATGCATAAACATCAAGGTCAAAGACTCGTAACATACCAGTGACTACATCAAAGAGAACCTTCCTGATTCTGGCGAGCCTGAAGAGCATAAAGTCTGTTCTGGCACTGACCACCACCTGTACCAGATGAGTTACCCTGTTGAGTCGGGCGACTTGCTGGTGCTGCTGAAGTTGAAGACTGAGCTCTACCATTTCCACCTCCTTGACCCTGTCTAGAAGGACAATCCCTCAATATGTGACCAGACTGACCGCACCCAAAACATCCTTCTTTTCCTGGAAGACACTCGCCTGGATGGTTCTTACCACACTTAGGGCAAGTGGGTTAAGTCTTGGTGCCTGAAACACTTCCCTGAGAACCTGTTCTTGGAGGATGGAACACTAGCTGATGAAGGGGCTGGAGCTAAAAACTTCTGCTGACCCTGAGAGCGATTTCCACCACCCGATTTCTGTTGAGAATAGTCATAGTTCCCAGTCCTAGCCTTCTTATTCTCCTTGGCCTGTTCCCTAAGCTTATCACCCTCAACCTGCTGAGCATGAGTCATAAGCCTAGAGATGTTCATATCTCCCAGCAACATAGCATTTATGCACTCTGTTTTCACCAAATCCGACACTTCATACAAGAACTTATTCATCTAAGCCCTGGAGTCAGCAACCATGTGAGGAGCATACCTGGAGAGTTGGTTAAACTTCAGCCCATACTCTTGGACTGTCATGTTTCCTTGCCTCAAGTTCATGAATTCTTGAGCCTTTGCTTCTCTCAACTCTATTGGGAAAAACCTGTTGAAAAAAGTCTCACTGAAGCACTCCCAAGTAATAGGAGCTGCATTTGCACCCCTATTCTCCTTCCACTGAGTGTACCAGATATGATCCACGTCTTTCAGCTGGTATGCGCCAACTCAACCCAATCATTCCCAGTAACCTGCATCACCTGAAAGATCTTCTTGATTTCATCCAAGAAATTCTGAGGATCCTCATTAGTCTGCGATCCTAAGAACTCAGGCGGATTCATCCTAACAAAGTCACGGACCCTTGCTGCTGCTGATCCACCATTTTCATTCAGAGGAGCATGAACCCGATTGTTCTGGTGGGTCATACTATGAGCCAACATCTGTATGGCATTCCTGAACTCAGCATTGGAGACTTCTTGATCTGGGACTGGAGGAAGCTGCATTTGCATTCCTGGCATTCGCATTCCTAGTGTTAGCTCTACGAGGAGGCATGATCTGAAACGTAGAACGACAATTTAGAGTGGAATAAGATCATACCTTATGCACAATAAGAGTAACAAGAAAGTGAAGTTTTCCTAAAACACTTCATAGCCTCCCTCTCATTAGATGTGGTGCACTTTCACACCCATGAAAAGGACTCTACTTAGTGCGGCTTTTCAGACATCCTAGGATTCTTGAACCTAGTGCTCTGATACCAAGTTTTGTCACGCCCCAAGCTACTCCCGAGATGCGGACACGGAACCTAGGACCACAAGTGATCCCAAGCTAACCCTGCTGGCATGATCATGAGCATACTAAAGAATATAAACTGTTGCGGAAGCTAAATCATACTGACATAAAAAGATGGGGAATACCCATATGCTAAATTTGAGATATATAAAAAATAATGAGTTTAATACAAAGAAAATATCAACTCAACGCTAAGCTGAAACTAACTATGTCTGAAATAAGTCTCTAAACTAGACTAGAAATACTGGGACAAGCCCCAGCTAAATCTAGCAAAAACTAAAACTAAATGACTGAAGATTGAAATTAAACTCATGACTGTTGTCCTCGTAGAATGAGGACTCACCACTGAATCTGCTGAACTGGAGATCGGAAATCCATCTATGCGTGATCTGGATGCTGAGAACGTGAACCTACATCACGAGAAGATGTAGCGCACGTATGCGTCAATACTTGAAGGTACTGAGCATGTAGGATAGAATAAAGCTGAAATAAAACATAACTAAACAAGAACAAAAGCAAGTATAATAATCTGAACATGATATACTGAATTCTAAGCTAACTGGATGCAATGACCAATTTATAACATGCTGAAACTGAATACTGAATATACTGATAAATGGTCAATGCAGAGAGTCTGACTGAACTGTGGGAGCTACTAATAACCGATAATAAAACCACATGAGCTAAATGTGGAGTCCGATGTATACGCCCCATCGAGAGGACCCAATATACCCTGCCAAAGGTATAAAGGCATGCTGGCGTGATCACTAAACTGATTGCCCATATAGGGGACTTACAACCTACTTGGCTAGTAGTTTTGGGACTAATTGGGTACGCTGAACCCTAGTCCAACTTGGTATTATGCTACTCCCATTGATTTATGTAGTTAACTAATTATGTCTGAATTTCTGTAAAATACTGGATAGCTCAAAACTGAACATGCAAACTGAAAATGAAACATTTAATCTGATAATGATACATTAATAACTGAGGCATGTATACCTAAAGTAACTGAAATATCTAACCTAGCATGTGTAATTCAAGAACTAAAGAAATACAAAGGTAGGGTTCTGAAATTCATGTGATAATCTGAGTAATAACATGATAATCTGATTTGGAACGTATACTTTAACTAAATCATGAAGTTCTGCTGTAATTCTAGGAACCCTAGGTTTAATCATGATAAGAGAATCAAGAACTAACTGAAAACTAGGGACCAATGGGTGAAAGCAACCCACTAGTGAAATCCCACATACCTGGTGATGAAATTCACAGAAAAATACTTAGGTTTCGGGACTGGAACTGCTGGAACTTGTTGCGTTCTTGAACTAGGGTTCTTGAGCTTTTTCTCCTCTTTTGCTTCTAATTTTCTAAGTTTTGATTTAATGATTTGACTTAGATATGTTTTAGTTATGTTTCTAGGCTTAAACTGACTAAAATCTGATGATTTAGGGTCAAAATGACGTAACTTAGGGTTTAAATAAAGTGGGAAAAGACCATAAGACCCCTGGGTAAGTTGCTGTCGGACCAAACGACGACCAGGACTGACGGTCCGTTGTTCCATCGACGGTCCGTCGTTTGGTCCGTAGGTTGGGCCTGTTCAACAGGCCTTTACTAAAACGGGCATAACATTTTACTTGGAGCTCTGATTTTAGCAAGGTCAGTGGCTATGGAAAAATAATTCAATTATATATATGTGGGTACGTCATGGGATACCTAATTCATTTTATGCTAAGAGTTATGACCTTTTGAAGTTGACCCAACTGTATTTGCCCCTTAACTGTCTGCTAATTCCCACCTACGGTCAGACCTACAGATCGTGGGTCCACCTACGGATTGTGATGGTCATCTGTAGCTCTTGTCAGAGAGTGGGTGCATGGAGTGTCGATCGACGGTCATGGACTATGAACCGCAGTCTGACCTATGGACCGTAGGTCCGTCCGTCGATCAAGACTTAACCATATTTTCCTCTGAGATTTTGGGGGTTTCCGACCCCATTGACAGATGTGCAGGACGAACTGTGGGTCAGTCTACGATCCATCGATGGCCTGTTGGTTGCACCTGCAGATTTTTTTGAAAAGCTGGTTTTTGGTCTGCTTTGGATACGGGGTGTTACAGTTTACACGTACCCAAGACTTGCTTCCTTGAATCTATTCGAAAGGAGTTCGAATTATATTTTTCAATTCATTATTTTGTATATATCGATGTTAGGCAAATCTTAGGCTGATATTATTATTTTATTTTATTATGGATATTGCATGTTTATTATATTTGTACATTATTTTATTTTTCCTCCTCAATTTGAAAAAATGAACTCAGTCGGGAACCACAGTTGTGGATTTCGAAGGATGCCTAACCCCTTCCCTTCGAAATAATTTGAACTCCTTACCTAGAATCAAAATGATTTCGTAGATTATCTTTTAAATTAATTTATTACTTGGTTTCTTAGTTTTCCTAAAAATTAGGTGACCACTCCCTTTTTTCTTAAACACATTTAATCTCTTTTCCCTTTAACCCCTTTTACCCGTTTTAAAATTTTTTAAACAAATTCTTTTTTAATTGAGTCATCGCAACGTTGCTCCAATTTCAAAGGATGTCAACAGAATGGCGACTCCGCTGGGAATATAGAGGTTCTAACCATTATGGGTTCACTTTTTCAAATTGAGGATATTATTCTTTTACTGTGTTATTCATTATATATTGTATATTTTGTTTATTATTTGCATATTGTACTCAATATTCAATCATTATTTATTGTATATTGTTATTGCATTCATGACATGTTTCAACATGCAGGTATAGTATATTAAAGAATGGTTTTGCGGAACCGCAGACCAGAATTTTCTATACTCAACTATTTTTTGGAATAATCGACAATTTATTGGTTCATCATGCGTCCAATGATTGTCGTGAGTTCCAGCCTAAGTTATCCGCTTGGGTTTCAGTCATTCAAAGCCACTCTTGGTCAGCTAGTTTTAGAACATTCAGAATCTCAGTCAATTCTCTATCCGGGTTATAATTTGTTGGAACTACGTTTGACCTGATTCCTACTTTAACGGGATACGTAGGCTCCATAAGGGTTCGGTCATCTTCCCTTTAAGCTTTTCAAAATTTGAAAACGGAAATTTCGGAAAATTTTTTGAGGAGGTCTCCAAAAATTTTACAAAGAAGATAATGATTGCGAGATTCATACTGGAGGTTGCTGAAGTTGAAACAGGGGCAAAATTTTTAAGGGATGCTCTAAAAAATTTCACCAATGTTCTAGTCTAACACCAGATTTATAGGAGCACCGCTCCGAGTTGGTTTGTAAATTTTGCATTAATTTTTTGTATATGATGTCATATTTATTGTATAACTTTGATTTTTATTTATCTTGCATTTCATTACAAAAGATGGTTTTATTTGATATTTTTTAAGTTGGGATCGTCCGTCCTCTAATGCGACTCATTTATTTTTTATTTTTTGGTTGCTTTTTCTTTAATTATTAAAAAGATTCTTTTTGGTAAATTTGGGTAGTCCACCCTTCAATGTGACTCACTGATTTTTCATTCTTGTTTAATTTTCTTTAAATATTAAAAAAAACTTTTGTTAAATTTGGGTTGTCCTCCCTTCAATGCGGCTCATTGGTTTTTTACTCTGTTTATTTTTCTTCAAAAAATTCATTTGAAATATTTTTATGTCACATCTGAAAGAATTACGCAGACCTGATTCTCATCAATAAGATACGTAGACAAATTTATTGGGTTCGATATTCTTTATTCAAACGATATTTTATTTTTTATTCTTTTAATGTTTATATTTTTAAATCATTTTTTGACTTGGTTGGTGTCAACACAGTTCAAATGTGCATGTGAAAAATAATTTGTACAATAAAGAAGATTGACTTCTTGTTAAACCATAAATTCTTTTGGTACCTCTCGTTCATACTTTTGTTACACTTGTAAATGTTCTCTTGTATAAATTCAAGATTAGAAAAAAATCAGATTCATTGTTTCATGTGCATTGTGTGGTGAGCTTTGAATTAAATTCAATTATTTTGCATTGTCGATCTAGAACTTGGCCTAAATGTTATTGAGGCGAAATTTTGAGTAATTTTTTATTTGAAAAATGATTGTAGGCCTCATTTGACCCGTTTGAGTCTTTCAAAGCCTACCAAATCACATAAATTCTTAATGTTTCTATAACGCCCCAAGATGAACTAAGGTGACCTAGAGCCTCATGGTTGTTTCTTGAGTTAATTTTAAGTTAAACGGAGTTAGTTTGGTGTCCTTAGGCAGTGTGCAAATTTTGGTTAAGTTTGGAGTTCAATCGACCAAAAACGTCCATGACGTTCGGATGGTATGCCTTAGAATGTACTTGTATGTCTTGGCGAGTTTGGATGAGTTTTATGTGTTCGTTTTACTTGAAACATGCGCCGGATGTTCCTTAGACCTAGACGACTTAGTTTAGGGGTTTGACGTCCGGGTACGACCCCACCTAGGACCTACAAGGGGCCCTAGATGAAGGGCCCAAGACTTGGGCAAAGTCTGCCCATCAGTGGCTCACGACGACCATGGCGACGGTCCATCGCACTCAGGACGGTCCGTCGATCCAGGGCGTCGCGAGTGACAGAGAGGGGAACTTGGACAGGCTCTAGTTGGATCCAAGTGTTCCTCGACGGGACCCCATGACAGTCCGTGGTGAGCGTGACGGTCCGTCGAGGAGGTCTCGTCGATGAGGCCTGCCAGTGCACGACTTAAGGCTGCCAACTTGGGGTGTTTTATGTAAATACACCCCAAGTCTTATAAGACCCTAGGTGTATAATTTTGGTGTTTTAGGTTATATTAAACTAGTTTTAAACCCTAGACCTAGACAAGATCCCCTCACTTCAAAATTCATCTCTCTCTCTCTAAAGAAACTCTCTCCAAGACTCCATTGAAGGCTAGAGGTTAAGGAAGGAAAGGAGGGCTGCTTTGGACGTATTTCTTCATCAAAATTCGTGGGTTTCTTTCTCCTAAAGGTATGGTATCCATTCTTGAATACCCTTCCATTCAAGAAGCCAACTTCCAAAATGGTTTTCAAAAAGGGGTTTTAAACTCAACTTTTTCTAAACTTTGATTTCTATTATGGGTCTTCTTGTAACTAAGTTCTAATGGTTTAAATGTATTTATTTTGGTTTGAAAAGATGGTTTTGATGTTAAAACTCCATGAAACTCTTGTTTATGCATACTTCAATTTTTGACTTGAAAATGGGTTATGTGAGCATGATTTGAGTAGGGTATGAACTTGGGTCTTCTTGTATTTGTCATGTTGGTGTAGCTACTGCCCTAAGGGACTTAATAAGGTGAAATATTGATAAATTGCTTATGGGTAATGATGGTTTGATTTGTTGATGAGTTGCTCTCATTGTATAATTCTTATTATGAATTGCTATTTGAGTGGTATGGTCCACCTTATGGGTGGCGGTGCTAATTGATGAACTTGATGTTACTTTGCATGGTTGAGTATGTGATCTTGAAGGTCTAATATGTGAAAGGAAGATATATATTTGAAATGGGTCTTGTGTTGTGTTTGATGTAGCTTGAATTGCATGTTTGACCTAGTTTATGTCTAAATGAAGTATATGATTATGAAAAGTATGTAGAGTGTGTAGCTTGATGAATCAAGGTTAAAGTATGAGTAGAACTTGATGATAATGAAATGATGCTTATATGCAAGGTGTGCACATGTACACACACACTCTTTTAAGATTTGTATTATGTCAAGTTGAGCAAAAAGGGGAAATCTTGAGGTGGACACACTTCGTGAGTTGAGATGTAGTGTCTAGTAACAACCTCTCCATTTCCTAGTGAGCTTTCTAAGATAGACTATTATGTTGAGAAATCCGTGTGGAGTTATGCCTAGCACCGAGAGGATATGAAGGGGAGGTGGATTGCACTTCGTTAGTTGAGATGTTGTAATCCAAAGTACCTCTTGAGATGAGTACTCCTCGTTAGTAGAGAGTGAGTTACTTAGTAGCAATCTCCTTATCCCTTAACTATGTGCCCGCATAGGTGTAGCTATTGGAAAAGCCATGTAAATGCTAAGAATCATGACCTTACTCTAGGCAAGTAAGGATCCCTCATCCGATAGGGGTTAATATCGGGATTCCATGTCTAGCTCTCATGGTCTTTGTCGGTTAAGCTAACTCCCACAAAAGAATTGTTTTGAAACTAATTATCTTGCGTATTGTTGAAATTGTGTATGTATGTCGTGAAGTGCTCAATCCACATTAGTTACCAAGTAGGAGCATTGAGTGGGAGTAGTAGTATGGGATGCTATTCTCACATTGCACTTGGTGTGACCTATACCTACTATGGGAGAAGAGTACCTTTCATGAAATCCGTGTGAATGAGTACTATGGTGTAGTGTTATGGAGGATTATTGTGGAGTACTTGAGTAAATGGAATCCATTAGGAGTACTAAGTGGGAGTGGGAGTATGGGATGCTACTCTCACATTGCACTTGGTATGACCTATATTTCCATAAGTGTTTTGCATATGTTAGCCAAGGGCGTGGATTTGATTTCTAACGAAGTAAGCCTAAGATTTGGTAGTTTTAAGGGTCGCTTTGGTGTGCTTTGAAGGGAGGTGCAATGAGAGTCCCTTCTTGGCTCACCTTAGGGAGTCTTAGAATAACCTTGGGTTAGGGCAACTTCAAAGAAAAAGGGTTCATATGACTTGGACCGTGCCATTCACTGTAAGGTCTTCATTGTAAGAATTCAAAATGTTCACTATGATACTTTATTCAATTTTATTGCAAGTTTAGTAAAGTTAATTGAAATGTTCCTTTTGTTTACTTTAAGTTTGGTAAGATAGCCATAAAGTGTTAATTGTTGATTCTTATGTGGGTTTGCTTCTAGATTCATGAAGGTTATAATTGAATTGCATAAAAAGCTATCTTTACTAAAATATCCCTTTTTGCATGTTTTTGCATATGCCATACTTAGTACATTCTTGTACTAACCCCATATTTTTTTTATACCTTATGAGTATAGGTTGGAAGCCTTTGGAGGATCGAAGTTGAAGCTTGGGAATTCTATCTCTCAAGACTTGGGTATGTCCTCATATATTCGAGGACATAGTTTTTATGTTTCTTAGTTTCCTTATTAAGACTTTAAAAATGTATTTACTCTATTGTAAAGGGCCGTGTCCCTAAGATTCTAAGTCGTGTCTTTAAGTTGGCTTGTGACGATAAGATTTCTTAGTATTTATGAAAAGACTCCTTTTGTTATTATTATCGTGAAAAGTTTTAATTCTGCACTACTTTTCATGCTTTATGTTATGAATGCTAGTTAGAGGGCTTGTACGAGACCCCGAAGGGGTCAAGTACGCCCGGTCACGATTCGAAGGTTTTTCCCTAACTTCTAGGGGGTGCTTTCGGGTCGTGACAGTTTCCCACTTTGAGCCTTAAGCCTTTTCTTTGGACAACCACATCTTAGCATATACCTTTTTTGAGTGCTTATACGCACTATTCTCTTTTGGCCAAACTTTCTTGAGCACACTGAAAACGTGCAAGTTACAAAGAAAATTCAAAAGTTCAAAAGTTGTTAAAGACAAAAGTTATCAGAGTTTCTGAAAGTCAAAAATGACTTCAAAAGAAAGAAAGAAAGAAGAGTTGAAAATTCCCCACAAGTTCAAAAAAGTCAAGTTTCAACAAGAGAAAAGATTACTCCAAACAAAAAAAGAGAAAGTTCAAAAGATGATTAAAAAGGGAAAAACTCAGACAAACAAAGTTTCAAAAAGTCAACAAGTGCAAAGGAAGGGACAATAAAGAGAATCAAATGCTAAGCGTAGTAAATGTTGAAAGCACAAATTTAGTGCAATGCTCAAGAAGGAAAAAAGTCACTTTTATCCCAAATGACTATCCTACCGTCACTAAGCCTACATTACAAGCTATTAACAAGCCCTACATGATTTCAACTCAAATGTTCTCACATTAGCGGAGATTTACATGAAGGTCAAGCCTATGGTATCACAATTGCATGCATTGAACATTTTTCTGAGTGTGAGTGTTATTTTTCAGATGTTCCCAAATCAAAATATTTAAATGTGTGCGAAATGTGACTTTCTTTGTAGTGAGGGCACTTGAAATATGATTTTAGGTCTAATTAAAAGACTTTATTTGTATCAAGATGAACTAATCTTATTGTTACTTGAGTATATTTGAGGTACCACTTGAATTCATAGGAATTACCTCGAAGTCAATCTCAGTTGAAAGAGATAGAATTGTGAGAAATTTTTGTACAATACTATTGTTAGGGCTAACCAAGTTAAAATATGTTTCATTGTTCATAAAATAAAAATGGTTTGAAACTCACTTTTCAATATTTTTGTCCATACCAACTTTGTGGACCGTTTCATTGTTGATATTCGTCCAAATAACTTTGTGGACCATTTCAAAGTTTAAATTGCATTTTTGGGTAGTCATACCCTTCAAAATGACATCTTTTTATTTTTTCGGTAGTCATACCTTTCAAAATGACATCTTTTAAATTTTGGTAGTCATACCCTTTAAAATGACATCTTTTTATTTTTGGGTCGTCATATCCTTCAAAATGACATCTTTTCATTTTTGAATCGTCATATCCTTCAAAATGACATTTTTTCAAATTTTGTCATCTCCCTTCAAATGACAAGTTAAGTTCAAGATTGGGTTGTCATCTCCCTTCAAATGACACGTTAAGTTCAAGATTGGGTTGTCATCTCCCTTCAAATGACATGTTATGTTCAAGTTGGGTTGTCCGCCTTTCAAAGAGACACGTTGGGTTGTCACCTCGTTCAAAGTGACATGTTAAATTCAAGTTGGGTCATCCGCCTTTCAAAGAGACACGTTGGGTTGTCACTTCGTTCAAAGTGACATGTTATGATCAAATTGGGTCGTCTGCCTTTCAAAGAGACAAAATTGGGTTGTCATCTCCCTTCAAATAACATGTTGTTCAAGTTGGGTCGTTCGCCTTTCATAGAGACAAGATTAGGTTGTCATCTCCCTTCAAATGGCAAGTTAAGTTCAAGTTGGGTCGTCCGCCTTTCAAGAGACATGATTGGGTTGTCATCTCCCTTCAAATGGCATGTTAAGTTCAAGTTGGGTCGTCCGCGTTTCAAAGAGACACGATGGGTTGTCACCTCCATTCAAGTGACATGTTAAGTTCAAGTTGGGTCGTTTGCCTTTCAACGAGACACGTTGGGTTGTCACCTCATTCAAAGTGACATGTTATTTTCAAGATTGGGTTGTCATATCCATTCAAATGACATGTTAAGTTCAACTTGGGTCGTCCACCTTTCGAAGGACACGTTGGGTTGTCACCTCGTTCAAAGTGACATGTTATATTCAAGTTGGATCGTCCGCCTTTCAAAGAGACACGTTGGGTTATCACCTTATTTAAAGTGACATGTTATTCACGTCATCCTTCTTTCAAAAAGGTAAACCACCTTAATTGTGCAATTTTTCAAGTAACAATGAAGGTATGTGAACGTTCTCAGTTTATAATCAATCTTCGTCTTTTGTTTATTATTTTCAACCCAGTCGACAGATGTGGAGTCTTGCTCAAAAGCTCTACTAACGTCTCAATTGTTTTGTTCAATATCTATCAAATAAAATTTGGGTTCGTCAACTTTGTTTGACCAGGATCTCTTTCATCGATCCTAATCAAACAAAGGGGCAAATTGTTGACACCAAATTTTGGCCTGATAGTTTTAAAATTAATACATTTTGAGTATTTTATTTTAAATAATTCAAAATGCATGTTTTGTCATTTTAATGAAATTTTTTGATAATCATCCTATTTCTCAAAGTATTAGGATTTTTATCGATTGTTATGTTTATATTATTTTGTCACAGCCAGGCGTTCAAATATTTGTTCATTTTTTATAAAATCATTATTTCCATTAAATTGCATTTCTTACATGTAATTGATTACGTTCATTACTTTTTTCATATTCATTTTTCTCTGTCACGTTGTTAATATTCATTTTGAAATTTGCGCAGTCTAGAAATTCATTTAAATATGAATACAATTTGTATACACAAATTTTTGGGTCAGATCTCAAGCCCATAACTTAAGCCCATTTTTAAGAATTACCTATATATACAATATTTGGCTCATTAGGTTAAAGGTGATAAATTTGTTTTTTAGAAGGGGTTGTAAAATTTTCAGATTTTTTCATAAAAGAGTTCTTGTTCACTAGTTTTTCGGCTGCCACCACCCCGGAATCCGGCAAAGCTCCGACAACCTAAAAAATCCCATTTTTGTTTTTCTCCATTTTCTCCAGCAAACAAAGACCCAAACAAACCTCATCTTCATTTCCTCTTTTCTGGGATAAAGTAAGCATCCACCGAGCTCCACTAACGAGCTCCATTTCGACTGATTGGAGCAGCCAACCCCACCGGTCATCCCCCCCCCTCTCTTTTTCTGTTTCCGACTGGCTCCAAGCCAAAACAACATCACTACCAGACCTATATTCCGACCAGCGGAAAAATCCGGCCAAATCAGCCCCATTTTTTCCTTCTTCTCCGACCAACAGACACAAAAAAGAACTCACATCCCTGCATCTCGTCTTCTCCAGGCGAGAAACCATCCAAATACACTCAAAAGGACCATACCTCCATCAGAATTCCCAAACCAGACCACACAACCCTCCATTTTCCCTTCTCAAACCATACCCATCGCTGCTATCAGACTAGCGAACCAGAAACAAAACCAACAATTCTGGCAAAGCACCAGTCAGTCACGAGCTCGACCAAACAAACTCAAAATCGAGCTCCACAACCAGAAAACCACCGTCTCAGGCTAGACCCACAACAACCAAACCAAATTCACTGCGTTTTTCTCTCATTTCCACTGAAATAGTCACTGAAAATGACACCAAAATCGCTGCCAGTCCCATTCCACTCTCCCCCTTGACGATTCTCTTTATTTTGCAGGTGCTCCGGCAAGCCAAAGCTATGCCTCGCTGCTGTTCTGTTCTCTCTCCGATGTGGCATCATCTTTGGTGACGTAATATCAAGCAAGATCAGATCAACAACAGTGTACAAAAACCTTCAACAACTTCATTTTCGGCGAGGTATAAGCTTTCACTTGAAAATCTAATTAAAGTTGACTTTATTTTACTTTGTTTTTGCTATTTTAGTTGCTATATTCATTTGTGTTTTAGATGATCTAATTTTTTCCTTTTAGCTTTGGACGGAGAGCTCAAACTTCGGCCACTTTTATACCAACATTGCTGCTCAAGTTTAACACTGATTGCATCTATTTGTTAATGTTGATTATTTTTAATTTTGGTGACTATTCTAAATTTTTTTTCCATTTTTGGGTATATTTTAAAGTTTCTATTGTTATTTTTTGTTGATAAATGTTTCGCCATTATTATTTTATTTGCTACTAGCTTGTGATTTTAGGATATATTTTAATTTCTTTTCACTTTTAGTGTTTGTCTTATTTAAATAGTTAATGTTTGGTTTAGTTTAGCTTTGTTATGATGTAGTATTTTTTTAATTTTATTTTTGTTTAGTTGTTGCAGTTCATTTTATTTATTTCTAGTTGTTGCTAGGTTTATCTCATAATATTATTTTATTATAATTGCTCTTTTGTCCATTTCTCAATTCTGTGGATACTTTTATGTTTTGAGTTGACCAGATTATATTTTTGTTCCATTTATTCACTGTCATTTTCAATTAGTTTATTTTTATTTTTATTGACGTTTCTTATGTTGATATTATTTTTTATATGTTAAAACTGGCCAATGAAAAAATCTATCTGTCGATTTTGGAGGTCTCCCCCATTTTAAAAGACGGAAATTTAGTTAAGTTCATATTATTTGCTTTTTTTGTTAAAATTGGCCAATAAAGAAATTACCGACAATTTTCAAGGCCTCCTATGTTAATAAGATGGGTTTTTATTTTTAAGTTATTATTTCATGTATTCAATTTTATTCATATTTATTTATTACTAACACTTTTACTAAGTGTGTTTACAGGTACCCAAGATTTGCTTCCTTGAAGCTATTCGAAAGGAGTTCGAATTATATTTTTCAATTCATTATTTTGTATATATCGATGTTAGGCAAACCTTAGGCCGATATTATTATTTTATTTTATTATGTATATTACATGTTTATTATATTTGTACATTATTTTATTTTCCTCTTCAATTTGAAAAAATGAACTCAGTCGGGAACCACAGTTGTGGATTTCGAAGGATGCCTAACCCCTTCCCTTCAAAATAATTTGAACCCCTTACCTAGAATCAAATTGGTTTCGTAGATTATCTTTTAAATTAATTTATTAATTGGTTTCCTAGTTTTCCTAAAAATTAGGTGGCGACTCTCTTTTCTCTTACACACATTTAATCTCTTTTACCTTTTACCCGTTTTAAAATTTTTTAAACAAATTCTTTTTTAATTGAGTCATCGCAACGTTGCTCCAATTTCAAAGGATGTCAACATGCATAACTAGCAATCTGTTAGTGCACCAATTACGCTAATACATGACATTTTAAATCATTTTCATGAGGTTGAAAAGATCTTTTCTTTGTGTTAAGCAATCTCAAAAACATTGAGTACTCAATGGAATTGCTTTAAGACCTTTTAAATCCTTCAAGGATTTTCATATAACCTTCATCGTCTAGTTAGATGTAATAATTATTCATTATGCTTATTAAAGTATTTCATCTATTACCAGACTGAAACAAGTCTCATTGCATTCAGCATTGGAGAACATATCTTCATTTAATAATGTCAGGACTTCTGCAAAAATTCTTTATGCCCCGAGGCACAAACCGTACTTTATATCTTACGATTATACTTTCGCACGATGATTCATTTGTACTCCCATGACATATATTTTGATCTATGAACTATATGTATAAAAGCATCACTTTTCTAAGTGAAACAAAATATAATTGAATAGTGTCAACCATTTATCTATCCGCACTATATGAAAGATTCAAATTGAAGATCCTCGTAACCATTTATAGCATCGAGTGCTACATTATATGAAATATATTGTCAATGACTATTTTGATATCGATTCCAATACGATATAATGTATCGAGATCTCTTCATTTTTCATGATTTTTCAGGTACTTGAACCTTTGCCAAGGTTTTATGAAATGTTATGTCATAGTGCTCTTTCAAAGTACTTTCCTCATTAGCAATGACCATTTTGATAATTTGCTCCTCTCTTTTATCAAGGAGTTTTACATTTGGAATTGATTGGTCTATCACGCTTCAGGCGTACCATAGACTCTATCTTTCAAGGACTATTATTGGAGCATTTGCAGCTTAATTAAAATATTGGGTCAGCAAATACATCTGATAAATTACTTGCAATATTTTGGAAATGAATTATCTTTTGAGCTTCAAGTTCACATTTTTTAATGAGGATATAGATATTTCACCCCACACATAATTTTTCAGCTGCTACACATATCTCCCCCTAATGTTAAGAAATCTAACATTCACCCTCAACCTCATTTGGGGATCCATCTTAGTGCCTGGAGCAATAAAATCATTTGTGCGCACATCAAATTTTTAGATGGAAATTATTTGGTTCCTGACCCTGAACCAATTGTGTTAGGAGAACCTTGTTGGCTTGATGCATACATGTTGAATAAACTCATCTTATACCAAATTTTATTTGAGAGATTTGTTCTCATAATCAATTGTTTAGCTATAATTGGAGGCATACGATTTCTGCTAAACCAACCAGCATTATCAACATGACTTTATAGTTTGGAACTGTGCTCTTAATTTAGTAATTCGAGCAAACAACCTTACAAAAAAAACCATTTGTAAGTTGATACAAATGCACATGTGATCATACAATAGATGAATCTATTAAATCATAATAGTAAACGGTCCACATGGCAGGTGAACGGGCTCATATTCACCTTTTCATATGTTCCAAATAAATTTAGGGGATACAATCCCAACCTTAACTGGTACAATGATCATTTTATCACGAGAACAAGCTACAAAAGAGAATTCTTGAAAAAACTTTTATTTCTTCAACATATAGCCATGTGGATTCTCGATTTCTTTTGCATCACATTTGAATCGAAATGGCCAACCGATTATGTCAACTGATATTTTTTCAAGTAAACTTCTAGTTTACTTTTGCATGTGATTCCATCACCATGTCCGTATTTGTATACAACAAATAACAGGAAAAAATAGATAATCTTATACGTAAATTTATTACCCACTTTTATTGTAGTAATTTGAAGATATTAAATCTTTTCATAATTTATAGTCTCGATATAATATTTATTTTTAATTCTTCCGAAACTTAAAAAAATTCTTTTGAGACTTACTACAACCCCAATATTATGAATAATTTCATTCCTCAAAATAGTAACAATTAGCCTTTTTGGAATTATCAATTAATTTTGTGTACTACCACAATTTTCACAATGTCATTCTTATGGTGACCATCTCCTTTAAGGAGAAAAATTTTATTATTGTCATGATTAAAATTATTACATTCAAGACTTATTTCTTGATAACCAATGACAAATTTGTGTTGTCACACAACAACATTATTTTGATCATAGCCACAATCTTTACAGAAAATATTTCTTTCTTTCTTTTGTCCTCCAATAGTTCATTTTATAATATACCACAATATTTGTGTAGTACTCAAAGTATATATATGACCAAAATGAATATTTATATCAAAAGATTTTCTTTCAATCTCTCAAACCTCCGTAGAGGTGAGATGTGACGTTCATCCAACAATACATGAACATGTTCTTATTAATACGAACACAAGTCATATTTTCTTCGAGAAATGGACCATATCCATTTGTACATGTTCCATATGTTTTTATTAGAAACTCATTGTCATGTTTTGGCAGTATGTAACTCACCTCAACATCACTTCAAGAGGTCAAATGTACCAAATGCACTACCACTTTGTATTCATTTATTTTGATAGAGGATTTACAAAACTTTTTAAATTGGGTTGCACCAACAACAATGTGTCCAACTTCTCATACCACTTTGATGGATAAAAATTACTTTTAACAATTACCTTCACATTTGAAGGACCATCTTAAGAAACAATGTGTCCAATAACCTTTCATACAATTTTAGTGGACAAAATTACCTTCACATTTGAAGGAACATCTTAAGAACCCATAACGTTCTTTCTTTTAATTACCACAATGATTACCATTAATATTTTACCATACTCATATTCATATATTCAATCACTTGTCATTTTTAGACATATTAATACTGTACTACCACATTCACATAAGAGAATGGAGCAAATTGATTGGATAAATTCCATGACTTTCAGTCAAAAATATAAAACTTTATGTTAGTCATCATCATATCATCACTATAGTGCATTAGGACTTAAACTCAATGTCTATCCATATAAAGACATCTATGGTCATAATTCAGTGGGACTTGAACTCAACTTCTTATTATCATGGTGCACCAAGACTTTAACTCGATGTCTTACCCACTTGGTGCGGTGAAACTTGAATTCACCGTCTTACCCTCAACTAATGCCTTAATAAATCAAATGCATTATCAAAAAAATAATTATCGAAAATCATAAATATAATCTGAACTTACTTAATATACAAGATAAATGAAAAAAAATAATTAATTAGAACAACATGTTAGAATCATATAAAAGTCCCAAGTTAAAATAAATTCAAACATTTTAATAGTCTCTCTCAACATTGTTATGAAGATAATTATAATTTACTAAAAATTTTAGAATAACTACAAAACAAGCTTTGTCAGTACAATAATATATAGGATATGAAGTATATCATGCAACCGAAAAATTATGAAGTATACCTTGCATGAAGAATTACTTGGATAATTCATAAAAATAAAAAAAAATACCTACCATTGATTCTTGATGGAGGATGAGCAATTCGTGCTGATAATGTGTTGTAAAACTAAAGAACAAAAGAACAATGACAAGATGAAGAGAAGAAGAATATAAGACAATAGAAGAACAATATAAGCTAACTTTCTTTCTTTCAAGTGTTCAACAAATCTTCAAGTGTATCCAATATGAAGTCTTATGCCTCTATTTGTATTGTAACATAGAGGCATACAAAAGGTTAATCATAAACATGACATTAACATGAATATAATGGAGGGTTATGAAAGTGAAAAGTTACAAGAGTAATGGTTATAAATTTGGAGGTTATGGATGTTATGTTTATCTTCATAATGAAGGAGGTTATGTAGTTACTTCTTAGTATAGTGGACATCCACATTATATTATTTTATAACAATAATATTTTTTTAGTTTTAATATAATTGCTGTCATAAAGAGGAAAAAATGATTTACCTTTTGAGTTTTTATAATATGAAACTGAGAATTTTTTCTTCATTCTTTTCATTAAATAATTTGTTTATTAATCAAAAACTACCAAGAGTTGAATTTTGAGCAGTGGAAGAGTTCTATAACGTTAAACTAATTAGTATTATAGTCATACTAAAAAAATGTATGATAATAATACAACTTTTCAAAAGAAAACTCCATCTTAAATATGAAAAATTTAAGATAAAGAATTTTTACTTTAAATAATTATAAAATAAATACACACTGATCACATATGCACATTTTTTTAAAAGTAGTAAAACTATATAAAATTGTTTATATATGTACATCTTATTTATAATATCATAAAGAAAAATATTTTATGTATTTGATCATACTAATAGATATGTTATTGGGGATTCTAAAGTTTGTTTTTTTACAATAATTAAGAGAAGTTAAAGAAATAGTTTTTTTTTTTAGTTTTATTATAATTACTGTGATAAAGAGAAAAAAATGATTAGACTTTTGAGCTTTTATAATATGAAACTGAGAATATTTTCTTTCATTCTTTTCATTAAATAATTTGTTAATTGAAAGTTTTAAAAATACTAAAAAATAATTTATTTATTCTATAACTGTTTTTAATATGATAAATCATATTATACATTTTTAAGGGCAACAATATGTAATAGCTATGAAAAATGTATCATGAGTAATATTATATTTTTCAATCATGAAATAAATTTAAAATATTAATTAGAAATTGATAAATATATATACACAAAAATATAAACGTATAACTTTTTATCTTTATTCAAGGAGGAGGAGGAGAAGAAGGAGGGTTTCATAATGTTGCAAAAATATTTGTGTCAAAAATATCTTTGTTTTTTCTTATCTTCACTGTTTAATTAGTGCAATAATTTATTTGGTTGTCCAGATTGTGTTTTTAGAAGAATATCACTTGCTAGTAAGATTAATTGTTAGCTCTCACGTTCATCATGTGCTAGTCTAATTATTTACCTGCTCTGATTTCAATGGATATCTCTTTTAAGCAAAGTAAGAAATTATGTTTAGATAACTTAAATAAATAAAAAAAGGAAATAAAATCCATATCCAAATCCAATTGGGTTTGGGTTTGATACAGTAAATTTAGAAACTAATAATAAAAACTAAATCCTAATTCAATTGGAAAATTTGATACCGTAGCGGGGGGTCTAAATTCAGAAACTAGTGTAATAAAAACAAATCCTAATTCAATTGGGTTTGATACAGAAAAACCATAAACTAGTCAAATTTGGTTTGAAAATCTATATAAACCCAAACAGAGGTACCAATTGGCCAAATTGAAATAAGGCTGACAAGAATATAGTAGCAAAATTAATTTTGATATCAATGGAGGACAGGCTTAGCCAATTGCCAGATGAAGTGATTGTATCAATTCTATCTCAATTAACAATTAGAGAAGCAGTCCAAACAAGTTCCCTTTCAACTCAATGGCAGCATCTCTGGATGCATGTCACACGTCTCAAATTCGACATTTCACAGTTTATTTCATGGAAGATGTTTTATTATCCAAGATTGTGCAAAAAGGAAGGGATGAAACATATCAATTTGATTAATAATGTTTTGGATTTCCACAACGGTGACTACTTAGAAGAATTTACTCTCTCATTTCCTTTTCATAAGCATTTTAGGCGTGTAATTAATAAATGTCTCAACTTTGTATCATCAAAGAAAAAGGTTGAAATCTTTCAACTAGACCTATCACTCAGTAAAAATGAGCATAGGCGATATACTTTTCCGTTTAAGCTCATCTCAAGTCATAGACCAAATTTATCACCATTTGTTAGTCTCAAAGTTTTGGCTTTCAATAACGTTGATGTTGACAATCGGGTGGTCAACTTTTTCATCTTCAACTGTCCCCTTCTTGAGAAACTATCTATTCATGAATCACAACTATTGACTCAACTGAAAATTGTTGGACCATTATGCTCCAACTTGAAAGATTTGGAAATAGGTGATTGCTATGATTGTGATTTCATCAAGATCCATAACGTCAATCTTGTCTCTTTCAAATACACAGGAAAGAAACTAAACTTGCTTCTCGAGAATGTTACTTCACTTCTTACTGCTGATTTCAAGATGAATCCAGTAGTGATATGTGAACTGCTTGTTCATACGCTTACAACCTATTTTACTCGACTCACAACGCTTTCACTTGAAGTTTGTCATACGTGGACGGTAAGCAATTATATATTCCATAAAGCTAGATTAATATATAAGAAAGCTTGATTTTACTTTTGTAATTTTTGATTTGTTTGATTATTCCAGGATCTTGATCATTCTTTACCAAAGTTCAACAATCTCAAAGTGCTTGTGTTGAAACTCTCGAGCGTACTGGAAGATGTTTCCCTACTTGATATTACTCCACTAATAGAAGCATCACCATATTTACAAAAACTGCATATTGAGGTACGTATGAGTTTATTCTGTATGTTATTTTTTACAAGTACTTTTTTGTTTTAATATATATGACATATTAAAATAACATGGGATCACATAAACTAAATCCAAACTCATAATTTTACTAATATTAGGAGTTTAATACTCATGTAAAAAAATTGTTTTTTTCCTTGTTATATTAACCAACACCAATTTTTGTATTTATTACTCATATTTTTATTTAGGAGTGTGAAAAAATCAAATCGATCGATAAATCTAACCAATAAAAGTGTTATTGATTTATTATTATTGGGGTATTGGGTTAACATTTTTTTAATGGTTTTATAAAAAGAATTATTGGGTTATCAGTTTGATATTGGTTTTTAATATTGGTTTATTGGTTAAATTGATAACCCATTAAGACTAGTAATTTACTACCGATAACCCATTAAGACTAGTGATTTACTACTTTAACTTGTACATAGATATTATATATTAATCTCAATATCTTACTATTTACTGTCTTTATCATTTAGCCTTCAATTCACACTTCACAATAATGTTCAGTTCACAATTTCACATTATACAAAACGTTAAAATCTAAAGTAAGAACTATATTCTTCTTAATTTCACTTTGTGTTACACGTGTATAGTTCTTTTCATGTTTGTTCTTATTGTTTCTATTTTATGAGCATTTGTAAAGTTACATTATTGTGTTTCCGCATCAAATTTATTAGAAAAGTCATATATTTGCTTTATAAGTATTTTCTTATAGGTTAAATTGCAAACCGAACCGTTAAGGACCAAAATCGATAAAAATATCTTATTGATTTTGGTTATTGCTTTAACATATTTAAAAATTGAAAACCGATAAACCAAACTAATAATACATAAAATTGAACCGAACCTATTAATGCACAGCCCTATTTTTTTCCTTTTCTTCCGTATTGTTTTAACCTATGCCAATTATAATGTAACCTTCAGTAGAAAAACCTTGTTCTCTTTCCTTATATTATGTCCAATTTTGTATTTTTTACTTAACAATAATCAAATACTAATTTTTAAAAAAATAATAAATGACAAATTGTTATGCCTTTAAACAATCACATGTATGAATGCATGTATGGAATAAGAATTGTGTTCGCAATTGGTATATGTATAAATTAAACTCGATTGCAATTATGTTAGGAAAAGATGTTTTCCTTGGCTTCATACTAGTTATATTTTACTCACCCTTTGTTTTTCTTTTTCAGCTTGAGTGGTGTACAAAGACGATCTCCAAAAAAAAAGTTATACGGAAAAAGTGTCCCCATCAACATCTCAAAGAAGTCAAATATAGTGGTTACATTGGTGGTTTTGCTGATATGACACTTACGACTTACCTTATTGAAAATACTGTAGCGCTTGAAACATTCATAATTAATCCTTACAAATATGATGCTCAATCAAGAGGCCGGGCTCGACGACAACTACCAGGAAAAATTTCCAAACAAGTCAAGTTAGTGATCCTTTAGGGGTTGTTGGGTTACTGACTAGAGTCATAGGGATTAGTTATGAAGAAATTAATATGTTATTATTAAGATATTAGTTATGTATTGATTAATTATTTAAATATTAAATTATTGGATATTATGCCTGATTTTAAGTGGTACTGCAAGCATTGTAACATGTTTCTGTACTCTCAATTTAAGACTACAGTAACCTCACACATAAAGTCATCTTTCTTATCCAAGAGATAAAATGCAATAAATCACTGGATAATATTCCTTCTTCAGGTACAGGGAAAACAAAATTAATAATGAAGATAAATTTTATACAGAAACCAAAGGTTGAAACTTAAAACAAGCTATCTTCCAAATAAAACACTCAAGTACTACAGGCTACACTCTGAATACACCCTCAGTCTATGTTGCTCGGACTCTTTAAAAATGTCAACGGGTGCGTGTAGGATCCTTCAAAACTAGTGCATTTTTTAAGGATCTGACACGGATGGGCAATATTTTTGGAGAGTCCGATCAACTTAGCCCTCAGTGAACTCGTTATGTCATAACAACTTGTAAAGTGGATGATTTACGCATCTACATCAGTTTCCTTTCTTTTCTCTCTTATAGATTGACAGTGGAGATCCCTGGTAAAACTAGTAGTGGTATCCAAGAAGTAGAGAACAATCGACATTACACAGCAACCTACAAACATCGGTATGGGACCAAATATCCAAAGGAAGAGAGGAAATGACAAATAAAATGCTCGTAGTCCAAGTGACCAAAACATGCTCCCTCGGTTCAAATTCCTTGCGACATACTCTATAGAATCAGATCTTTCCTTGAAGGTAGGCACAGTAGCTAAGAAGCTAACATGAGCGTAGTACCTGATAGATTGAACATTGCAGAGAAATGCAACCAGAAAGCAAAGCAAGATGGTAAAAAACTTTATAGAAGACATCATAGATGTTTTATTCCCATACAGTAGCTCGGAGTGCGTATAGCTTGATTTGTTGCTCACGAATACACTAATAATTGAGCTGAGCGTAATTGCAGTTGTTGCCAAAAGTGTAGATGCCATAATGTTGTTCCGTATTGTTTGAACTGCCAGAACTCCATTCTTTATTGGATCCTGGATACAGTTACCTCAAAGTCAATTGAAATCACATAACTGACTGTCAATTGCTATTGATTGTACCTCTACCAGAACAGAAAACTAATAATATGTTCCTCGATATATAGCACATAAGCAGGAAACAAGAATGGAAATGCAAAACTTGAACGTGAAGAAAAACATTAAGATGATTGAGATCTTATAACAATAAATTAAGTTAATTGACATAATATATCTGTGTCTGATAAGTTTTGCAAACCAGACGCTGGTTTATTTTTTCTTCGCATTTTAGACTCTCATACTCCACTTATTCCTTTTGGCAGAGAGTAAACTATGTGACGTTCCAACCAAGTTGCTCCTAAGTAGGAGCTAGGAAAGCAATGTATAAAGTACAAGGCCCAACTTATCATAAAGCCAGGGACGGGTCAAATGGGAATAGATAGTTTCAACTATATTGTAATCATATAGCAATATCTCTAAACACGAATTAGGCCGCAAACCCTTGGGAATCTATTCTACTCCCATTGAAGGCACCAACACATTACGTACTCAAAAATAAAAATGCCAGCCAAACTTTGTTATAAGGGAAAAGGTTAAGCACAACAGCCAAAAATAATTCCATCATAGTAAGTTCATTTATTGAAAACTAAAAGATGCAGCAATGAAGAACTCTATCTGAGTTTATCAAAGAGCCAATAGTTGGAAAGGTTCCTCTTATGCATAATACTAACTAAAACTAAAATGGAACACACGAGGATAATAAGGAAACAAGAGCAATTGCGTTAGACTTATAGAACAAATCTTTGAGGAGAAAATGAGCTCTCGAGGGAAACTAAATACTCTTACACTCGGAAAGCGTGTAGTTTTACTTGTAGTAGAAAGCGTCATGGTTACTCAAAACATGTCTTGCAGATAACAGAACAAGATTAGAAGGGGATCTTTATGAACGGGTAAGATAATTCATTTACATAATATATATGTTGGCTATACTAATTAAAATTTTAGAGCCAAAAGCAACAGGGATATATACAGGGCTTGGATTCCTATAACCTGTCGAAGTTAAATATGAATTATCGCACCCAAGAAGAATGAACATTAGATTACTTTGGATTCTACTGCTCAATAACACACATCAGGTGTCAGCAAACAAGACATCAAAAACAGACTGAATATAGGCATTTGTTAATGCTAGCTACCGAAGATGAGAAACATTCAAGCAATTGATTTCAAAAACGTCTCTAAGTCACAAACCAGACATGGTCAGAGCTAGGGTACAACAAGGGGTTCATCTTTCGAAAAAGAATACAATATATACAAGGCCAAAATCATTTTTATGTATATACAGTAGATGTTGAATCCCTTGCTTCTTCATATATTCACTTCTATATATTTTTAGTCCTCTGAGTGAACTTTTGGCTCTAACACTACAAGCACATCATTAGTATTTAGTACAACCTATTGAGAAAAATGTTGTTTATGAGTTAAACAGCAAAATAAGATGCAGGAATGATTTGTTTTATCTAAAGAACTTGGGGACCCGTGAAAAAAGGAAACGAAGAACCAGCTATGTTGCTCGGATTCTTCAAATATATCCACGAGTGCATGTCGAATTCATCAGAAGTAACATATTTTTGAAGAATCTAACACAGGTACGGCATCAAAAGTAAAGAGCCTGTCCAGAGAACCAGAGCAAAACTCTTTGAACAGCAAATTTAGTCATAACTATCGTTCTCATCAGCTTCATATTCCGCAGCTGCTGAATTTTTCACTTTGCAAACTATATCAACTACTTGCCCACTTTTTTAACTTGCTATTTCCTCGTTTTTAGCATTTCTATATAAATCAATCCAGCTTAGACCATAATTTGATTTTATAGCCGAGAAATCTCAAAAAGGGTTTAAAACTCGGTGATTTGTATGTGAAGCAACTCAATTCAGAAATCAGAATGCTAAACTGTGGTTTATGAGCAACTTTTTAGAGTGGTGGAAACCATAATTTTCATCAATATTTTGGGCAAAAACACAGCAGCACAGTCTTATACCCGTAACCCATCCGCTGAAGTAATTAAAGCATAGTAGAAAAAAGAAAATAGAGTAGAGAATGAAGACTAACGGTCATAATAGAGAGGACCCAGTGATGGCGAGACTCAGAATTGATTCCGATAACAGTTCTTCTTGGATTGCGAATAATGAGGGTGAGAAGCCAGGCATGGTATGATACGAAAATGGCAATCCCAAAAGGGACTAGTATATAATCAAGTTCTCCTTCCTCCATCATCATCCTCAATTTCAAACTCCCTTGATGTTGAAATTGGAATGGAATATATTATAAATCTCTACTTGTCCAACTACTTTACTCGCCGGAATTTATTCCTGCATCTAAATCATGTTTGAACAACATAAATTATACTTGTTCCGTCAATTTTTACTTGCTCCACTGTAATAATAGTTTTGGAATGTTTAATTATATTGTTCAAATTATAAAATTGAATAATTTGTTGATTTGTGTTTATTTTACCTTGCTACTCTTTCTGATTAAAAAATAATTACTTAATTTGATTTGGCAAAGATAATAAGAAAACAAAAAAAGAATTTGAATTTTGTGATTCTAATTTAAAATTATGTTAGAATTGTTCTTTATAAATCTTATGATCTTAAATATGTTATCAGAAAAATATGGAAAAGAAGTCATTTTTTAAAACAAATTAAAAAAAATGGGATCATTCTTTTAATACATATGAAGTATTAACTTGGAATAATTATTTTTAATATTTAGATGACTTGATTAAATAGAGACTAATTAAGTAAAATTATCTTCATTATTTATTATTTTTAATTTTTATATTAAATTAATAATAAACAATTATTATTGGGGAGAAAAAGTAATAAAAATGAGTCGCTCACTTTGATGGTGTGATGATAGTGATTGTGATTAATATCTTATAGTATAGTAGGTAGTTGACATAGTAATTATTCATAATTTTTTATGATGACCAGTGATATTTAATAGAAAAATGATATTGATTATAATTACATTAGTGGATGAGATGGCAATTAGTTATATTAATATAGATTAACGTTGATAATTATTAATAGTAATTAGTGAATGTAATAATAATTGTTGATGATATTATAAATGATGGCTAATGATTATGGTGATTGATTTTGATGATTGATGATTATTGTTAGGTTAAAAATGATAGTTTGTGAATGATAAATGGTCGTGATTGATAGTGATGATAGTTATGGAGGAATAGGTGGAGAAGTTGTGAATGGTAATTTTCGTAAAGAATATAAATAAAAAATGTAATGATATTACTTTGTTACAAATATTAAGCATTTGAATTTATCCAGACTCATTAAATTATGTAAAAAAAAAAATACACTTAATAATTAAAATTTAAACCTTGAAAATAAACAAACACTTCTAATTACTCCCTTCGTCTAATAATAATTGTCCATTAGACTATTTTGAGATGTTAACGATACTTGTCTACTTTATGAAATTAATAAATGCACTTAATAATTAATGAATAACTCTTTTCATCACTATGGTATAAATGGTGGAATAAATTATATCAAATATAACAACCAAACAAGACACAAAAAACTATCCCCATATAGATTTTTTGTTATCTCATAACTATTTATTTTTATTGCTTACGTCAAAGGACTTATCCATTTATTGGTCATTTCTCTATAACATTTTTTAACAAACTGTGTTTATTATATTCAAATGATGATATATTAAAATACTTATTTACAGTTTTTTAATAAGTGTGCAAAATTAATAAGGAATAAATATTGTTAGTATTGTTTATTGATAGGATTTTAATCTATCATTTATAAAATGAAAGATTATATAAAGTGGAAAGCTAGATAGGATTTTAATTATCATTTATAAAATGAAAGATTAAATAAAGTGGAAAGTTAGAGCAATTGGGAACAAGTGTTGATTAAATTTTTAAGATGCAACAAATAATTGACAAGCTTCATGGTGTTCACAAAGTGATGGACAAACTTTGAAGTGTGTTCATATAAAGGAGGTGAAGAGGACCACATATTTTTTTAGGGAGAAAAATATTGTGCTTATTGACTAGACTAGATGGTCCATCATAAGGACACAAAATGCCAAAGGATTAAAGTAAAAGCCATGAACGACATTAAGCAGATACCAAGGCTTGGTTATATGTTTTCGTGGAGTGACAAATATTTTTTTTCTTAATTAAAATATTCAGATTCGAATCCTAAATGCGAATTGATTTCTTTTTGGATTTTCTCTTGCTATTGAGTAAGGAATATGTCAACTGACTAGGATAACAATAGCTAATGATATAACACTTATGAAGTAGATGATGTTAGATATTTTATACAACTTAAGATCTAATATGAATCTGAATCGAGTCTCTCATTGCAAGGATGTTTCTACATAATTTCTTGAACAAATCATGTGAAATTGTGAAGTATAGTTCCTATACCTACACTATATCTATTCACTTTTAATTGATCTCACCAACAATATTTTTAATCTATTCTTTCTTTTAGATACACAATAAATCAAACAAGAATAACAAGGCTTATTGAGAGTAGGATAAAGGTGTTTTAGAAGGTTTAGACAATTATATATGTTTCTTAACCTTCGATTGCCTTTTTATAGGTTCTTGAGCTAGGCGTTTAAAATGTTTGACAAATATGACAACTCGAAATAGCATAATAGATAAACATGACCCTTAATTTGAATTCAACGGATAACTATACCCTCCAACTTTGAGTGTGTGCACAAGTAGACATTTAACCTTACATAAAATTGAATAAGTAGACACTTGTGTCCTACATGGCATAATACACGTAAGATGCCACATAGGATACAAATTCGTCATGTAGGGAATCATTTAGGATAAATGCGTCTATTTGTTTAATTTTGTACAAGTTTATAATGTTTACTTGTGTACACCCAAAGTTAAAGGTCATAGATCATGTTTATGTATTATGTCATTCGAAAAATTTGATCCTTGACAAGATAAATTGATCTCTTTCTAAGAATTAAGTAAATAACTTTTCCTCATACTGACGTTAGAATTCTACTCTTTGTTCACTTTTATTTGTCATGCAATTTGATTAATTTTTAAAGTTAAATTAGGTTATGTTAATTAATATTTAAAAAAATAGATATTTCAAAACTATACGAAAAGTACTATACATTGCAATTTTTTAGATATCAATATGATGAAAATATAAATCGTAAAATATTAATCAAATTTTTTTATAATTTAACTCTAAAAAAGAAAATTATGATAATTAATTATGGAGAGAGAGTGTATTACTTGTTGATCTTCTCGATAGCATCGAAAATCAAAATCCCATACTTATTATTCCATAGAAGTCTTTTAATTGCTCCTTAATTTCCGCCTTGATATCTTGAACTTTAATGAATGTTGATTCTTAGTAGCATATATATAGATGTTGATTCTTACTTGGCAATATATATGAAAAATATTTTTGGCCAGAAAATTTGATTAGAATTTGATTATAATGATATTTTTTTCTATGTTATTTTATTTTTTTAACTTTAATATATTTTAAGTTTCTAACTAAAAAGTGAAAAAAAGACCAGTTAACTTTAAAATTAAAAAGTACAATAAATTTTTTGATTTTTTGGTCATTTAGTATTTTCCATATATGACGTACTAATTAATTTCATCATCTTGAAAAGTGAACTCTAACACAGTCTACCCCCCCCCCCCACCCCTTCCACCCCTCCTTAAGGAACATTTTTCTTAGGCAAATTTGGATTAGTCAAATTCAAAATAGATATCAATCTTCAAAAAAGAAAAAAAAAAGAAAAAAATCAAACTAGGTAGACTGTGCTACATGTATTTAGGTAGGTTAAACCAGAAAGTTGATAAACGAATAAGATTGTAATTGTAATCCTTTTAATATTTACTTTAATTAAGCAGGTCAATTTGTATTAAATATGTGATAATTATTCAACCTACAAAACTTAAATTTATGATGATCATATCGATCATCTAAATACAAGAAATTGGTTTTGCTATATTTTGATAAGTTATCTGATGAATCAATTTTGATTAATTACATAAGCAATTCAAATTGTCCCAAGCTATTAAATGACCTTGAGTTAGTCTAAGAGAAAAGTATTGAAAGACTAACCTGAACTTTGTCTCCAAATTATTGATAGCCTTATAAATATCTCTCTATTTGACTAACTAAATTTAGATACACTCTTGATCAGGCACATGACATAGCAAGTGATTTCAAACTCTTGTAAGAGCATGAAATTCTTAATAAGAAGTAGACAGAACTGTTGGAAACACCCCTAAACTTGGCGAGAATTTAGGGGTGTGTTTCACTCATGTTGTAAGATCAGCTGTATGTTAGTTCAGTTAGTCAAGTAAAAAGATTTTTAAGATTATCAATATATAGTTCGAAAAAAATTAATAATTCGCGTCAAATTTAGGAGTGTTTTCAATACTTCTCTATTAGTTCTTAATCAACCAATAGTTTAAGGTGGAAGAATTAGGATTTTACTTCTTTATTATTATTATTATTATTTCTTTTTTTTTTTTGGGGGGGGGGGGGGGGGGGGTAGAGGAAGAGAGGGTGTAATCCAAACTTCCATTTTAGTTTATGCTTGTCTCGGATAGGTATTTTCAAGTTGGAAATGTTGTGTATATATATATATATATATATATATATATATATATATATATATATATATATATATATATATATATATATATATATATATATATATATATATATTAGTTTATAGAAATATGAATATTATAAGTATGCTGATGTTTTATGGTTAAAATGTTGTTTCGTAGGTTTTAGGTCCAAATGGTAAAAAAATGAAAAAGTAAAGCAAATTTCCAAATTTTAAAAATATGTATACGAAAACACTAACTTGAGTATTCTTGATCGGCCAATAGTTTAAGTTGGAGTAATTAGTTTTTTCCTCTTTCGGGGTAATCCAAACTTTCTTCTTAGTTTATGTTTGTCTCATATAGGCATATTTGGATTTCAAGTTGGAAATGTGGGTTATCATTCAAGATTTAAATTCTATGGGTATAAGGTTATTTGCATAACTCATTATATTTTTAAAGGATAGTAATCAATATATATCATTTGGCCATTTGATTTATAAAAATGATTGAAGTATACACTATACATATTTGACTGTATATGGTGTGTATGTATTATGTATATGTATGTATATTATATGTATAGGTATGCATATTATATGTATGGTGATGCGCCTTGAAACTATAACACATCTTATCTTTCTTACTTAGGTTTTAATTGTTTTTATACTTGTTTTATTGATCTTTATGTCAGAATGTTGTTTTGTAGCAATAAGTGTCCAAATGACCAAAAGAATGAAAACAATAGCAAATTGTTAGAATTTAGGAGATTTATAGTCGTACTTATGATCACAGATCAATTGACAGATCACAAAGTAGATCGTGACAATAATTAGAGAGTATGTCAAATAGAAGTCTACAAAAGATGATTAAATCACGAAATAAGATACAATCATGAGTCCAATCTATGGCTTATACATTGAAAAAATGATCAAAGATGTCAAACTATATACTCCCCCAATGTATATCTATCTGACATTAAGAATGGTTAACAATGATGCTAATTGATTTCGAGATCTAAAGTATATTACTTGGCTTATTAGTCGTGAGTCCAATCTACGACTCATATATTGAAATGATTTAACCCAATTTTATGAAAAGGACAAAAGTATCAATTTTATGAAAGGACCAAATGTATCATGCATATACACCTCTATCCTAATTTATGTTAATGTGTTTGAATGGATATCAAAATTTGAGAAAGAAATAAATTTTTTTGAAATTTGTGATTTAAATAAGTCATAGATATTTTTTCAATATAAATAATCTCATTAAGGATGATATGTGTATTTTAAATTTAAATTATTATTAAACATTGAAAGATTTCATTCTATTTGGATTCAACTAAAAAAAAGGGTTGTCTCAAAAATTAAACGAATGATGTATATGTTATATGTTTTGGGACTCTCTAGCAATATGCATACTACCTCTGACCTATTTTTTGTTTTTCGAGAGTCAAATAGTTTAAGTTTGATCGGAATTTTGCGTGTAAAATTTTTAACTTTTTTAAATGAAATTTATATATTTGTAAACTATGTAAAAATTATTGTAAGTTACAATGATTGACAATTTAAAATAATTAAAGATATATGAATTTTTTTTTATTAAAGATAGATTTGTTTAAATTTCAAAATTTGAAAAGCATCTCATAAATTTGAACGGAGGGAATAGTAATATTTCTCTAATGCATCCTCTTCCGGATGTTTTGAATGATAATTTGAAGTTTTCATGATACTTTAATATGTCCTTGTAGTATTTAAACAACAAGCATCAAATCAAGTTTTACTTCAAGCCTCAATAAGTCCAACTAATATCAATTAGGACAACTTAAGTTTCAGTACTTAAATTGTTAGTAACACTTGGGTTAACTAGTGTAATGACTCTTGGTGGATGCTTAAGGCTCTTTTAATTTCATGCTGCTTGGTCTGAGTTTGAATCCCACTTCGAACATTTTTCATATATATTTCCTACCTTTAAACCTCATGCCTAATGATTTGTGATATTTGCTTTCATGGTTTATTTGCAATATCATTCTAAAAAAAAATATAGCCTTTGTTTCATCTTTAGCTAGAGCCGTCAATATGGGCTAGGCCCGTCGGACTGACCTGGCCTAATTCGAGATTTAATAGGGCTGACCTAAGATTTTTGGAGCCCATTTAAGAAAAAAGTTTTTTAGTTCGACCTGAATAAGTCTGCTGTTTTGTGGGGCTTGAGAAATATCGGTAGGGCCGGCCCGTGGGCCAATAAAATTAATTAAAAAATATAATATAATATTAAAATTTAAGATTAAAGAGAATCCAAACTCAAAATAATTAGGTTTATATTTTTATTTTGATATTTCTACTTTTACTTGAAAATAAACTTAATAAATATTATAAAAACAATTTTATTTGTGTATTTAATTAACAAGTAGTAACATTAACATCATGTAATATTGTTTTGTCAATATTTATGATAATAATATTAAATTATAATTATAATTAAAAATTTAAATTAAAAATTATAAAAATATAATTTTAAAAAGTGAACGTACTTGTGGGTTGGGCCGACCATTTTCTGGCCCACACTAAAAATGGGTTAGCCCGGTCTGACCCGTAAAATGTTAAAGCATGTATCGGTTAAACCGAATGGGGTGGGCTAGCCCATATTGACAGCTCTATCTTTAGCGATATCTTGTAACAAAGAGCAATTGAAATTCAAATAGGAGTAAATCTCTTAATATTATAGCCGTCAATATGGGATAGCCCCGTTGGGCCGGCCTGACCTAGCCTAGAATTTGATAGGGTTGAGCTACGATTTTTGGAGTTCATTAAACAAAAGGATTTTTTAGCCCAACTTGAATAAATCCGTTGATTTGTGGGGCTTGAGAAATATGGATAAGATCGGCCCGTGGGGCAAATAAAAATTATTAAAAATAAAATAAAGTATTAAAAATAAGAAGAGTCTAAACTCAAAATCAGTTTAAAGATTGAAATACTATAATTGAAATACAAATTATGTTTATAAAATACGTATTATGTAAAATAAAATTTTCTTAAAATTTCTAGCAATCGCTATATAGGCCGTAGCCTATGGAATATGATCTTAGTTTTTGTGTTTTATTATGATCATTGGAAAACAATTAAGTTCATATTTTTATTTAGTTATTTATGTTTTTACTTGAAATCAAACTTAATAAATATTATAATGATAATTTATCTGTGGATTTGATTAACAAGTAGTAACACAAACACCATGTAATATTATCTTGTCGATATTTATGATAATATTTTTAAATTATAGTTTAATTTAAAAAATTATAAAAAATACATTTTTACGAAAAGAGGGCTGACTCGGCAAGTCCGTAGCATTTCCTGACCCACTCCAAAAATGAGTTAGCCTGACCTGACCCGTCAAATTTTAAAACATGTATCAATTAGCCCGAATGAGATAGTCAGACCATATTGTTAGCTCTACGTACTCAAGTTTCTTTTTAAAAGTGTCTTCATAAAAAAATAAACTTTGAATAGAGTTTTTAATTAGATTTTAGAGAAGAAAAGAAGAAATGTATAGATCTAAACATATATTTCTTAAAAGTCTTGGAATGGGTTATTCCTTGGACAATAATAGTATTTAGCTTTACAAAAAATATATTTGGTAGGATACCTTTTTGACATGAATTAACACGAGCAGTTAATTTTAGGCTTTTTTTTTGTAATTTTGCTGAAAAGTGAAGGGTGATTGAGTAGATTCATTTATTTCTTATACACAAAGTACCCTTTAAAGTAAAACTACTTTGAATATATCAAAATCACTACTTTTTGAAAAGTGAAATCACTTCTTTAAAGTCCAACCCATAATTATTACTTTTCAATTCACACTGCCTAAGAAATTGGGATACATAAAGAATGTGTTAAAAGTTTCGTTTCTTTCTCATTCTCCTTATTTTGTATCTTTTTGTACTTTTTTTTTCCTTTAAATTTCTTCATAATTTTTTTATCATTCTTATTAAATGTATTTATTCATCAAACTTGAAAACTTCATATTTTTAGTAGGAATGTTTTGCTCGTGATTTAGTTTGGATCATTTTTAATTAAACAAAAATAAATTTAATTAATTTGATTTTTCAAATGTTAAATTCAAGTCAAATTAATTAAGTCAATTTTTCATCACTTAACTTTTTTATTTTTCTTGCTATTTGATTTTTGTGGACTTCTAAAAAATATACGATGCTATAATTTTGTTAAGGTACATATATATAGGATCCTTCAAAAAAAAAAATTACGCGTGATCTAAAAATTTAATTATTTTAAAGAAATATGATAATATTATTTCCAACGATTTTACTATTTTCTTACAATATTAAAGATAATGATATATTAAGATATCTTGTTAATATTTGATTTAAATAAAAATAATCAATTAAAATAATAAACTGATATGAAAGAGTGTAAATACATTTTACGTAGAATGTTATTGCAGCGCTAATGGTTAAAGCTTAAATGAATAGTCTATAGGTCACAAGTTTGAATCTAGGTTAGGTCTCAATTTTAGGTATTTTTTTTTAAAAAGTAGACTCATTGAAGCTATTAGGATTTAAATAATTTTTGATATATTACTTTGGTAAATATGATTGTAAAAGTTTATATTTGAATTGTTTCACAAAAATTAAAGATTTTTCACTATTATAAGTTGAATCATTATGATGACAATAAATGTAATAGATATAATATTATATGAGTTATGCTCCCTCACAAATACAAGTCAATTGAATGTGATTATATATGCATGATCAAGTTATAATCGGATAATACCATTAGTTATGGTGCATGTCAATCTTTTATCAATTTATCTTCACATATTAGGAGTTATTAGACTTTATTTATTAATAATATCACATTTTAAATTTCAAGTGATATTCGAGTAAATACATTGCCTTACGTAATTATGAATGAATGCTATTGCAGCGAGAATGGTTAAAGCTTAAATTAATAGTCTATAGATCACGAGTTCGAATCTAGGTTATGTCCCAATTTTTAGGTCTTTCTTTTTTTTTTAAAAAAAAACGGAAAAGGGCCTAAAATACCCTTAAAGTATTGGAAATGGTACAAAATTACCCTCCATCCACCTATTGGCTCCAAAATACCCTTCTCACCCACCTATTGGGTCCAAAATACCCTTGTCATCCACCTTTTGATTCAAAATTGACCACTTATTTAACGGTTTTATATTTAAACTATTTAAATATTTTTTTAAATACGTGGCACGCAACTATATGTTATAATTTAACTTATTAGTATAATTTATAAATCAATCCACTACCCACCCACTACTAATTAAACCCCTCCAAATTAATACACCCGTCACATTATTAATGCAACAAGAAAAAAGCTACTGCCAATTGAGTGTTTTTAAAAATTTGAAGCGAAAATATCTATAGAAGTAAATTATCATATGTTAAGTGTCTAAATAAAAATTACCGATAAACTTAAAAGTCTGACTTACGTCTCAATTATGTGATGTTACTTCATAGTTAACTTTTTTTCAAAATAATATATTAAAGGTTTTAAAACAAATCATAAATATTTATAAAATTATATTTTAAAAAAGTGCATGAATTAATTCGAAATGTATTACTTCTTTACCTTTAATCATAAATTTTTAATTCAATCTTGAAAGAGAATCATATTGAAAGTGTCCTCCTAAATAAGCGGCTCAACCTATATTTCATTGGGGCTTCGATTCGAACTCAAATAATTTTGAATGTCATTTTCAGGAATCTATAATTTCATCGTGTTTTAGTAGTGTTTATGACAATTTTGATATTATAATTGGATTATTAATTGGGTAGGGTTTAGTTAGTAATGAGTGGGTAGTGGGTTGATTTATAAATTATATTAATAAATTAAATTATAACCAATAGTTGAACGCCAAGTATTTTAAAAAATATTTAAAGAGTTTAATTTTAAAATAATTAAAAAAGTAGTCAATTTTGAACCCAAAGGTGGATGACAAGGGTATTTTGGAGCCAATAGGTGGATGAAAAGGGCATTTTGGAGCCAATAGGTGGATGGAGGGTAATTTTGTACCATTTTTAATACTTCAAGGGTATTTTAGGCCCTTTTCCGTAAAAAAAATAGACTCTTGAAACTTTTAGGATTAAAATAATTTTTAAATCCATTTTTTTTTTTGGTAAATAAGATTGTAAAAGTTTATATTTGAATTGTTTCACAAAAATTAAAGATTTTTAATTATTATAAGTCGAATCATTATGATGAAAATAAAGGTAATGGATATAGTATTATATGACTTATGCTCCCGCACAAATACAAGTTAATTGAATGCGATTATATATGCATGATGAAGTTTTAATTGGGTAATACAATTAATTATGATACATGTCAACCTTTAATCAATTTATCTTCACATTTTAGTAGTTATTAGACTATATTTATTGATGATATTTCATTTTAAATTTACTAGTGATATTCAATAAACAACTGATATGAAAGAGAGAAAATACATTTACTTTCGTAATTATGAATGAACGTTATTGCATCACAAATGGTTAAAACTTAAACGAATAGTCTATAGGTCACGAGTTCGAATCTAAGTTTAGGTCTTCAATTTTAGGTATTTTTTACTTTTTTTTAAGTCTATAGGTCACGAGAATTTTTCAGTGTTTTTTTCAGGCCTATCATATGCACCATCAGAATCTTCATGATTTTGGGACAACAAACTATCATCCTCATCTAACCCCAAAACATTTTCAATTCTTTGTTTAATTGACTATTCTGACTTTTATTAAAATTATATAAATCTAACAACAAAATAAAATCTTGAACAACAAATGAATCAACAAAATCAAAATCAACTGATGAGTGAAGTAAATAAGAAAAAAAGAGTAAAGTAAGAGAGAGAGTAAATAAGAAGAAAAGTCAAGAGTGATTTCTTTTTTGGAGGGAAAAAACAAGCGATTTTGAAGCCAAAAGGCTATTTAGTCATTTATTCCTGTCTTGTCAATTCATGCCAAAAAAGTGTCTTGCCGTTTAGCAATACTCTTAGATTTAAAACATTGAGTTCATAAAGAATTTTCAGTCTTTAATCTCTACCATCTTTTAGCATTGAAAGCATGTGAAATATCAATTGATCTTTTGAAACCCAATAAATCAAAATATGATGACATAAGTGTCAAAAACACATTTAAACTTGTCTCTTTTTTTGAGTTTCATACCTAAATTATTACTTTTTAGTTTGAGAAGTCACCTCAGTGGTGTGTGTAATACACTCTATTTTATTTGGAAAAAAAACTTGACACATGACATTTCACATGGATAAAATATTCTACTTTAACAAAAACTAAATAACAAACTATTAATATTAATTAAAAATTAAAGATTAAAGAATTACTATAAAAAAATTAATTTTTTTCTTACCCCACTCCACCACCTCCTCCACGTAACCCCCCCCCCCCGAAAAAAAAAATAAAAAAATTTGATATTATTTTATTTTGAAAGAATTAAAATTTTACCCCGATTTTGTGTAACCTTCCGCTCCTAATTTTTATTCTTTTTTACGTTTTTCTCATTTTGTGTTAGATATGTATGTACATATATTTTTAGAAAATAAATTTCTACTAGTGTATCAAATATAACATAAATAAGTAAAAAAAATAAAAAATATTTTTGATATGTTTATATCTAACACAAAAAATGAGAAAAAAATTGAAAGCGCAGGGTTAAATGGGGTGGGTAGAATTATTTTTTAAAAAATAATATCTAAAATAGTATTTGATTGTGGGGGGGGGGGGGGAGATGAAGTGGAAAAACTTAAAGTCTTTTATAAAAGAAATTTAAATAAAAAAAAACTTTAAAAAGTGGCCAACCGGGGGGGGGGGGGGGGAGGGATGAAGTGAGGTAAGAAATATACTTTACATTTTATTCCATAAAAGAAATAATATTTTCTTGGATAATAATTTTTAAATTATAACTAATACTAATAATTTGTTTAACTTTTGTCAAGATTGAATGTTTTTTCCATGTGAAGTGTGATATGGTAATTTTTTAAAATAAAAGAGAGAGTGTATTAACACACCATGATGTAATGGTATAAAAGAGATAGATGTGTTTCTCAAACTAAAAAGTGATAGTTTAAGAATGAAACTCACACTCTCAATAGTTTAGGTACGAAAGTCAATAAAAAGTATATTTTAGGTGTGTTTTTAAGACTTATCTCAAATATGATTTATGATAATAGTTTTGCCACCAGAGAAAAACTTACCTTTCCAACTATAAAAATAAAATAAACGAACTTTTAGGGCGTGTTTTTCCATTTTTCTATGTTTAATAAATTAAAATATTTGGAAAATATTTTATCTGTTATAAACATATTTGTATTATAGTGAATGTCTAATTATGTGGAGTCCTTTTAAGATATGGTTATGAATCCTACTTGGGGACAAAGTTATGTTTACGCTATAAATAAAGGGGTTTTCCTTCATTATAAAGAAGATCTATGAATCCTGAATATACTCCAAGATGAATAGCAAGTCTTTTCTCTCTTCTCCCTACTTTATTATTCTTCTAAATTCATATAGTTTCATAACACGTTATCAACACGATTGTTCTATTCTTAAAGAATTATGATAGAAGACGAGAAAAGTGCTAAAAAGATCTTGCATTATGCAAGAAGGTTGCAATAAAGTCTTATATCTTCAAGGTATGATTTATCTTTACGTTATAATTATTTATGTGACAGATCTGGGAAGTATCATATGCTTTAAGTATTTAAAGAAACTTGTCAACTTTTTATACATTTAATTTTAATCGATTGAGAAGAGAATTTCTTAATTTATTTTAATAATTAAATAAGCATAATTTAGTGAAAGGTATGTTTTCAATCTTTTTATATGAGGTATGCGATCTATTAAGCTATATTTATTAACTACTAATGTTGATTATAAGAAATCAATAATCTCAATTTTGTGTGTTATTATAATATATGATCATATTAATGATCATCAAAAGTGATAAAATTGCAATTATTTTGAAGGCTTGAGGTTGAGCCTTATTAAGGGTAAGACGATAAATTAAATTTTATCTCACCAAAAGAATAAGACGATGGATTTACATTCAATTGCACCAAGAGGGTAAGACATTGGGTTAAAATCCTAGTGCACCATGATGAAAAGGTATTGAATTCAAGTTCCATCGATTCATGATCTAAGATATTTTTTATATGGAAAAGATATTGAATTTGAGTCTTAATGCATCATATTGATGATATAATAATGACTAAAGAAAACTAATGTGTTTTTGATGAGAAGTCATGAAATTTACGAATTTGCTTCATTACTAAATTGAATGTGGTAGTAGTGTATAATATGTCTGAAAGAAGACAAGTGATTGAATAATACACATAAATATGGAATGAGGTACTAAACTTATCATAATTTGATATGCTCACATGTTTGTGTTTCATTCACAAAGAATGAGAAATTTTGATAAATGCTAAAAATATAGATTCGTTCTTTAAAGGTAATGAGGTGTAAGTCACCATGCTAGACATGAAAAAGATTCCGACCTTTGGTCAATGATGTGGTATCACCAAGAATGTCTCTAAGAAGACATGTATTATAGAAAAGTTTCATACTTTATCTTCAGGCTTGTATTGGACAAAAATTAGTGCAATTGAGGCACATTCTATGATAAATAAGAAGTGTACTAATTCCAATACTTTCTTAATTTGATATGATTGTCTGGGACATCATTATTCTATAATGTTTAGACGAATTATGGAAAATTAAAATGGACATTCATGGAAGAACCTAAAATTCTTTTAAATGGTGTATTTTCTTGTACTACTTGTTAGCAAGTCAAGTTAATTGTGAGACCATCATAAACGAAAGTTGAGATTGAATCCCCTGCGTTCTAGGAACGTATACAGATATTTGTGGACCTATTCATTCACCTAGTGAATTGTTTAGATACTTAGTGATCCTAATAAATGTTTCTTCTAGATGGTCTCATCTGTGCATATTGTTCTCTCGCAACTTGATGTTTGCAAAAGTATTGACATAAATAATATGATTACATACACATTTTTCTGATAATCAGATCAGTCTATTCAGTGATGGGATCATGACTCACCTTTAGAAGAGGTAGAATAATTGAGAAAAAATAATCTGAAATTTACTCCAGGAGTATTAAAGTTGAAATTTTCTCATATAATAATAATAAATTGGAAATTTACTAAAGCAAATATACACATGGCATAGTAAACTTGGAGTTTACGAATACTAATAATTTATTAGTTGGCATGAATAATTTGATCATCCCAAAGATGTGCATACTGAGTAATGGACATACATTAATAAAACTAGAAGATTCTTGAAGAATTCTTTTGTTGTTTGTTCTCATGACAAGTTGATTGGATCAACTAATGTTGAGACTAAATCCCTAAATTCTGAAAAGTATTAAAGGTGAATATGGACCCGTTCACCTATCATGTGATATGATAAAGAAATGCATCTATAATATAATCACATGTGCGTTTGTTGGCAACTTGGAGTTTGATATTCACAAAATTGTTTGTGCAAGATAATTGAGCTAAAAACATAACTTTCAGAATATGAAATTAAGATAATTCATCTTGATATATATAAGATGATGTGACATTAAATATCTCAGTGAAATCATTGCTTATGAAAATAAAAGCTACACGTGTTTATCTGAAATATGATACCGCATACAAAAGTAATTATGCGCATTAAATCAATAAATTATGATCAGATTTTTTTTTCAATTGATTTATGGTCAGGGACCAAATATTTTTCATCAGATTATTTTGGTATGTGGTATATAATCAATGAAATACAATGATGCACAAAGATAGATTCTAAAAAGATTGAAATATATGTTAGTTTGTCTAACATAAGGGGGAGATTAAGCAACACAAGAGTTGTAAATACTCCTATTATATGTCCCTTAAGGATAGAGTCTACGAGATGCATGAAGCATGATAGACTAATCGAATTTGAGTAAAATAATTCTTGAAAAAAAGGGGAGGATCAAAGAATCAAAATGATCATAATAAGGAGAAAATGTGCTCTTGGAGAGCCTACGACATAACACTTTATGAAACCTCATGAGAGGGGTAGCTACCTAAAAATAATGAAGTGATGAGATCTCAATAAGTTTTATCGTATTATGAATCGATATAAAATGATATATCGTTGACGATATCTTTGATACGAAAGCGCGCAATATTATGAAAAAATTATGAGGATATGAATTTTACATCTATTAAAGTATGTTGGTGTAGAAATAATTATCAAGTGAAAAGTGGAATGGTGCATCTTGGTAAGCTTAAAGCTTATTTAACTTGCAATCTAGTCACTAGAAGATGTCATACATCTAATATTGAATGTTGTCACTTGACAAAATCGATATGGAAATATATGTTGGGTTCAAAATCTAAATCATATACAAGGTTTTGAAAAACTTGTTTATCATCCTCATAAGGATTAAATAGATTCAAAATGCATAGAGCATATACAAGTATTATTACGCAAGCAGGGGCGGAGCCACATAGGCTCCAGGGTGTCCAGAAAAAAATGTCATATATACACGTAAAATTTTAATTTAATATTGATATATATAAAGTTGGACCCCCTAAAATAACTAAACAAGACGCAGTCGAGTTGGCAATGCCTAGCGCATCCCTACACTTTATCCGGATTCGATTCCCCGCAGGGAGTTTTATTTTTTATAGTTATTTTTGACTTCTTGAATTTAATTAATTAAAAAGACATGCATAGTTTTAGCATGAACATTTAGTGGCGTATTGGTTAATTGTGTCATGAATCCCTCCATTGACCCAAGGTCAAATCCCCTTGAACACTAATAATTTTTTTCCAATAAAAATTGAATTGTTTCCTTAAATTTTAATATCTTTTCACTATGGAATAAGATTTCCTAAAATTTAATACTTTTTCCTTGTGAATTTTTTTCAATTAAAATTAAATTATTTCCTTAAATTTTAATACATTTTCCTTGTAGAATAAGATTTCCTTCAATTTTAATACCGTTTCCTTGTAAAATAAGAGTTCCTTAAAAAAAAATTTAAAAATTTCTTATGGAATAAGATTTTCTTTCTCTATAAATACAAGACGCAATTACCCAAATGAAGTATATTAAAAATGACTTGCGAAACCGAATGGATGATGAGTTTTTAGACTGTTGTATAGTGGCTTATGTAGAAAAGAAAGTATTTCGTACTATTTCTAATGAGTCTATTATAAAAATATTTCAGGATATGAAACCTCGTCGTATACAATTGTAAAAATATTTTTGAATCATGTTTTCAATAGTAGTTTATTTTTTTATGTTAGTTTTGAATTATACACTTGTAATTCTATTAAAAATATTCTTATATTCAATTAAATATTGTTTAACTTGATTATTGTTTTGGTAGTTTAAATTATCATTTTATTTTTTTAAAATACTATTAAAAGTTTGGACACCCTTAATGAAATTCCTGGCACGCCACTGTATGCAAGTTGATAACTAAAATTTAAAATCTTGAAGAGTTTTCAAAAGACAATAGATTATTTCCTTAAAGAAGTTGAAGTAAGGAATTTGCATAAATTTTTTATCCTGAAGGGAAGATTCATAAAAGGAGATAGAAGGAAGCATATTTCGTCAAAGTTTTTCTACACTCATGAGCTCCCAAGAACGGCAACATCAACATGCAACATGTTTGTTCAAGTAATAATATAATTGATTTATCCACCAAGTCTCTACCAACTACAACTTTCAAGAAGATGGTGCACAAACTTGGAAAACGAAGATTCAAGTCTCTGGATTGACGTTCTCATTAGGGGGAGTTAATACGTGATGTACTCTTTTTTCCTCACAAGGTTTTGTCCCATTGAGTTTTCCTTGTAAGGTTTTTAATGAGTCATCCATAATGTGTATTATTAGATATGTGTACTCTTTTTCCTTCACTAGATTTTATCTAGTAAGGTTTTAACGAGGCACATAATCTATCGACATCCAAGGGGGAGTGTTATAAACATATTTGTATTATAGTGAATGTTTAATTATGTGGAGTCCTTTTAGAATATGGTTAAGAATCCTACTTGGGGACAAAGTTATGTTTACCCTATAAATAAAGGGGTTTTCCTTCATTGTAAAGAAGATCTATGAATCCTAATATACTCCAAGATGAATAACAAGTCTTTTTCTCTTCTCCCTACTTTATTCTTCTTCTAAATTCATATAGTTTCATAACATTATCGCAGGGGCGGCTCAAACCCGTTGGTGGCCTAAGGCAAAAATCAAACTAGAGGCCTTAAAAAAAATATAAATGATTTTATTTTAAATCTATTTTTCTAGCTTTTTGAGATGCAAAGTTGTTAATAATTTTTGTGTAGTTAATCTCTTCTAATAATTCTTTTTCAATCGATAATATAGTTAAATCACTTAATCTTTCTTGAGACATTGACGATTTTAAACACTATTTACAATATCAAATAAAAAATATAATAAACATAAGACACAAACTAAAAATAATATTAGAAATTAGAATAATATTACCGTATTCAAAAGCTATGAAGACTTGATTTCCGAAAATGAATGGAGCTGCTGTAATATATTTTTTCTCCAAATTTAAAATATAAAATATCATTAAGAGCAAGTAAATTCTTAACCTTTGAATAAGAGACTAAGAGAGATATAATATTAGAAAGGAGAAAGTGAGAAGAAATAAAGGAGAGGAGGATAAAATATATAAAAACAAAATTAAAAAAATAAGATAAAAAAAGTACACAATTTTTTATTGAAAAGTTGAAAAGTCAATTACTTCAGCCTTTTAACCTTTATACTTTTTTTTTATCCGTTTGCATTTGTTATATGAGATTTAATTTATTACTTTTAATTTAATCTAATTAAATAAAAAATGAGGCCCCCAATTTAGGCGAATGACTTTTTTTATAAATTAAGGAGCCGCCCCTGCATTATCGAAGAAAACAAACTCCTTAAGAATGAAAAAAAAGACTTTTCTAATGTAAGTATGACTTGCATAAGTGACATTTTAACTTTACTATCTCCTCTCCATCCACTCAACCCTTACCCTACCTCTAAATCTTCACTATTCATCCATATCTGCCTCCATAAAATTTTGTTAGGTAATATATAAATATTCTTGGAATAATATTTTCGTACTTACTTATCAAACATTAAAGAATAAGTAAGAAGATTTTCTAGAAGATCATTTTTCATGAAAAACATATTTCTTAGTACCAAACACAAGTTTTAGCAAACTATAGTGTATACTAATGTTTGTTTGGTACTTTGGTTGCTCCGCGGGCAAGGGCGGACCTAGAGGTTGTCAAGGATATATCTCTATATGATATTGAACCTCCTGAATATAAGATTAGAGGTTGGTTAAGTGGTTGAGTGGTTTAAAACTCGCCTTAAGATTTCAAGATCAAATTTAAACACTACTCTTATTTTTAACCCCTTAATAGAAATACTGGATCCGCCACTATGTACGGGTGTAACTTTTTGGCACAGAAAACGCGGGAGAAGGGATATGTCTCCCTTTTCTCAATTATCCATCAATTTCCCATGTTACGTTTGTCTAATAATAAGACCACGAATATTCTTTTCTTTAAGGATTAAGAATAATACAACACAAAAAGTTAGAACAACACATAGTATTAATCTATAGTGTCCTTCATTTAGCAAACACGTTGTTGTACACATTATTATATTGAAAGGAACTGTATTTAAGAATAGTGGATGTATTGTTTCTATTAGTAATATGAAAGTATATAACTAGATAATAAAAAGAAAGACAAGGACAGCCCTGTCTGGAATCATGTTCAAAGAAGGCTGCTAGTTGCCTGTCTTTGTTGCAAATTTCATATAAACAGAGACAACTAAATAATTCTTTTGAAAAAGAAAAATGAAAAAAAAAGTTCGATATATCTTTTAACTATGCAATTTAGAGTTAGATATATTTCTTGTTACAAAAGTGTTCATATCAGGGGCGTATGCAAGATGGGATCACCGGATGTACTTAAGCCCATAATCCCTTCCGAAACCATATATATATATAGTAATGTTATATATTTTTTTTAAAAATAATTAAATTTAGATGTTTGAACTCATGTTTAAAGTACCATATAATATCGTGGATGATAATTGGGTGTCCCTGACTAAAGGAGGTTAGAAATTTGATTGTTTCTCTATATCTTGTTTTATTTTTATTTCTAAAATTGGGTCACACCTCTCTAAGAGATTTTGGATATATATAGAAAAAAGTAATTTTGAACTTATAATTTTAAAATTTTAATAGCTTTCAGTGATAAGAACTTAAATATCAAATTGATCAAATACATATCTTAGATTCACGTTTTCATAATAATGCACTCATCATTTCAAAATCCTAAATACGCCTTATTACATTAACATTACACAAATAACTTATGTTTAGTCAAATTAGTTGAATGACTTTTTTAATTACGGAAATATGAATATTTAGTCTACTTTTGCGGTATAAGATATAATTTAATGATGTTTTGCTTATAAAAGTTAAATTTAATGACTTAAGCATTATCACGTTGAGTGATTTTTCTTTATGAGTGAAATTAATTCAATAAGTTTGGTGCAAATTGAATGAAATGACTGATTTTGGAGAAACAAAAGAGAGATAAAAAGTAAGAAGATGTTGAAGCAATGATGCATGTATAGAGATGGTGACAAAAGAGCCAGCACATAATGACTTTAGCAAGTTAACACACGAAAGGTTTTCCCTCAAAACCATGCAAGAATTATGGGACTGACTTTTCTTCATTTCTCCGTCCATTTTTATTTGTTCAATTTATAAAATCACAAATAATCTAGCATATTATGTTTATTCTATTTTTGCTATTAAACACTATTCATTATACAAAATTTATATGACTTATATTAAAAAGGGTAATTTGGTAAAATTACCTTAATTATTTACTGTTTTTTAATTTTTGTGTAAGTGTGTCAAGTCAATAGTGTACAACTATTATTGAACAAGGAGAGTATATAAAAAAACACTCCTCCGTTCTAATTTATATGAGGCAGCTAGATTTAGCACAAAATTTAAGAAAGAGAAAATAATTTTTATATTTGTGGTCTAAAATAAGTCATATGTAAAATGTCTGAAATATATTCGAACTTCATCGAAATTGTTGTAACCCAAAAATTGGAAATGACATTTTATCCCCTGCACTATTTAATAGTGTAATTTAAATGTATATATGTGTTCACGCGGACATCATAAATATTGCATAATTATAAATAGTAATGTATCCATTTGGGCACATATATAACATTAAAATACACTATTAAATAGTGTAGGGGGTAAAAGGTCCTCCATAAAGTTTGATATCGTAACAACAATGTCGACCAAAGTTAGGATATTACCATTTTCTCAATTATATATATATATATATATATATATATATATATATATATATATATATATATATATATATATATATATATATAGCACAGGCTAAGCTCCTCCCACTAATTTTTTGTAAGTTAAATATAGTAGAATGTTGAGTTGAAGTTTTGATGGGAGAAGGAAGGAAATTCATCAGTCCAAACAAGGGGGTTTATTTGGACTGATCTTTGCTGCTGAATCATTGGTTCATCACCATATTTACATATACAAGGATATATACATATGTTGTTGCACCAATGATGCAGGAGCTGAGTTCAGTTGTGGCTACCTTTTCTTGGACTGAAGGGTTTCCTTCTCAACCCCAACCATGCATAGTGCTCGTTATCGCAGGTTTTAAATTTAATAGGTTCAATCATTCATCATCTTCTTTACACTTTTTTTCTTTTACAAATATCAATGCGAGTAAATTAACCTTTTTAGCTTTATAGAATCTAATTGGATTAGCCTATTCTTTCTTGATCTTATATTAGATGGGAATGAATGAAAAAACATTTAATCATCGATGAATCTGAAATTTAAGCAACACTCTCTCTTCCCAAGTTTTTCGTTAAAAGTTCTAGCTCCATCAAAAGGATATAACACATAAAAACTCTCAGATTCACTAACTTTATGAGGTCAAACATTTGCCATGTATTTGGAATTTAATAGTTTTTGTTACCTAGTGATGTTTTTTTACATGTACATCAAAGTTCCATGTTAAAAAAATATAGGGTTTAACTGTGAAACTCATACTTACCATCATTATCAAGATTGAAGCGTTATTATGAGTCTCTAATTTTCCTCCTTTTACTTTCTGATAATATATATGCATTACGATATGTTTTATGCTAATTTTTTTTGTTTTTTCTTATGTATAGTTACTATTGCTGCTGCTGGCTGCTGCCACATATAAGGATCATTGACTGATATATACGAATAAACGAACCCGGCTCTAATACGGACACTTTTTAAACCCATTTTGTAGGTGAACTACCTTTAAAAATTTTGTGATAAAGTTAACTTTGTTTATTGTAATTGTGGATGAAGTGCCCGTTTTGGTCTGTATTTTTAAAGAAAATCCTTTTTATTTGTAGCATTCAAAAACAATTCGTTTTGAGATCGGACTCCAAATAACCCTTATCTGCATTTTTAACAATTCACATGCATATAGGTTATATTTAAGTTTACAAGTGCATTTTAATTAATATACACCCAAGCAACTAACAAAGGCAATAGGAACTGGCCTCTTTTTCTTCTTTTTTTGGTTTGGAGTATCAGTTTCACTTGACATTAATACCTAACTAAAAATAATAATAACAATAATAATAATAATTTTTTGAGTGATTTTACCCCTATAAGTATTTATTCTATTTTAAAGTTTTGCTTCTTATGGTGTTAAATATCGAAATAGGCTGGTCTTATAATTTTTTAATTTCAGTTTTACACAAGTGTTTAGTGTTTCTAATCCTACCACAACTCTATTTTAATACGTTTGCATTAATCAGACTGAGAAATATTGTAAAGAAATATATACCTACGATAATAATAACAAGAACCTTTATTGCTGAATTAAATAGATCAAATGTAAATCATAACTTTATAGTCGAACGGATATCTTAATCCTAGCAAGGCACATGACGTCTTTTTGAAAATTTTGATCAATTTTATGCCCTTTTCCTTCTGACTATTTAGTAAAGTGTATTAAGAAAAATAATGCATATAATAATTTTATATATTATTAATATTTTGTTTGATACATTTTTTAAGTTACATATAACTAATGCTTACTCACTTATATTACTCTATTTGATATTAAGATATGTATAACTAAAATACATGAAAATTCAGTATTAGTAACACAAACGATTTTATAAATGCATTAGCATGTTAAAAATACAATTGCCCCTCAAAATCTTTTTCATATCGTTTCTAGTTTCCTCCATGTGTGGAGGGTATTTCTATAAACAAATATTTTTTATTAAAAAGTATGCAATGCATGTTATTTTTAATACACCAAACCAGACATTGCATAAAGAAATAATTTCAACATAATTACTAGCATTATTAATACAACATATTCAACACTGTTCTTATGTACTGCTAAATATATAGACACAACCTTAACTTCCATTATTTTTTTAAGAAACAAAATTAACAAATGTAAACTACACATAAAAATTCAAAGAAAAAGAAGTTTAAATGTATATAACATAATCTGACAATATTCAACAAAGTTTGGCAAAAAGAACATGGCACACACCCAGAAAGTAGCTTCAATCATTAATTCAGTCTGACCAAAAAAACTCTTCACTTTTACTTTCTTATTTTATTCACATTTGATCTCCTCAAACAGAATTTTCTTAAGCAAGGTAACAACTAACACTTAACCAAAACCCAAATGTAAAATATTACATCCACGCCCATGCTAAAGCTACAGTACAACAATGCTCTTAACTAAGAAGCAGCAGTGCTTGCATACAACAGGGTGAAAAATATTTCTATTTCCGGTATGTCTTGGATAACTTGGATATACCTGTTTCTATTGGGCTCTTCGAGTAGGATCTGATCCATGTGAGCGATTCGTGGAAGAAGTTTAGCTAATGGCATACCTGATGTTAAATTGGCATCACCACATAAGACACTTGTGTCTTCCATCAGTACATCCACAGCTGCTTTTAGTAATATGTCTACAATATTCTTGAATTCGGTACTGCCCAACAAAAAGTTGGACTGTGAGTATATTACTAACAAACTTACCACAAAGGCACAAGCCAAGAAGATTGATATTGAAATGGCATGTAGGAGAAACTCAAAACATTGAATATTTTCCTTAGTTTTTGAATTCAGATGCTTTACCGGGGGGGAATGAGGGCTAGCTGCAAGAAGGGAAATTCATTTGACATTATTCATGATAAAATCAGCTTGAGAAGATGCAAATTTACATCAGTTCCTTCCATTATTTATGATAATGATAAAAAATGTATACATGAAAAGTACTTCACTATGCCATGCTCCAAAGCAAGTAACCTGTTATGAAGTAGTCTTTTCACATAACTTCCAGAAAGTAGCACTTTCCACATGATTGATCATGCTAACTAGTGCAGATAAGAAACTTATATTTGACTCGCAACATAATGATGAACTTAAATTACCTAAGTGAATGTTAAAATGCTAAACACGGGTATAGCAAGAAAAGTGTGTACCTTGACAACACTGCTCGTGTCTCCAGCATAAGTTGTTCAAATTTGGATGCAATAGACGGATCTGTGCTGCCAGTGCTCGAGGTTACACCTAAGTTATTTGGCTTAGAGTCCTCTGGCATCAAAAAACTCAGCCAGTGATGAGGACTTCCCCTGCTCATGAAGGTGTTCAATATCTGAATAACACTATCATGAAGTACAGTAGTGTTGAAGAAATCCTTCAGCTGTTTTCTGCAAATTAGAAGTTCTGAGTTGAATATAAAGATCTTTCAGGCAAGATATATAGCTTTCAGATATACATGTGGACGTGGTGGATATAACAAAGAGTAATCTGCACAAATTTTTGGTTCAAGAAGAAGAGTTAAATGTGTCAGTTTTGCTGAATGCCTCTCAAAGTGAGAGTCTTTCCATTATATAGAGAGAATAAATATTACAAATCCCTAAAGATCCGTCATTCCTATCCCTAAAGATCAGCTATTCTATTTCTACAAATCTGCTATTCAATCCCTCCAAATCCGCTATTCTATCACAATATTTATTCCTTTGATTCTACAACAAATCTATATGATCATGCTAATTTATATCACTATCTAATTACATTAATATATACAATTATTTAGATTTTCATCATGCTAACATCCCCCCTCAAATTGATGCCGGTGGATCAAGAAGCATCAATTTGCCTACTAGAAACTGATGGCGTTGTCGTGCCATAGATTTTGTAAACGCATCAGCTATTTGAAGATCACTGGACACATGTGGAAGAGTAATGACTCCTTTATCTACAGCTTCTCGTATATAATGACAATCTACTTCGATGCGTTTGGTCCTCTCATGAAAAACTGGATTAGTAGCAATCTGAATAGCACTTGTATTATCAGCATGGAGAGGAGTAGGATGAGATTGAGGAAATCCAATCTCAGCAAGTAATCCACGAAGCCATACAACCTCGGAGCAAGCAGTAGACATGGATCGATATTCAGCCTCTGTTGAAGATTTTGACACACGATCTTGCTTTTTACTCTTCCACGATATCAATGACTCTCCAAGAAACATACACCAACCAGTGACTGAACGACGAGTATCAGGACATCCCGCCCAATCAGAATCACTAAAAGCATTAAGACGAATAGGAGAACCACTTGGAAAGAACAATCCACGAGTAGATGTTCCTAGAAGATACCGAATGATGCGACGAACAGCCACCAAGTGGAGATGACGGGGAGCTTGCATAAATTGGCTAACTTGTTGCACTGCAAAAGAGATATCAGGCCGAGTAATAGTAAGGTAATTTAGACTCCCAACTAATTGTCGAAACATAGTTGGATCAGGAAGAAGATCGCCTTTCTCACGACGATACTTCACAGTCAATTCCAATGGAGTATCTACAGAGGAGGAATCTTGAAGACCAGTCAAAGAAATCAGATCCTGAGTATATTTGTGTTGGTTTAGAAACACACCTGAAGCAACATTATGAACTTCCAAACCCAAAAAATATGTAAGAGTACCAAGATCTTTCATATGAAAAGAATCTTTAAGCTGCTGTTGGAGGCTAGTAATTAGTGAAGAATCAGTTCCTGTGATGATAATGTCATCTACATACACCAAAAGAAGAACACAACCTGTAGATGTTTTCCGAAGAAACAAAGACGAGTCATATTTGCTCTGCTCAAAAGAAAATTGTAGCAAAGTAGACCGGAACTTATCAAACCAAGCTCTTGGAGCTTGTTTTAATCCCATACAAAGACCGCTTCAACTTGCACACATCTGATGTAGGTGATGAGAACAAACCAGGTGGAGGTTTCATATAAATCTCTTCTTTGAGATCACCATGGAGAAAAGCATTTTTGACATCCATTTGATAAAGAGACCAGTTTTGTGAAGCAGCAATGGCAATAATAGTTCGCACCGTAGTCATTTTTGCTACTGGTGCAAAAGTCTCCTCATAGTCCACCCCATACTCTTGTCTGTTACCAAGAACAACCAATCGAGCTTTGTACCGATCAAGAGTTCCATCAGAATGAAGTTTAATTGAATAAACCCATTTACATCCAATAGGGCGAACATTTGAAGGACATGAAACAATGTCCCATGTGTCATTTTCTTTAAGAGCCAAAAGTTCCTCCTCCATTGCTTTTTGCCAACATTCAAGCTTGGAGGCTTGTGAGTAACCTGTTGGAATAGAGATGGTGGATAAAGTAGAAGAAAAACCATACCGTTTAGGAGTTTGAGACACTCTAGTAGATCGCCGAGGAGGCTCAAGAGGAGCAGGCCTTGAGAAAATCTCAGATTCTGGTTGGTTGTAGAGCAGTCTCAGGTGGCGGATCTGTTTCAGGATGGGGTAAAGTTGGCCGACGTCGTTCATACACAAATCCTGGTTTGAACCGCTTAGAAGACAATGACAAATCCTCGAAAGTAGGAAGAAGAGGAGAAATAGAAGATGACTCAATATGAGTAGGAAAAAAATACTGATTCTCAAAGAAAATAACATTCCTAGAAACACGAAATTTGTTAGAACTTGGATCATAACAAATAAATCCTTTCTGCGAAGTACTATAGCCCATAAAAGCACATCTAATAGACTGAACAGAGAGTTTATTGCGTTGAGAAGGAGGAAGGTGCACAAAACAAACACAACCAAATGTATGAAAACTATGATAGCTAGGATGCTTGTGAAAAAGACGATAATATGGAGACTCAAGGTTTAACACTTTAGATGGAAGTCTATTAATCAAATAGACAGCAGTAGACACAGCTTCAACCCAATATTTAGATGGAACAGAGGACTCAATCAATAAAGTACGAGTGACATCCAAAAGATGACGGTTTTTACGCTCAGCAACCCCATTTTGTTGTGGCGTGTATGGGCAAGAGCGTTGTGATACTATTCCTTTCTCAAGCAACAAATTATTGAATTCATGAGACATATATTCTCCACCAGAATCAGATCTTAATATTTTGATGCATGTGGAAAATTGAGTCTCAACGTAAGCCAAAAACTTCTTGAAAATGGAGAACACTTCAGATTTAGATCGAAGAAAATACACCCATGTAAACCGACTATGGTCATCTATAAATGTCACAAAATACTTGAAATGAGCATGAGGAATTACTGGTGAAATTCCCCAAACATCACTATGAATGATATCAAAACACTTTGCAGCACGACTACCAAAATTAGGAAAAGGAAGAGTTTTACTTTTGCCTAATTTACAAGTAGAACAATCAAATGAAGCAACTGAAAATTGATTTTTATTTCCCAATAAACCAGACTTGGACAAATGAGACAACACAATAGAATTTGGATGTCCTAGACGTTTATGCCAAACCTCATTCTTAGTAGTGGTGGAAGCAAAAGCCAGAACAGGAGGAACAGAAAAGTGTATAGGAAACAATCTTCCAACTTTAGGCCCCTTCGCGATTATCGTCCCCGACACCTGATCCTGCACAAGGCAACCATTACGAGAAAAGTTCACATTACAATTGTTATCTACCAATTGGCCAACCGAAATAAGACTAGTGGAGAGCTTTGGTGATACAAAAACATTCTTGAAAGTTTCAGTAATATCCCCAACCTTGGTAATAGGTAAATTACTATCATTGGCAACCTGAATTTGTGTTGGACCATTATACTCACGGATGTTTTTGAGTATATCAGTTGAGTTGGTCATATGATTGGAAGCGCCAGAATCAACAAGCCAAAATTTAGATATTACCTCATTACTTTGTAGTCCCAAAGTTGAAAATGCTGACATCATTTGTTGTACCATTTGAGGAGTAATAACTTGTCCTACCGAAGATGAGCTATGTGTAGTGGAATCATTTATCCCAACTTGGAAAGCCTTTGTCCTACGGTTTTGAGGATGTGTGGGACACTCTTTGATAATGTGTCCTTGTTGTTTACAATAATTACAGAACTTCTTGCCACAATTGCGAGCAATATGACCATATTTCTTGCAACTGTAGCATTGAGTTCTAGTCATATCCACGCCCCTTCCTTTCCCTTGAGCTGCAAATGCAACAGTGACAACATTTCCTTGATGAAAAACATTTTGTGTGACGAGACGCTGCTCCTCACGAAGTAATTCCCTAAAACAGACATCCAACGAGGGAGATGGATCACGACTCATCAAGTTGGAGCGAACACTTTCAAAGTCAGATCGTAATTTCATCAAAAATTGATCTCGCTTGCTTTGTTCATGAACTCCTTGAATGATGGAGAGAGATTCAGAAGGTATTTTAGCATAAACGATATCGGTAAATTCAGCCCATAAGTTCTGAAATCTAGAGAAATAATCTTGAATAGAGAGATCTCCTTGTGAATACATAGCAATTTCATGCTCTAACTGAAAGCGCCTTGCGCTATGGTCTTGGTTGTAAACCTTTCGTAAATAATCCCACATGGCCTTTGCTGTCTTGTATGGCCTGAGATTAAGAACAATAAGAGGATCAATTGACCCTAAAATCCATGTCATCACCCGAGCATCTTTAACCTTCCATTGACCGAGCTTTTTAGGATCGATAGGAGTAGGATCGCTTCCATCTATATGTCCCCATAATTCTTTTCCGGTGACAAATAGTTGGAATTGAAATTCCCAGGCGGAGTAATTTTTTCCCGTGAAACAAACATGGAAAGACTCAAACTGATATGACGACATGTTTTTGACAAGCTAAGGAAGATAGAAATGCAATGATGCAAAATAGCCAAAATGAAAAGAGACTAAGATTCCAAGATGCCTTAACTTCCAAGATACTTAGGACTAACTGTTGACTAACAGTAAGCAGAACCAAAACTTCCAAAAAAAATTCTGGAAGGAACCACAGATGAAGGACACTAAGAATCAAAGCACTGAAAAAGGCTCTGATACCATGTCAGTTTTGCTGAATGCCTCTCAAAGTGAGAGTCTTTCCATTATATAGAGAGAATAAATATTACAAATCCCTAAAGATCCGTCATTCCTATCCCTAAAGATCAGCTATTCTATTTCTACAAATCTGCTATTCAATCCCTCCAAATCCGCTATTCTATCACAATATTTATTCCTTTGATTCTACAACAAATCTATATGATCATGCTAATTTATATCACTATCTAATTACATTAATATATACAATTATTTAGATTTTCATCATGCTAACAAAATGTACCTTTCTATTAGCTCTAAAGCTCTCTTAAGTTTTAATGATGACACTTTACTCATTTGCAGGTCACGATGGAAAGTTCAATCAAGGATGCAAATCAAGTATAGAGGACTTGAACCCCAATTCAAGGAGATTACATTCCCAAAAATACAACGGGAAGCAGGGAAATCAAATTAGCCTAATTCTGGAAGAGAACACATCAGCAGGGATATCAGCATCCACTCAAATCCTCTACTCTTAGAAAGAAGAAAATCAGCCAGCTACGAGAAACGGCATTCAGAGAATATGCAAGGATTGGTGCGCACCATGTCATCAACACTAACACTAATCAAGATTCAATCATGAAATCTCATCCTGTGTGATTAGGAGAATCCCTTGGGTTGCCTTAGAGCAATCAGCAAAGATATCAAAGGAGTGATCTCCTCCAAGGTTGAAGACCTTGCAGAAGCCTTTATAAAGAAGACCACATCAAGTGTAGACACACACAACTTCGCTTGAGCAATCCACTTTACTTCTATTTCTTACTAAAGCACTGTACTAGCTTATCAGTGTAGAGCAAAGGGCCGTAGACCGGTTGGTTTGCCTTGAGAACTAGCTCATACGGAGCGCGACGCACATGTTGCGATCACTCAACTATGCCCCTCAACCAGAAGCGATCAAAACTGTAGTAGAAGCTTTCATCCTTGATATCAACTCCGACGACTATGAAGGCCTTCGCCTGGCTCTTATTAACATAAACTCGTCCCTTTTTCAAGAATTTTGGATTCGTAGGAAGATTTTCTTTCTTCGAAACAAAAGAAAGAAGAAAATAGGTAGCTATACGGGTAGAAGGTAGCTATACGGGTAGAAGGCTGTGGCACAAAAGCATAACTGATATCACATCAGTTCAAGAGAGATTCTACACAATCATCTTGACACTCTCTATAATCAAGTTACCAAGCCAAGGGAACTGAACTAGGCACCATATCGGTGATCTGAACCAGTATAAATATCTGTGTCATTTATTACTTGTCATTACTTGCATTTGAATTTATTTGCTTTGGTTCACTAACTCTCATCGCAGGAACATAGTCAATTTCCAGTAAGTTCGAGTTGACTACTAAATCTCCAATTAAAAAGCAGTCAATTCAACCCCCACCCCACCCTGTTAAGAAGTCCCACATCGGTAGAGGGATGGGAAATTGATCTCCCTTATATGGACTTGGACAAACCTCCCCTCATAAGCTAGCTTTTGGGGTTGAGCTAGGCCAGGTGTCATCTTTACATGGTAGAGCCAAGTCCATCCCAATTTATTGTTCACCGATGTTGGCCTCCATTTAGAAGTGTTCACACTCAAGTTGAGGTCTGGGCGTGCGGGGGAGTGTTAAGAAGTCCCACATCAATATATGGATGGGACATTGGTCTCCTTATCAGTCGAAGTGCACAATGTCCCAAGGGACCAGGGCCAATCACAAATTTTAGGACTTATGGGGTATCATTCGTTTACCTCTTCTCTTTCTTCTCTACAAAACCAAGCATTTCCACCCTATCCCTTTTAACCAAACTTGTCATTTTCTTCAACTCAACATAGTGCATTAAGGATTACTTTAGGATCAAACTAATGGTATCAATAAAAGGGATTCGGCTCAATTAAGTGGGTCAAAACAAAATCAAGGCTCAATGGGGCTAAGCTAAGCTAGGGATATATTATTTGGAGGCACACAAAGAAGATTCAAAGAAACGCCTCAATCATATTCCATAATTCAACAAGTTACTCCTTAAGCACACTTGGGCAAGTTCTAGATGTTAGTCAATACAAAAACTAAACAAATATCCTCCACACATGGCATCACAACACACATAAGGACCCAATGCTTGTAGCGTGCTCACATAAAATGCATTACGGTGTTTCCACACAATTAAGCCCATATTCGTTATTTTCCATTTAGAGTCGAGACAAAAGATATTATGTTTGTTTTCAAGGTCACCATTTTAATATTGCAAACAAAGTGTTACCACCCATGACGTCTAGCCAACTATAAGGACAAGGTTTCTAAGTGCCAAAGAGGTCAGTTTCAGTCTTTTTACTCCTAGTGACTAATTTTCCCTTACGGTCGTCATCCATCCATCACCGGGAACTGTCACTCCGACAATGACTCTAAGACGCAACAAAACTAAACAAACTATTCCTAGTTGGTTCAATGGAACTATCCTCGAGAAAAGAACCAAAAACAAAATGCGAGAAACCCTCCTAAAAATAAAAGAGACTCGATAAAGCATTAAACTATGTACAATGAAGTTCAACTTCCACCCCACACTTAAACAAAACAGTCCTCAGTGTGCAAAGGTAAAAGAGAACTCCATGTCGGCCTCTAGGCCACGTGCTTCAAAACAGTGGGTTGCCACATTATTGGCAAAATCCATAGTCATCGAGGCTGCATTACCATCTCCATCACCCGCATCATCATCTCCGGGGCCCGTATCATCTAAACTCATCCTCCGAGCCATCATCCTCATTAGCAGTGGCATCATCAATGGATTCTTGGAAAGTCGAGCCCATCCGACACATGTACATTGCACTATCCATCAAAGGGTAACACTCCGCTAGTGTCGCCATTTCATCCTCAATCACCGGACGGGACACCTATCCGCAGTTGTAGCTCAGTCATTCCAAACATACGCCCCATCCAACTATCATTACGCATTTGCTTGTCAATAGCAATTAACACAGGCCCTTGCGATGGAACGTGCACTTTAGTTCTTATGACATCAACCAAGCGACACACTAAGTGGGGGGAGGGGGCACACATCATGAACTTCCTCCTCAATTTGTAAAGCCCAAAGGTGCCTAGTAATGATGCTCCCATAACATAAAGGCCATCTCTTATTGTCCTAAACTTAAGCATGTTTTGCTTCAAAATAGCCTCAACATTCACCAACAAATCTTTCATCAAACGGTATACTAGCACCACTCTCTCCCTATGGACATCAGTCGTATGCTTACACAGTAGTAAGCAACACACAATTTTCAACCAAATGCGAGCCTCCAAATTGAAATGACCATAGTGAAGATGCAAATGACGTCCCGTGTATCTAACCCTATCCCACCGCGCAACAGAATTTACCCCACACAAAGCATGCCTAATATCACGATACGGGGGTCTTTCAATCATTGCCAGAAATTCAGCATTGTCACAAAGTGGTGTACCCAAAAAATCATTCAATGCTTCCACACTAAATATCACCCAACTATCCCTAATGAACCCTTTGTTTACTTAAACACGATATGTATTCCGATTCGCATAAAATTCACAAACTAAGCTTAAATTGCACTCGCCTTGATCCATGAAGACATATTGGAGTCTCAAAGCATTGATTTGGGCGAGAATGTGAGGAAATTCCTTTCGCAATCGCCCCTTATCTACATACTCATCATCTGGGTATTTGGATTCTTGTTAACATTCGTACAAATCCTTTCCATAGTACATTACAGCCTGTTCGCCAAATTTTTGGGGCGCAAATTGGTGGTTTCTCGACTAGAATTTCTGACAGCCGCTCCTTTCCTACTCTTAGTACCCGGACTACTAGCAACATTCTTACCCTTAGGAGCCATCTTTACACACAACAATGAAAGAAATTAGGAAAAGAAGAAAGAATTTAGGGAAAAAATATACAAAAAAAAAAAATCCAACTTTTAACCTTCCACCTACCCACAAAAACCTGACTTTTCCCAAACTCTCTCTCTCTAAACCATTCCCAACTCTTAGTTCTCCCTAATTTCCCAACTTTTTTCCCTACATTCTTTCTTCTTTTCCTAATTTTTTCCATTGTTGGGTGTAAAGATGGCTCATAAGGGTAAGAATGTTGCTAGTGGTCCGGATATTAAGAGTAGTAGGAAAGGAGCAGTTGTCGCAAGTTCTAGTCGGGAAACCACCAATTTGCAGCCCCAAAAATTTGGTGAACAAGCTGTAATGCACTATGGAAAGGATTGGTACGAATGTCAACAAGAATCCAAGTACTTAAGTGATGAGTATGTAGATAAGGGTGATTGCGAAAAGAATTTCCTCATATTCTCGCCCAATTAATGCTTTGGGACTCCAATATGTCTTCATGGATCAAGGTGGGTGCAATTTAAGCTTAGTTCGTGAATTTTATGTGATTTGGAATACACATCGTGTGGAAGTGTACAAAGGGTTCATTAGGGATAGTTGGGTGAGATTTAGTGTGGAAGCATTGAATGATTTTTTCGGTACACCAATTTGTGACAATGCTGAATTTCTGGCAATGATTGAAAGACCCCCATATGCATACTGTGGGGTAAATTATGTTGTGTGGTGGGATAAGGTTAGAGACACGGGACGTCATTTGCATCTTCACTATGGTTATTTCAATTTGGAGGCTCGCATTTGGTTGAAAATTGTGTAGCACCTTACTACCGTGTAAGCATACAACTGATGTCCCTAGGGAGAGTGGTGCTAATATATCATTTGATGAAGGGTTTGACGGTGAATGTTGGGGCTATTTTGAAGCAAAACATGCTTAAGTTTACGACAAATAAGAGATGGCATTTCTGTTATGGGAGCATCATTACTAGGTACCTCCGAGCTTTACAAATTGAGGAAGTTCATGATATGTGCCCCCCCGTGCCCCCCCGTGCCCCCCCACTTAGTGTGCCACTTGGTTGATGTCACAGGAACTAAAGCGTATGATCCATCTCAAGGGCCTGTGTTAACTACTATTGACAGGCAAGCGTGTGATGATAGTTGGATGGGGCGTATGTTTGGAATGGCTGAGCTACAACTGCGGATAGGTGGTCATTCGGTGACAGAGGATGAAATGGCGACACTAGCGAAGCGTTACCCTTTAATGGATAGCGCGATGTACATGTGTTGGATGGGCCCGGCTTTTCAATAATCCATTGATGATAATGATGCCACTGCTAATGAGGAGGATGGGTCAGATTATACTAGCCCCGGAGATGATGATACTGATGCGGGTGATTGAGATGGTAATGCAGCCTTGATGGCTATGGATTTTGCCACTAATGTGGCAACTCGCTGATTTGAAGCACGTGACCTAGAGGCCGACATGGAGTTCTCTTTTACCTTTGCACTTTGTTTTATTTTGCACAGTGTTTTGTTTAAGTGTGGGGTGGAAGTTGAACTTCATTGTACATAGTTTACAACTTTATCGAGTCTTTTTTTAATTTTTACGAAGGTTCCTTGCAATTTGTTTTCGGTTCTTTTCCCGAGGATAGTCTCATTGAACCGACTAGGAATAGTTTGCTTAGTTTATTGCGTCTTAGAGTTGTTGTAGTATAGTGGTAAGTATTCACGCATGTCACGCGGGTGACCCGGGTTCGATCCTTGGCAGCGACGCCAAAAACTTGTTGCTCCCTAGTATGCACACAAGTGAACGTGGTCGCGCAAGTAATATAGATTCTTTAAAGAAACGAGTTATTGTTCCCAAGGGACTTGTGATCGATTTATATCTAACACTTAATTCTACAAAATAAAATCAAAGTCACCTTTTCAAGAGTTGGTGATTGTTGTTTACTACTACTACGAATTATGCAATAACTAATAGTAATTAAAAATGAACGACTTTAAGATGATGTTTCAAGCAAGTAAAAGACAACTCAGCAACATTCAATGAATCTCATGTATCATATTTTCGGCTTAGAATTAATTTTAGTTGTTAAGTTACTAGTTTATAGGTTTAATTGTATGAGTCAGGTTACACCCCTCTCGTCGACTAGTCCAGTTAACTATCTAACTACATCGTTGAGCGGGGATAAATAGACTAACTCGAGAGCATTTATATTCCATTCTATTTCGTAACCAAGCAAGTTGTTTGTCTGGGCGTCACGCCTGAAAACTAATCACCTCAATCAAATGGGTCGACCGAGCTATCTATATTCTCTGGTTTATCTAATCCCTCCTCTCTCGATTTTAAGATTAGACAATATATTTATATCTAGATGGCCAGTCAAGAAATACTAAAACAAAAATATAGAAGTAACTTATAATGACAACCAAGAATTAATTCAAAAAGTCTTAAATAATCAACATTCAATTCGTAGCTACAGCCTTAGAACTAGGGTTTTTAGCCACTCATGCTATTTAAAAACCACAAAATACAATTGTTCATGCAATTCCGAAAAGTAAAAGAGTTGGAGGATCGAAACCTATTACAAACGTTGATACTTGCTCTTGCACACCCAATAAAAAGTCGAACCCTAACAATGGAGCCTTAAGGGTCTATTTATAATAGTTGGGGACAATAGAGTCGAAGTCTATTACAATTAGAAATCTTTTTTAATAATGTTTTTGTTGGAGAAGTCGGAACAAGGGTGGGGCATCGCACCCAATCCACGCCTGGCAGGTTGGCGCGCCACCAGTACGCCCAAATGCAGCCCTAGTAACTGGCCCTTGGCGCGTCGCGCCCTTGCTGCGCTAGTGATGCTGGGGCGCCGCGCCAACTTTTGCTCCTGGCGTCACTTGTCATCTTTAACTCCTTTTTTTCCTTGGATCCATCACTTCCCTTAAAAACTCAACGAAATTGCTAATCATGTATAGTAGTATGCAATCATCGCAATCCTTTGCCAAAACATGCTAGTTAGATTAGTGAATGTCCTAAAAACTTACGTTAAAATTGGGAAATTTGTAGTAATTGGGCATATAAATATGCCCAAGATCATTAGTCTAGTGTGATCATTTATGGAACTCACAAACCATCTTTCCCATTTACAATTGCTACCCTAGAAGGTTCTAGACATCACTATGGCTCACAACATAAAAGGTTTTGTTGCATGATATTTTTGGGGAGAAAAAAATGAACATCTATGTTTAGCCATTTCACAAATGTGAAATTTCACACTAAAAAGAGGATTCACTTTTATTCATAAACAATAGAGGTAATAAGAGCTTCAAATAATAAAAACTAGGATGACCAACTCTATAGTGCCATAACATGACTTTATCATCAACAAGAACAGATTTTGAACAAGCTGAACTTAGATTTACTGAATTGTCACATCTTCAAGAAAATAAAGACCTTCAAACTCTCTAGCATTGCCAATCATCCTCCCCGAGACCATGTCCAAAAATACATAAATAGAATAAAAAATAGCACGACAATTAAGGTTTTGAGTCAATTTGATGATGGACAAAAGATTATGAGACAATTTTGGAAGATGAAGGACATCAACAAGAGTCAAAAAAAGTTTAACTTGACTGTCCCTTTTCCAGCAATTGTTGAGAAGGAACCATCAACAATTTTGACTTTCTTATTTCTTGCGGACGGAATGTAAGTTGAAAAAAAATGGGAATTCCATGTCATGTGATCACCAGCCCTTGAATCTATGATCCAAGAACTAATACTAGTTGAATTTGTACTCACAAAACCATATGGTACATTACCTATTTGGGAAAAAGAACAAGTAAGAGTAGGAAGATCAGATTTGCTGCCTTGGTTCATTGGAACTTTCTTAATAGAACTCTTGGCTTCTATCGATGTTGTTGGGTGCCGTAACCCAATAAATGTTGTTTTAGTCATAAGCAACACAAAAATGAAGCTGGTCTGATACCACAAAAGTTTTGGTACCAAAGTTGTACAATTTTATTCATCCATAGAGATACAAATTTATACTATAGAAACTAAACTACTAGCAATCAAATCCCTTGATTCTAGCAGATTTGAGAATCAAGGGATGATTTTATTTGGATCTAATATTCTAAGTTATTCAACAGCATATCAGATAAGATTTTATAAGATCAACTTAAGTCCTACAAAATCATATCTGATCAGAGTTGGATATTCACGAATCAACATATAATCTAATTGGTCACTCAGATGCAGATTTTGTAGGTGATAAAAACAGAACGCAGAAGCGCCACTCATCTCGTGGTACAGCAAAAAATAAAGTTCTATGGCCCTATCCACAACCGAAGCAGAATACCTAGCTCTTGGTAGTTGTGGGACTCAATAACTGTGGATGAAACATCAATTTATCGATTATGATCTAACTTTTTTTATAATGTTAGTTTGTCTAAATACACCGTGCATTACTTTAGAGCAAAACATAATGACATTAAGCATTGTATTATAAGAGATCATGTTGAAAATGACAATTTTTCTCTATAATTTATTGATTCCAAAAATCAACTTGCTGATATTTTAACAAAACCTCTTTTAGAAGAGACACTTTGTTTTTTTGCGTGATTGCTTAAGTGTCACAGATTCTAATTCATTTATTTCTTCTGCTTAATTAGATTATTTTGTTGCCTTTTGTGCACTTCTCCATGTTCTGACACCCGTCTTTTTCACCTTCTAAAGACTTCCCATCTCCTCTGCATATTTTGTTGATCTAGTGAAAGGAGAATACAGAATGAGTATGATGGGAGAATTAACGTTCTTCCTAGGACTACAAATCTGACAATCATCAGAAGGAACTTTTATCACTCAATCCAAGAACACCAAGGAACTCATTAAGAAATGTGGGATTGTATAAGGAAAGTTTTAGGTACCCCTACGAGTGAGTCTATCCACTTGTCTAGAAACTGATGCGCCTGAAAAGACGTCAATGAAAAATTATATCGTGGAATGCTTAGACCATTGCTCTATCTTACTGCCAGTAGACCCGATATGTTCAGTGTTTGCAAGTGTGTCAAATTTCAATCCGCTCCAAAGGAATCCCATTTGATGGTGGTCAAAAGAATCACACGATATCTCATCGAAACTCGAGATCGCGGACTTTGGTATCCTCATACCAACAATTCTGATCTAATTGGTTACTCAAATGCAGATTTTGCAAGTGACAAAACAGATGCAAAAGCACCAGTGGTACATGCTAAATCCACAGAGAAGCACTCATCTCGTGGCACTACAAAAAACAAAGCTCTGTAGCACTATCCACAACCGAAGCAGAATACATAGCTCTCGCTAGCTTCGGAACTCAAAAAATGTGAACGAAACATCAATTGCTCGATTATGATCTATTTTTGGATAATGTGCCTATGATCTGTGACAATACGAGTGCTATAAGTTTTTCTAAATACATCGTGCATCACTCTAGAGCAGAACATATTGACATTAAGTATCAATTTATTAGAGATCATGTTGAAAATGACGATTTTTCCCTAGAATTTATTGACTCCTAAAATCAACTTGCAGATATTTTTACAAGATTCGAAGAGAGATTTTGTTTATTGCGTGATTGCTTAGGTGTCAAATTCTCATAAATTTATTTCCTTTGCTTAATTAGATTATTTTTTTTTGCCTTTTTTATGTGCGGTTTTGCATGTTCTGACACCCGTCAGTTCACCTTCATCTCCTTCGCATCCCTATATCTTAACGCCCCTTAACCTTTCTCTTCCAACTGTTCATCTTCCATACACCTCTATATCTCTCTGCTCCCAAAACCCTTCTCCTCATCTCAAACCTTCTATGTGCGTCTCTTCCATGACTAATACCTCTCAAGTCTCCCTTCGTCCAAGCAAGAGACTGAAAAACCCCTCTGTGTCTTTCTCTCCTGTTGAGATTTCGGACTCTTCTACGGATGATCTCCCTGCTTCCTCTGCCTCTAACAAAAAATCCTCCCCTTCTGAACATGCAAGCAAGAAGCACAAAGCAGATTCCGTGGATTTCAAACCAGAAGACCTGCAATTGTTCTGGAGCTCAGTGGAGAAGGCCAAGTTCATGGCTTTCAAAGACAGAACTTCGGCTCCTGGACGAGTAATATGCCTCAATCAACTGGAAAGCTCTCATTGCCCTGTGAGTATGTATTTCAATTTCCAGAAACTGCATCTTTTCTTCTTGCTCTGTGAAAATGAAGTGTTTGAGGAACCGGTTAAAATGTTCTATGCAAATCTTCGCGTCTCTAAGGACAATGGTGAATTAGAAACCCTTGTGTTGGGGTATCGCATTGTGCTCAGTCAAGATCTCCTTGAAAAGGTTTTTGGAACTAAGTTCTATGGAAGAATTCCCTTTTTTAGCGGAAACTGGCCTGATGATTTCGAAGTTACTCTCGAAGAGGCCACACAAGCCATTGCTAAGAAAGGTTCGAATCTCTCTGATTTTGGACCCTCTACTATGTGTTTTGAACATAGAATCCTGGCTCACATTGTTGCTACTACTCTGCTTCCCCGCAAAAGCTCTCTTAGCTCCCTCACTATTCGAGATGTTTTTGTTGTGTATTGTCTGATAAGGAAAATCAAGATTAATTGGGCTGAATGGTTTCTCGGTTACATGGAGGAAAGCTCTCAAGACTCCAGCAGGTCTGCTAGTCTACCTTATGGGATGGTGATCTCTCGCATCCTTAAGGTTGTTGGGGTAGATCTGTCTGAATACACTGCAAACAAGATCTCTGCTACCTATGATCTCACAACCTTCGCCAGCATGGGATATACTCTTGCAAATGGAAGGTGGACAAAGAAAGCTCTCTCCAAGCCTAAGGTGGGATTTCCAGACGAAGAAAAGGCTACTGCAACCTCTGAAATAGACATCCTAAAAGTAAGTGTAGCAGAATTAATGAAAGAAACAATGGAGATCAAACACACGTTAGCTGCAGTGGTTGATGGCCTACAGAAGGTGCAAGATTCCCTGTCCATCATTTCTACTCTATCTGAAGGCACAAGTTCAGGTATGGGAAATCTGAAGCTTCAACTGAACCACCTGCGCAGTGAAGTCGTCAAATCCTTCAACAAAGTTCTCAATCAAGTCGACTCCAAGGCTGCTAAAGTTGAAGTTCCCCAGAATGAACTTGCTACTGCTGTCCAGAGTTCCAATTTCTCTCTCTCCAAACTCACTGAAAAGACCTATCACTCCTTTGAAGGGATCATAAACACTCTGAACTATTTTCCTGCTGACCGCTGAATTACCTCCTCTTCTTTTTGCTTTGATGTACTTATTGCCCTGTTTGTGGGCTTTTGAACTCCCTCCTTCCTAGACTTCTTTTATATGATGAAGGGGGAGATGTCTTATGTTCTGCATGTCTATGAACTGCTGTTTTGCTTAACTGATTTCAAGCTTATGAACTGCTATTTTGCTTAACTGATTTTACTCCTGTGTGTGATTGCCTATTTGATATGTGATGTGTAACTCTATATCAGTCTAGTAAAGGTTGTATGTTTTGTGCATTATTATAGGTCTAAACCATCCTCCAAAGCTAACTGGCCATTATAACTAGGAAGTGCTCTGAGTTTCCTTCCACAACCCTTACCCTAGTCTTGACTCTTGACTCCATCATACATGTCCTTGATCGCGCTAGGGTACGCCACAGGTACACCTCTAGCCTCCAAGCAACTCCAAAGAGCCTCCCTTGGGGCTTTGTTCGAAAATATATTCTAGGTCGATGCAGTGGTGTCAAAGGCGCACTAAAGCCCTAAAGCGAGGCTCAAAATGTGTTGAGCACTTCACCTTGCTTTATGTGCGCTTCAGTATCATCATCAGGGTTCTAAGGCATATTTTTCCTTGCCAATGAGCCTCTATTGAAGAGCGACTTTTTTCATTAAAGCCCACGTTTTATTTGCATTGTGCGCTTAACCCCAACAGACCTTAGAGCTTTTTTGCACTTTTCGTCTTTGATAACACTAGGTTGATGAACACCATGTATAAGTCCTTCCTCTCCCTATACTACTCCACCAGTTTCCTAATGAGATGAATGGCTTATCTCGTTGAGTGAACCGACATGAATTCGAATTGATTTTCAAAAATTGTCATGCCCCTCCTCACCCTCGTCTCCACCACCCTCTACCAAACCTTCATAGTGAGGCAAAATATGAAAATCCTAGAGAATGATATTTCAACTATCTTGTTTTTTCTGGGTGATGAAGGAGAATGATATGTCGACATATCAACTCCAACTCAAGTTCAAGAAATTATGTAAGACTGGGGAACCTATTGGCTTGCCAGTGGCCAGCAATTGGAAGGTGGCAAATGAGCAGTTAATCACATTTATCTAACTATAAAAATTGCATTGTATATCATCCATCTAGCTCGATGTTCATAGTCATTCATTTCTAGCTAAATATTCTTAGATAAAATAACAATGTATTCAAATAAGAAACTGCTTGCAAAGTCAAGATCATAGGCGCGAACACTACTCGGTCCTTATTGAAATTTCAAATCGCATTTGAGAAAGGGTTTCAGTTGAAACATTTTATTCCAAGATCATCAATTTTGTACTTTAGATTAGTTGTTAGCAATCGAAAAATATAGGCATGCTTTCACATTCTACAAAATAACACATTTAGTAAAAAGACATTGATATGAATTTGCAAAGCAGCCATAAATATTGTTTTCAAGTCGAGTAAAGACAACATGCTGCCCCACAAGTGTATTACTTCTCACTCCCCTTCACAACCCCCAATGCCACTATGGACCGCCTAAACTTTTTTGCATTTAGACGAGTACATCAACATCAGAAGTAAATCTAGAATTTGAACTTTACGGGCTCAGATTTAGAGTCTTACCACAATTTTTTAACAATCCAGCCCCTTGTTTTGAGTTTTAGCACTTCGTTCCTTGATTTGAGACTTCGCATTGGTTCATATAATGTTTTGGACTTGTTGGATGTTTAATTTGGGACTCAAGGGTACTATATATATGAGGTGACGAGTACATATGCAAGTAGAGGGGTTGTACATACGGGATTCATATGTGTTATTCAACACTTTAATGGTTATTTTCATGTCATGACGAAGTTGTGCATTATCACATGCTAGTATAATGTTATAGGCATCTCTCATATGCTAGTTTGACATTAAAAATTGCATGTATAACAGGTTACATGGTTGGACTTACTTAGCTATGTACTTCTACACATTTATATCTTTCAGTATATGTGGTTCACATATATTTGTGATAGTTGGCACATGAGTTGTCACTTATTGTTCGATTTTAACTTACTCCTCGATTTTTATTATTACCTATTATTTTTTTATGCTTCAGTTATCGTAGTAGTTGTTCTTTTCTCCAATATTTTCATCCTGTCGCTTCCTCACTAATGCATACCCTTTTTATAACTGCTTTAAAATACTTCTCTTAAGTCGAGGGCCATCAGCAACCTCTCTACCTTCACAAGGTAGGGATAAGGTCTGCTTGCTCACCACCCTCCCAGACCCCACTTGAGGGATTACATTGAGTATGTTGTTGTTGGCACATGAGTTGTCTGTGTTGATTGATACAAACATGTTGAGTTGCCCATGTTCTAATAAGTGAGTCCAAGAGACTCTAGATATGCCATGTGGATATGGATGTCATAAGTCATTGTTCCCTGATCAACACGAGCAGTGTGTGCACAAGTTCGACTCGAAACAGACAAGTTTTTGGTTAGATGTTATGGCATTTGAAAATGATTGTTATTGAGTAAGGTTTGAGTCTTTATAATGCATTTGATCTTTTTTTTTTGATAAACGATGCATTTCATTTAAATGTTGAATCTATGGACTGTGCATATCTATGCATGTCATGTTTTGAATATTCATCTCTTGTTATTGTGGTATTGCCATCTATATACTGCACAGGGCTTTAAAGTATTTTCGATACGAAACCTCGCCACTACTTTGTCGGTGACGGTCGATGATACTTATTGAATACGTGTTGGTGTACTCGTACTACACTTTTGCACTGTGTGAGGAAATACTTATCAGAGTACCTGCGCACTCATTTGTGATCTTTGGAGTTGGTGTTGAGTTCCATTGGTGAGCCTCCTACTTAGATCCTACGGTGACTAATCTTTGTAGCTTTCATAATATTTTCTTTCCAGATAGACTTGTAATATTCTGATTTAGTTGTACTTTCCCTCCTAGTAGCTCATATATTTTTTTAAATTGGTAACGCTGTATTCTTCAGCATTAAGGATATGCTGGAGACCTTCAAAAAGAAGCAAAAAGAGAGTAGGAGGAAGCACGTTATTGTCAGTTTAGTTTTCTAGAGCAAAGTTCTAGCAACACATTTATTTTGTCAAAAGATTTTTGGCAATGAAAACCCCAATCTTCAAGCATGGGAACTTCTTAAATGCATGAACAACGCAGACATGACTTGTCATCAATACTCCTGGCCTTGTACACACCCCACTCGTCACACTGTGGGAGTTGTCCATGGCCGAAGTCGTTACCTTAATTGCAAGAAGGGGGATGCCGAATAATCCAACATAGTGGTTTTCGTGACTGATAGGTATAGTAACAAAGGCTTCCGAGGATGTTCCGGGCAACGTTAGGATTAATATAAGCATGTCACCAATCAGGACATCTATCCTGACCTTGGTTCAGTTTCGACATGGCTGCTAATCCAGTAACTGTGGGCTAGAGGGTGAAAACCATTCTTCCCAATCAGTAAAGCTCTAAAGCCCTATCTATAGAAAGGGGGCCTTTTTTACTAGTAGAGCTGAACAAGATTAGACTAGTTTTGCTAAACTCATTCTTGAATGATTCATCGATGGAATCAGGCCTAGGTGTATGAAAATTTCTTGTGATTCCCCATCTTTCTTTGACATAGATATTGAAGTGCGCCTCTTCACAAGGGAGATTGAAGTGCAATGAAATGCCTTAAGAGTTGAATATGCTTTGTGAAGCATCGCGTTAAGCGGTAATCTCCACATCAAAAATAAAGGCCATTAAGGATGTACTTGTTTTTACTTTTTTTGGTTTATGTTATTCCCATTAAACTTTATATTTCAGTTTGGTTTAATGATTATGTATTGTTGATTAGTTTGCCTGAAGGGTAAGGTTTAGGTGCTATCGTGATTTAGTTGAATTGGGTCGTGACAACTTGAATTTTACAAGGTCTGAAATTGATCAACTTATGTAGTGAATTTTAACACATACACTGAGTCCAAACCAAAGTTACTGGGTTCAGATGAACCATAGCTTACCCTCTACATCTGCCCCTGACATAACACTTCCATGACCTCCCTCCCTGCACAATTCCAACTTATATCTTCATCCTATGTCCTCCAGGTTGACTCACTCCATGAAGTCTCTCTTCCTCATTCTGAATCTCTCCAACAGATATGGGCCTTAATTTCCAGCATTTTTGCATCTAGATGCTCAAGATTTTATCAGTCAGAATCAGCCATAAGAAGAAGAATACAGTTGATCATAGATAACCTAAGATCACTACTTTTAAGTATGGCGATACAGTGATGGTGAAACTTAAATATTAAGGTTGAAATTGGAGTAACGAGGGCCAGTCTATGGATTGAAACTTGGAAACAGTTGAGACTTTCTCGTGCATATTCTCAATTATTTTGATTTTGCAGTCCCTCTTAACTTGGAGATTGACAACTCTTTTGTTTTTTGGCAGAAAAGGGAGAAACTAAAATGTTTGGGAAATCAAATTATCAGCCAGTAGTCAGTAACTCAGTTTTACCACGTACCAAACATAAATGCGATAAATGACACTAAACCGACCAAATACCCAACAGCAAATGCTCATATACTGCGTTGTTTTGCATGATAAAGGAATTAAGTAAGAAATAAAAGGCATACCCTTTTAGGACTTCAGAAGTTGCTCCTTCGAAACTAGAGATTAAGGTGGGCAGGCCAAAAGAAGTTAAATAATCTGCACTGGCCAGAAACTGCTGCTGGTCGTTTCTGTCAATTAGATCAATTTCATCCTAAAAACAAAACAGAGTGTACTTCTCCAATAAATAAAAGAATTGTAGGCTAAATATGTACCATCAATCGAATCAGCTTTATTATAGGAAAAGGTAAAAGAAAAGAAATTGCTAGAAGCAGTGAAACCCTAGGCATAAAATAATTAACACAGTAGCCTTGATTTTCTTTTTTTCTTCGGTAACAACCAACTGAAATTCCATTTTCATTTTAAGCTTCTCGCAAAACCCGCTTCCTCTGTTTCTGTTTGAATATGGACCGTTCAAGTGTTCTCTGTTTATTTGTGCATACGCACACACACACCTACATATTGTTTTGAAACATAGGGAGTGCAACAACCAGTCACATTTTAGATGTTGGAAGAAACTGGTCAATTTAAGATGTTGAATATTTTCCAGTTAGACTTTCCTCATTTAAGATCATGAAGCACCACATAAATGTATATATGAGTAAACTTTCTCTTTTCTTTTTAACAAGTAGAAATTTAATAGAATAAGGAACCCAGAAAAGATCGCAAAATTCGGGTACAGAACCCATATACTTAGCGTTAGATCCAGTTCTACCAAATTTATGTCCCATTATCCAGCATCAACTACACATTAGTCTCCTTAATTTTAGATAGGTTCCTTCTTGTGTGTAGGTTCTACATGATTTTCCAGCTTCTTTGCTTTGCTGTTAAAATCAACTGTACATAAGAGTCTCCTTAGTTCTGTGTTTGTATTCAGGTACCTGAGGAATAGTCGAGGTGCGAGAAAGCTAGCCTAAACACCACTGTTATAAGCAAAGAGAAGTCATATGCTTATATTTTCACTTCCCTCCTTCCGTTTGTCATTATTTTCACTTATTTCTTGCCCACTCTACAAGAAAATTGATCCCCCCACCCATTCCAATAGAAAGAAGAAAGAATCTATATTGTTTCGTTGGGTGTTTCCGGGTAAAGACCATTGTATATTCCTCCAGTTCCTTATAAAAGATATTCAATCCATTAGAATAGAAGTTAATGAAGGTATTATTTATTGTCAAGCAGATGTGTAGCTTCAAGTCAAGGACTTGCATGATAACATTTCAATGTGAGAAGGAATATGAAAGTGAAAGATAAGTTAAGATCCCTCATGTGACAACGGGGAAATTTTGGAGGCAAAATTGAGTGTCAGGGTGTCTAAGAAGAACCTGAAGACGATGACTAACATTTGAAATATGCATAAGTATCTTCTAGAGAGCGATGACAGATCGAAGCATCATGTCTGGCCAGTTTATTTAAATATAATACACAAAAAGACTACAAAAGGCGGATTGGTTCATTCAATACCCCAGAAAATTCTCAAACTTGTGGGCTGATGTCTGTTCATATAGTTTCTAGAGAGCCCATGGACCTAACCTTAGTCCAAACATTATTGGAATTGTCTCTGCAATCCTAGATCCATGATTCCATTATTTGGAAGTGTGAAAGAGAGGAATCAGAACCTCATAAACAGAACCTGGTTCGATAACTCAATACTTAGTTACCTACTTCAAAAAAAAAAAAAAACTCTATACTTCGCAGCCAAGCATGGAAATCCCACTTAGTTAGGGAACTCAAAGATACTTAGGTAAGTATCAAGGTGCTCATATCAAATATCATCAGAATTTCATGGAGAAAGACCTAAATATTGACCTTTCGGTAGGCTGTACCATTTATGGGCCTATATATGCAACTGTACAAAGCTTCCACTACATCACAAACTTGCAAACCTAAAGATACCAAAATTACACTCTGCCAAGAGGAGATTATTACCAGAATTTTAATTTAGTATGTCTAGTCAGATAGAAAGAGGACCTACACCTGAAATATGCATTGTAAAAGATTGCAAGTTTTATGGATAAGGAAATAGTACGTATTGTCATCAATGAGTTCAAAGTATAATAACTGATAAGAAAATAAAAACCCAGCTTTCATTCACATTGTACTTCTCTTTCAATTTATATTGTTAGATGTTAATAATTCTAAGCAACAGACAATCCACAAATGTAGTCACTTGGTGAACAGATTTTTTTTTTAAAAAAAATTATAAGCAAAGTGAAGATGAGACTTGAGAGACAGGGAAGTTTCTACAATAATGAACAAAAGAACTAGGCTCTAGGCACAAGATGGATACTGAGAAGAACAAACAGGGTAGTTAGGAGATAAAAACAAAAGTTGGAGGTTAGGAATTTGAAACTAAAGAAGGTTTATGTGAGAAATTTAACACATGGAAGGGTGATAGAGAGTATAGAAAGTTATCAGTGAAATCCTTCAGTTTTAATGGTTTGGATATGTTGCAGTCTGGGGGGAAGGTACACTGCTATAGCTATCAGTGAGCGTGATCTGGATGATTTCAGGAGCTGAAGCCTAACATAGACGCCATTGCCAACTCTGATGCAGTACTTACAAGAACTGAGAAGTATAGGCCTTCTCAAGTACTGAATTTCAATGTAATTGACCTGTGAACTAGTTCGTTGTTCCCAGCATCAACACTAATCAGTAGTTTGTAATCTAAAATTTCATAACCTTAGAGATTTTAAAGCAACAAGGCTTCTCTAATAAACAATTTAGAAACAGTGATCATCATAATTGCAAGCTAACAATTATGAAGTCATAAACAAGAAAAGGAGTAGCAGTTCTTACAAATTGGCCAGAACCTCCAATGCCACGTGCTGTGTCTATATAGATATGTCTCCCTAATATGTTTACTTGAACTCTAATATATAAGCTCAGCAGTGTTGCAGCCCACAGAGACAACACCATTCTTGTAAAACCTGGAAGATCACAAACACACAACAAGATAAGACAACTACTTCATGTCAAATTTCAATGCATGAACCTATTCTGTATACTTAAAATTTTGAGTCTGTCCCATAGCTCGAGCTTCTGTGCAGCTGTTAGACTATTTGGCAGATCCTTTCCTTTCATCAACCTCTCTGTCAAGTGTGTAAGGTCCAATTCTCTTTCTATCTGACAACGTAAACATCGCACTACATGAGGCAATGTTGTTGAATCAGCTATTCTTTGAACATTCTCAAAATGTGCCTTCACCCTACCGATCAAACAAAAACAGTCCATCCATGAATGACATTAAGCATGACGAAACTCTTTAGAACAGACAATACACTCCAAAAAAATAAAAGCAAAAAAGAGAAATCTTAACAGGAATTTAATGGGTTCATCACTTCTCCTTTCCTGTTCGAGTTCCGTGTGAAGATCAGAGAGTTTCCTCTTGTGTGTATCATACAACTTATACAAAAAATACCCACTTCCCAGAACACCAAGTGTAACATATGCCTTTCTCCTATATATTCTCCAAAATTCCCTATTCCAAGAAAAACAGAGTCATTACTGAATGATAAATCAATCAAAAGTTCCCGAATCACAAACTAGTTAAAGTCGTCTGTGTGCATTCCAATAAACCTAGAGTCAGAAACAAAATTCAATTTTTACATGTTACTTAACTAACATTATACTGTACTGTAAATCAATCACATATGCCCGAATCACAACCTAGTTAAAGTAGACTGTATTCATCATCAATATGCATTCCAATACACCTAGAGTCAGAAACAAAATTCAATTTTACATGTAACTTAACTAATATTATACTGATACTGTAAACTTCTCCCAGCTTGAAAACCAGTAGAGAAACAAATACATAACAGAAAAATGAAATTCGACTAACCACATTCAAGCAATTTGGTGTCGGTATCCTCTGTTTGTTTCACCGGCCTTTGTTGCGAACACAGAGGGTTTTGGCTATTTGTTGCTGCTTTTGTAGTTTGAACTTCCAATTTCGAAATAGGCATGTGTGTGTTTGGTTGGAGCATTTAATAAAATAGCGGCTTCAATTATTAGTTACGAGGAAAAGCCATAAATTTTCTCCAAACGACTTAAATTGAAAAGTCAATTACACGCTTTAACTATCGTCATAATCTATTACATATTTTTATTATTCAAAAGTAAATTTAATATCACCCTAACACGTATAACATCAATCTCACGGGATATGGTGTAATACATTCACTGACACACATTATTACATCAGCGCCATGTGAGTTATGATTCTTTTTATAAAAATACTTTATTTACCAATTTCTTTTGTTAACAATATTTTACATAATTAATCTCTAATTAATTATTTAAATTCTCTAATAATTATACCTTCGTCATCACAAAATCTCACCCACTCCATCTCTTATCTCACGGAAAAAAATCATATTTGGCTACCTTATTCCGTACTGATTCTTTGTTTTTCATCATCATCATATCACCTTTAATTCTTCTTCTTCTTCGACATACACCACTAAATATCACCATCACCATTTCTAATATAATTTTTTTCTTCTTCACCATCTTCAACTTTCACTCTCTTTTTTTCAAAATCGTTACCCAGCGCCACTATACTCATAAAATTGTCATCTATACAATGGTTAACTTAATTATCACAAAATACAATTATTTACTAACAAATATATGGTAATTAACTTAATTGCTAATCAAAAAGAAAAATTGTGCTTTGAGATTGTGATGTATAAAGAATGAAGAAGAAAAGATGTGAAAAAGAAGAATATGTGGGAGAGGAGGGTGGGGGGGGGGATTAAAAGTTGACTCTAATTATTATTTTTGTTTCTAACTGACGTGTTTAATTTTTATTTGCATTTTGTTTCTTTGTCACATCAGTTTTAAGGGGTAAATAAGTTCACATTTGAATAGTAAAAGTGTGTAATATATCATAATGATAGTTTAAGCGTGTAAGTGACCTTTTGATACAAGTTTAAGGTGGAATTTATGTTTTTTTTTCTTAGTTACTTGTGAAAATAAATGAAAGTAATTTGTAGAGTTGAGAAAAATGCACCAAATTAGGAGTAACTTGGGTAAAATGGACCAAACCAACTTGATTTTTACTTGGTTTGTGTATGGTTTGCTTTTACAAATTTAAAAATCTATTATATTTGATTTTGTTCAAAAAATAATAATTGTGTTATATATTTAATTATATACCCTTAATATTTTATCATGGACACTTTTAAGGCGGGACTCAAGGTTGGAACAAGGAAAGAAAGGGTGATTGGAGAAACAAATAGATATGAAAATGTCACGATCCGATTTCTCGTATCATGATGGCACCAACTTGTAACCTGAAACAACAAATAATAGGTGTAACCTGGAACAATAAGTAATAGGTACAAGGATAGAAATGAAGCATGAAAAACAATTTAAAAGAAATAATTGGAGAATAAAGCGAAAACAACATATATACACAAAACAAAAGACCACTCCTAGAAGCTGGAGTCACAACTACAGAGGTACTACAAAAATGAATACAAGTCTCAAAAGTGGACCATAAATAAACAGATTTGTCTCAGATAGAAAAGACTAGTCAAATAGTATTGAAGAAGACAAGTATGATCCAAAATGTCATAAGTTCTCCCTCACCTCTAGATACTGCAACAACTGGCTTGAACTCAACATTAATAGTTGGTGCTCGGACCTACATCATGAATTAGATGCAAAGTGTAGTATGAGTAAAAAAATAATTGAAACTCAATAGACTTCATAGGCCGACTAAGCAAGAAAAGTAAAGACAGTATGAAAAGAAAGAATTAAACATAACAGATGTCAAAAGAGCGAAAGTCTAATAGAAATGCATAAGAGTGTAGAAAAGAACTGAAACAAAGCAAGAAGATAGCTAACCAAACACCTATTTGACCTCACGATCCCAAAAGAAACATTTAAGTACAAGTTAAAATAAAAATCAAAACGGGCCCTCATAAGCTTGACATGTGCATAGAAGAACTAGAACTATTGAGAACGGAATCATATGAATCCATATCCGGAGAGTGTGTATCCTAGACCTTGAATTGGGAATAGGCCTCCTAATCTACCCAATAAAGTCAAGACGACATATATAAACTCTCTGTACAAGATAATTATGCCAAATCACGGACTACAACTGAAGAGCAAATGTCCAGATCTTGAATCTGCGACCAATAATAAATGTCGTGAAATATTTCATGCCAAATCATCATTATAGTTACACTGTGGAAAGACATCCAATCTTAGTTAATCAATACAATACTCCAAGTCCAAACCAAATCCAACCCCAATTCATCAAACGAAGCCCGATATCTCAACCGTAAACCACTAGGTCCATTGAAAGACAAATGTATAGAAGTTCATTGGAGCTAAGTTACCGCTTATCTAAGACTCATTTTATAATACTCAAGTCTGTTTCATCAGTCTACACAGAGATAAGTCGTCTGAAGCGACATCGGAGCAATACTAAGGCATATTCGTTCCAAAACAAGCAAGTATAAGGCAAGCTCTAGGTTACACCTAGATTAAGTCCAAACATGCTTCCAATAACATCCATAACAATTACAACACATGTCACAAGGTAAGGATGATTGCGAACAAGAAGAACAACATGTTAACAGTTTCGAAAAATCCAACAAAAGCCTAAAACATGATATTTGACTAACTAAGCATGATCAACTAGCTACCCAAACCAAATGCACATAAATTAATATGTATTTACATTCTCGAGCTCAATCTAAAGGACGAGAAGCCATAGTTTGCCTCAAAGCAGACCGCACGCTCCAAATTGACAATTTCAAAGTTTTCCCATTTCCAACGACCCCCGAACACTACCACGCTATCAAAAATAGACTCACAACATCAAAATGGTTGTTTAGACACCAATATCATAATAATCAAAGATGGATCCAAAATTGAGTAAAAAACAAGAATATGAGACATGTGTTGGAATCTTACCAAACGGTCTATTTAAGCTCCTCAAATTTGTATCCAAAATGAGACACAATTCAAGGCTCAGAACACAACTAAACAACAACATGTGTGACTCCCTAATTGGGGAAAAATTTACCTTCGAATATCACCCCCTCGTTAGACTAAAACCCTCTAACCAAAAGAGTGGAAGTCTAATAGAAATGCATGAGTGTAGAAAAGAACTGAAACAAAGCAAGAAGATAGCTAACCAAAAAACTATTTTACTTCATGATCCCAAAAGGTACATTCAAGTACAAGTTGAATAAAAATCGCAAACGGACCATCATTAGCTTGACATGTGCGTAGAAAAACTAGAACATATGAATCCATATTCGGAGTGTGAAGCCTAGACCTTGAATTGGGGATAGGCCTCCCAATCTAACCAATAAAGTCAAGACGATAGATATCAACTCTCTGTACAAGATAATTATGCCAAATCACGGACCACAACTGAAGATCAAATGTCCAGACCTTGAATCTGTGACCAATAATAAATGTTGTGAAATATTCCATGCCAAATCATCATCATAGTTACACTGTGGAACGACATCCAATCCTAGTTGATCAATACAATACTCTAAGTCCAAACCAAATCCAACCCAAATTCGTCAAATAAAGCCCTATATCTCAACCGTAAACCATTAGGTCCATTGAGAGACGGATGTATAGAAGTTCATTGGAGCTAAGTTACCTCCTATCTAAGACTCATTTTATAATACTCAAGTTTGTTTCATCAGTCTACATAGAGATAAGTCGTCTGAAGCGACATCAGAGCAATAATAAGGCTTATTGGCTCCAAAACAAGCAAGTATAAGGCAAGCTCTAGGTTACACATAGATTAAGGCCAAACATGCTTCTAATAACATCCATAACAGTTACAACATATGTCACAAGGTAAGGATGATCGCGAGCAAGAAGAACATGTTAACAGTTCTGAAAAATCCAACAAAAGCCTAAAACATGATATTTGACTAACTAAGTATGATCAACTAGCTACCCAAACCAAATGCACACAAAGTAATATGCATTTACATTCTCGAGCTCAATCTAAAGGACGAGAAGCCATAGCCTGCCTCAAAGTAGACCGCACACTTCAAATTGACAATTTCAGAGATTTCCCATTTCGAACGACCCCCAAACACTACCATGATATCGAAAATAGACTCACAACATCAAAATGGTTGCTTATACACCAATATCATAATAATCAAAGATGGAACCAAAATTGAGTAAAAACGAGAATATGGGACGTGTTAGAATCCTACCAAACGATCCATTTAAGCTCCTCAAATTTGTATCCAAAATGAGACACAATTCATGGCTCACAACACAACTAAACAACATGTGTGAACTGACTAACTTAACCATAAATAAGAGGTACACAACCCCGTTGGGGCAAAATTTACCTTCGAACATCACCCCCTCGTAAGACTTACTCACAAAGGCTCAAACTTCCCGGATGTACAAGACTTAAAATCGCCTCAATTGGACTCCCAAAACTTAAGAAAATAAAGATTGAAGTTCAAATGATGGTTCAGGACTGGTCTTTTGAATAAAGATAAGTCCAATGGGAATCAGAACGCGGAAAGGGGGTTTGTGATCATAGAGTTCCACTCAACCTAGCCTTCATGAACTTGGAGAATAGTCGGTGATTGTGGAAGGAAACTGCCCAATCCTTCACGAATGCGGAGGGCTTCTCGTGAATGCACAAGGCAATAAAGCTAGCCCTTCGCAAACGCAACTCGGGCCTCGCGAACGTGACATGGGCCTCGCGAACGCGGAGACCAATCCCCTTGGCCTTTGTGAACGGTACCACTACCTACAAATGCAAAGAACAATTTAGGCATGCACGACTGCACTAGATGATGCATATCAACTAGTGTTGGCCAAGTTCAAAAACCCCGATAGGGTGCTAGAGATTTGTTTAAAATTTTGTGCACGCAAATGAAATATGTTACCCCAACAAATTCAGCATCCTGGACCCAATATAGTTGTAAAAACTTTAACTAAGGTTGTCTCAACAAAAATTGAATCCCACATCCAAGCTTTATTTTAAGTTGAATTCTACAAGGGGACTCGGGATAAGCCCAAAAGCCTCAGAATCCACATCAAGGGTCCTTCTAGACCAAAATCGACATTCTAGAGTAGAAGAAATGGTTAGAATTGAATTCTAAGGTTGTCTTCTTGAATTTTTGATCGAAGTCAATCATTCAAATACTAAAAGCTCCAAAACATAAAAAGTTACATAAGTCCAAAAAATGACTAGGTGGCTGCGCTATCAGTCCTAATAAGTCATAAATGAATTGATTTTGCTATATGAACACTCTAAATGATGAAAAAAGGCAATGATATAAAATTAACCTGAAAGATCATTACATGAAAATTAAGGGATCGTTATAGAGAGTGGCGTGATTCAGATGATGATTGTAAGGATAGTGACAATGAGAGGGATTGGTATGCACTTCCACATTATAGGCCCAAGCCTAAAGTATCAATTGTTGACCTTGAGAGATATTATGTGAGAGATATGCTTGCCTTGATTCTTAATAATGTTGAGGGATCCGACAAAAGGGCTTAAATAAATGAAGAATGCTTTCTCTTCTTTGAATCAAACGATCACTTATCACTTCATTTTCATAAAATAACTTCAGGCTGAAATGAGTCATATTTCACCTATTAAATTATGAGATAAAAAGAGAGAACCCCCAAGTGACTGGAATTTTAAAAATGACAATTCTCATTGCATGACTATTGTTACAAGAAATAAAAAAGATGGTGTGGAGAAAGGTAAGAAAGGAGAACGAGACTTGTGGGATTAATGAAAAGCAATATTCAAAAGTTAAGAAGTCGACAATTTCGAGGGGATGTTGCACATTGATAAACTAGTATTGGTTGATGATGAAATTGAAAGTGAGATCCCATTGAATGTTGAAGAGGGATAAAACGAGAAAAATGACACGACTCTCACATGTCTTAGCCTTCACTAAAAATTGCCCCACATTTTCCTCAAATATTGAAAAAGAATGATGAAGACATGAAGTTCAAGAAATTTCTATTTATGTGCAAAAATCTCTTGGTAAATGTTCCTTTGGTGGACACTTTAACTTGAAATTACTAGGTATGCAAAATTCATGAAGGGTTTAGTGACCCAAAAATGGAGTTGGACTTTGAGGTGATAGAAATTTTGCACTATTGTAGTTTGGTCATGTCAAGTAATATGGTGGTCAAGAGAAAGATTTGAGGGCATTTACAACTTGTTTGGTTTTTATCAAGGCTTTTGACTTATTTTTTTTTACTATTTTAGCTTGAAACTAAGTGATATAAGTAGTTTTTATTTACCCATAACACTTCAAAAGTGCTTAAAATTATTTTAGTTTAAAAGAACAAGTTATTTAAACAGTAAATGCTCTTACAATTCCGTGCACCATTGGGGTGAGCAAAGACTTTATGTGATCTTGGGGTGAGCATCAATCTCGTGCCTTTCACAATTTTCTAGAAACAAGGATTGGGAGCTTTATAGCCAATTATTATGAGGTTGTTTATGGAAAATAAGTCAATCAAAAAGTAGAGGAGATTAAATCTTCTCTTACCACAAATATTTATCAACCAAGTGTAGTAATTTACTAGCGTTATTCCCTTATGAGCCATCGCTAATCAAAATTAATCTACTCACTTGAATCACGTCAAAATTTATTATTACTAACCTATACTTTTAAAATTTTAATAATTAATCTCTTAGTGATTTGGTGTTATGTTGTTCACCTGCAACCTAAGCTCAATGTCTCTCGAGATAAGTAAGATATAATGATACAGTTAATGAATGGCTAATCAATTAACTATAATTACTAAATAATTGAATAAAATAAGATAAATATAATGATATGATATTATAATTAAGCAAAGTCACGACTTCATCCAACAAAGGTTTATCCTAGAAAATATGTTAGCAATTCTTACTAATGTTTAAAAGCATATCATAGATTTTCACCATGAACAATTAAGAAAAATATGTAGGTCGAATTTGAATCGTTTTATCTCCTTATGTTGTTCATGACTCCCAAAAGTCAGTGTCTTCCAACTTAGATCAAAAGTGATGCCTCTTAAATCCAACGTAACACTTCCAAACAAGTTATAGGTCTACTTGTATTGCGTACAAAGAACCCTTGGACTAAAATTACTCTTTAATTAAATCAAATAAAATTTACACAATTTGGCTTGGTGCGATCCAAGTATGATAGTGTGGTCGTGTCGCGTACCCCTATTTTTTCAACACCTAAATATTTCAGCTACTCTCTTCTTCTTAAAATTGACATGATGTGGGATTCATTGGGTATTTGTGTCGCACAAACTAATTATTTGCTGCAAAATCTCGATTTTCTTCCCTTTTACCTATTCAATTGATCATTGAACCTCATTTTCGATCTTGATCACTTTTCTTGATCTTATGCTCAAATTAAAGCTCCCAAAAAGTCATTATTAGCTCCAAATGTGCTTACTAGCTCATACATCATCCGTATATAAAGAGACACACGTAATAAATACAAAATGATTATCATAGTAATCAAATAAAGGTGGAAGAACACAAATGTTAATTATCAGCAAAATGTATGTATATCGCCATATATCAACACCCCACACTTGAACTATTGCTTGTCTCTGAACATGCACTACTCTATAACTTTTTTCCTGAGGCGACACCATAAATTTTTATACTGATTTGAACATGTTTACACTGTCTAAGACTAAGTGATGACATCCACCTAGACATATATCCTTTAAAATTTATGGATTTCAAAAAAGAATCAAGAGTATGTTCATTACAAAAGAAGTGTCCAAATTCAAACCCCCCAAAAGAAGTTTGGACCATATAAAGCCCAAAAGAGAGCCCTAAAAGTTGAATGTTCAAAGTCAAGTTTCCTAGTTTAAAATTTTCACATTTTAAAACTCTTTGTTTAAAGTTTTCTAGTTATTATTTTCATAAAAGTAAGATTTAAATCACATTCTATTGCGGATAGGTTTTTCCTATGTATAGGGGTAGATTTTATTATTTGAGAGAATATACATGATTAACATTATTTGCGATGTTTCTCTACTTTACACCGTTATGTGTGGTGACTGGTGAGGTAAGGTTAATTCTTAATTTGATATCTTTGGTTTCTATTCATAAATTAAAGAAGGTAATTAGTCTTATACTAATTGTTGTCTCTAATTTCTTCAATGTAGGAGTCTAGATCACTTTTGATCTAAGTTATTGAATCCATAATATTAATATCATAATTATTTTTAATTCGCCAATTTTAAATACTAAGATCAATTCGGGTTCTTTGTACTTTCCTAGAAATTTAGAAATTTTATTCTCAAATTTTACAAATCTTTCAATTTTGTCTTTAATCTTAATAATTTCACCCCCGTATTATTTTCTTGTTTATTATGATAATCTTATAACTAAGATTAGGATTTAAGTAAATCATATACATGCCATGCTTCATCATCAATTATCAATTTGCTCATTCTTCACTTACTTCTTACCTTTACTTTTGTTTATATTCTCTATCTTTTTAAGCTGTCACCAGCAAGTAACCATTTCTTGATTAGCCTTTAAAGAAATATGTTCTATTTTTTTTCTTTTCCACTCTCAGCTAACAATTTCTATTATAAAAGTTGCACCATTAGTCTTTTTTCAAGTATAACTAGTTCATTTTTCAAATTTTAAACTTCTTTCAGGCGCCCTATATCAAAGTGTTTTATGAGTTATTTACTCAAATTCAAGGTCAATAGGAAAGAAAAGATTTATCTTAAGACATGATTATATAAAAAATAGACTAAAAACTCTATGAGGGGGACTAAGGATATCACACGTGGACCAATAAAGAGAAGACTAATAGTGTGACTAAATAATGGAAGCACCTATATCATCTCCTAGACTCAATACTCTTCAATTTGCTTTACACATACACCGAATAAGTTTTATACATCAATATAAAATCATGAACTTTCAACAAAATCATCTCACACACACATTATACATGTTAGACTCATAATTGACTCATATGGACTCTCGATTAAGAAAACAACAATAAGGACTCAAATTAAGCCAATATATTTATACTAGAACCAAGAAGTTAAAGCTAAGTTGTATCAAGAAAGATCATTCCTTTTTTTACAACACGTATTATAAGTCAAAGATCGGATTTTTAAAAGGCGAGGGCGTGAGACGGAATGTTTTACTTAGCATATGGTGAGATGTAAGTCTCGAGACATGGGGCATAATTAGGGGTGACAAATGGTTGGACTGGATCGCATTCGGAAGGGTTGAATATGGATTGAGAAAAAATAGTTGAATTACAATCTATCCAATTATAATATGAGTAAATATGAATTTGGTCAAATATGGTTTGGACAAAATGGCTCTAACCATTGTTTTAGAAACGTTTTTGGGGTGAGTTCCAGGGCGAGGCGTACCAAAAATACTCCGGGGCGTAAATGAAAGACGTAAGTCCTAAAGTTTGAGGCGTAAGCCCTGAGAATAAAAACATAAGTCCTGGGCGTTAAAACGAACAGCGAGGCATTTTTAATTTATTTTTCAAAACTTTTTTTGCTTTAAATCATATTTTTACTATTGGTGTAATTATATTTCTCAAATAGTAATCATAATACTTTTTTCTTCATTATTGATTATTAATACTTATCTCAAACAGAAATCATAAATCATTGAAAGATTTACTTTTGCTAATTTTATTAATAATAAAACTATAAAATTGAATATACATAAGACTACCCCCGTAGATCCATGGGACTTACGCCCCGTGTCTCGGGGCTTGCGCCTTGCCTTTTAAAACACTGGTTCTAACCCATTTAAATAAATTTATTTTTTTAAAAAAATAAAATTACTCCCTCCCGAAAGGCACCCCTACACCCACCTTTCACCAACCTATCCCTAATTTTTTTCTGTTTTCCCAAAACAAAAAATTTCTTTAAAAAAAAAGAAGTAATTTACCCCCTCCCCCCACACCCTCAGCCCCTTCCCCCTCTTCCACCAATCGATCCCTTTCCAAAAATAATAAAAAAAAATCTGTGTTTTCAAAGAAAATTTACCCCCTCCCCTGTCCCCGTCCCCCTTCCACCAACCTACCCCTAAATCTTTATTGTTTTCGAAAACAAAAGAAATCTGTTGTTACCAGTATTTTAAAAAACATTTTTGTGGCGAGTCTCGGGGTGGGGCGTACCAAAAACGCTCTGGAACGTCAATTAAAAGTGTAGATCCATAAGGCGTAAGTCCTAAAATTTGAAGCGTAAGCCCTGAACATACAAAACGTAAGTCCTGGGCGTAAAAACGTACGCCCAAACGTTTTTTTTTGTTGCTTTAAATCATATTTTTATTATTGGTTTAATGATATTTCTCAAATAATAATTATAATGTTATGAAACTATATAAATTTAGAATAAGAATGAAGCAGGGAGAAGAGAAAAGACTTCTTATTCATCTTGAAGTATATTCAGGATTCATAAATCTTATGTACAATGAAGGAAAACCATCTATTTTTAGGGGAATTTGACTTGGTCCCAAAGTAGGATTCCTAACTATATCCTAAAAGAACTCCACATAATTAGACATTCACTATAATACAAATATGTTTATAATACTCCCCCTTGAATGTCGGTAGATTATGTACCTCATTAAAACCTTACTAGATAAAACCAGTGGCAAAAAAATTTAGTGAAGGAAAAAGAGTACACATATCTAATAATACGCATTATGGATGCCTCATTAAAAACCTTACAAGGAAATACCAATAGGACAAAACCTTGTGAGGAAAAAAGAGTACATCGCGTATTAACTCCCCCTAATGAGAACATCAATCTACGGACTTGAATCTTCATTTTTCAAATTTGTGCACCATCTTCTTGAAAGTTGTAGTTGGTAGAGAATTGGTGGATAAATCAACTTTATTGTTACTTGAACAAACATGTTGCATGTTGATATCTCCATTCTTGGGAGCTCATGAGTGTAAAAAAACTTTGATGAAATATGCTTCCTTCTATCTCCTTCATTCAGGATCAAAGATTTTTGCAAGTTACTTACTTCAACTTCTTTAAGCAAATAATCTATTGCCCTTTGAAAACTCTTCAAGAGTTTCAATTCTAGTCATCAACTTGCATAATAATACTTGTATAGGCTCTATGCATTTTGAATCTATTTAATCCTTATGATGATGATAAACAAGTTTTCCAAAACCTTGTATATGCTAGATTTTGAACCCATTGGATATTTTCATATCAGTTTTGTCAAGTGACAACATTCAATATTAGATGTATGACATATTCTAGTACCTAGATTGCAAGTCAAATAAGCTTTACGCTTACCAAGATGCATCATTCAACTTTTCACTTGATAACTATTTCTACATTAGCATGCTTTAATAGACGTAGAATTCATATCCTCATAATCTTTTACAATATTGCGCCTATTGTATCAAAGATATCGTCAACGATATATTATTTTGTATCGATTTATTACGACATATTGAGATCTCATCACTTCATTATTTTTATGTAGCTACCCCTCTCATTAGGTTTCATGAAGTGTTATGTCGTACGCTCTCCAAGAGCACATCGTCTCCTTATTATGATCATTTTGATTCTTTGATCCTCCCCCTTTTCTAAGGATTATTTATTTAGAATTGATTAATCTATCATGCTCCATGCATGTCGTAGACTCTATCCTTAAGGGACATTCAATATGAGTATTTACAACTCTTGTGTTGCTTCTAATCTCCCCCTTATGTTAGACAAACTAACATATATCTCAATTTTTTGGAGAATCTATCTTTGTGCATCATGATATATTCATTGATTATATGCTACACATCAAAATAATCAGATGAAAAATATTTAGTCCTTGACCATAAATCAATTGAAAGAAAATTTGATCATAATTTATTGGTCTGATGCATACAATTACTTTTGTTTGCAGTATCATATTTTAGATCAACACATGGAGCTTTATTTTCTCAAGCAACGATTTCACTATCTCAGATATTTAATGTCACAACATCTTGAGTATTTATCTATATTATCAAGATAAATTGTCTTGATTACATATTATGAAAGTTGTACTCTTAACTCAATTATCTTGCACCAACAATTATGTGAATGTCTAATTGCAAGTTGATACAAACGCACATGTGATTATCTTATAGATGCATCACTCTATCGTATCACATGATATGTGAACGGGCTCATATCCACCTTTTATACTTTTCAGAATTTAGAGATTTAGTCTCAACTTTAGTTGACTCAATCAACTTACATGAGAACGAGCAACAAAAAGAATTCTTGAAGAATCTTCTAGTTCTTCAGTGTATGTCTATTACTCAATATCTATATTTTTGGGATGACCAAGATATTCATGCCAACTAATAAAATTATTAGTATTAGTAAATTTCATATTTACTATGTCATGTGCCTTTTGCTTTAGTAAATTTCTTATTTATTACTATTATATGAGAAAATTTCAACTTTAATACTCCGGGAGTAAATTTTAAATTTATTTTTTCTCAATTACTCTGCCTCTTCTAAAGGTGAGTCGTGATCCCATCATTGAATAGACTAATTTGATTATCAGAAAATTGTGTTTGTAATTATATTATTTATGACAATACTTTTGCAAACATCAAGTTGCACGATAACAATATGCACACATGAGACCATCTAGAAGAAACATCTATTAGGACCATTAAGTATCTAAACAATCCACTAGGTGGATGAATAGGTCCACAAATATCTGTATACGTTCCTAGAACGCAGGAGACTCAATCTCAACTTCCGTTTATGATGGTTTCATAATTAACTTGTCATGATAACAAGTCATACAAGAAAATCACCATTTAAAAGAATTTTTTGATTCTTCGATGGATGTCCATTTTAATTTTTCGTAATTCGTCTAAACATTATTGACTAATGATGTCCCAGACAATCATGTCAAATTAAGAAAGTATTGAAATTAGTAAGCTTCATATTTATCATAGAATGACACTAATTCTTGTCCAATACATGCCTAAAGATAAAACATGAAACTTTTCTATAATACATGTCTTCTTAGAGACATTCTTGGTGATACCACATCATTGACCAAAGGTCGCAATCTTTCTAGCATGGTGTCTTACACTTCATTCCCTTTAGAGAATAGATCTATATTTTTAGCATTTATCAAAAGTTATCATTCTTCATGAATGGAACACAAACATGTGAGCATATCAAATTATGATAGCTTTAGTACCTCATTCCATATTTAAGTGCATTATTCAATCACTTGTCTTCTTTAAGACATATTCTGCACTACTACCACATTCACTTTAAGTAATGGAGCAAATTCACTAAATTTCATGAATTCTCATTAAAAAAAAACACATTAGTTTTTCTTTAGTCATTATTATATCATCAGTATGGTGCATTAAGACTTAAATTCAGTGTCTTATCCATATAAACGTGTCTTAGGCCATAAATCGATAGAACTTGAACCCAATATCATCTCATCGTGGTGCACCAGGACTTTAACCCAATGTCTTACCCTCTTGGTGCGATTGGACGTAAATCCATCGTCTTATTCTTTTGGTGCGATAAAACTTAAATTCATCGTCTTACCCACAATGAGGCTCAACCTCAAGCCTTCAAAATAATTGAAATTTTATCACTTTTGATGATCATTAATATGACCGTACATTATCATTATAAACAAAATTGAAATTATTGATTTATTATAATCAACATTAGTAGTTAATAGATATAACTTAATAGATCACATACTTCATATAAATGATGAAACATATCACTAAATTGTGCTTATTCAATTATTAAAATAAATTAAGGAATTCTCTTCCCAATTGGTTAAAATTAAACGTATAAAAAGTCGACAACTCTTTTTAAATACTTACTCCAGATGGTAACCCCAGATCTGTCACATAAATAATTATAACATAAAGATAAGTCATACCTTACATATATGAGACCTTATTGCATAACTTATGCAAGATCTCTTTTGCACTTTTCCCGTCTTCTATCATAATTCTTTAATAATAGAACAATATTTCCCGTCATCTATCATAATTCTTTAAGAATAGAACAATCGTGTTGATAACGTGTTATGAAACTATATAAATTTAGAAGAAGAATAAAGCAGGGAGAAGAGAAAAGACTTCTTATTCATCTTGAAGAATATTCAGGATTCATAGATCATATGTACAATGAAGGAAAATCATCTATTTATAGGAGAATCTGACTTGGTCCCCAAGTAGGATTCCTAACCATATCCTACAAGGACTCCACATAATTAGACATTCACTATAATACAAATATGTTTATAACATACAATACTTTTTTCTGTTGTAAATAATGTGGTGTGGATGTCATGTATTAAATTCTACACTTCATGACTTTAAAGGATTTTAAGTATGACTTTAGGAGATTTAATTATGACTTTAAAGATCTCTTTCATGACTTTGAAAGATTATGGGTATACTTACTTTCTACATATAGTCATCTAATATGTAGATACAAATGCACCAAAATATTGAAAGATTGGAAGAAAAATATTACTACTCTTTCTCTCTATTTCTTTGTTATTAAATTATAATACTTTATTTTATAACACGTTATCAGCACGAAGTCTCTTATAAGGTATGTTTCGGTGATATAACTATTTTTATTTTCATATTCCAAGCACAAGTACACAATAAAATATTTTCATTTTATATGTTCTCAAAATAATATAAGATGTTAGTAAATTTTATTAATTAATGAAAATAAAATTTCTTATTAAAAGAATACTACATATGATATTCTTGAATTTCAATGGTTAAAAGTTTATTATTTTAATCTAATTTGACTATTTTTATGATAGTTTTTCATCATGTCAAATTTGTCAAAATTGGAGTTCGTGGCACTTGATATTTCTGGCAATAATTATTTATCATGGATACTCGATGCTGAAATTTACCTAGACGCTAAAGGTCTTGGTACACTATTACTAAAAGAAATATAGCATCGAGTCAGGACAAAGCGAAGGCTATGATTTTTCTTCGTCATCATTTGGATGAAGGATTAAAGGCCGAATATTTGACAGTGAAAGATCCACTTGAATTGTGGACTGGTTTAAAGAAAAGGTATGACCACCTTAAGGCAACGGTATTGCCAAGGGCTCGTTATGATTGGATACACTTACGATTACAGGACTTTAAAACTGTATGTGAATATAATTCCGCTGTTTATAAAATAACTTCCCAATTAAAATTATGTGGAGAAAATATAACAGATGAGGATATGTTGAAAAAGACACTTATTACTTTTCATGCCTCAAATCTGGTGTTACAACAACAATATCGTGAAAGGGGATTTAAAAAGTATTCTGATTTAATCTCATGCCTTCTTGTGGCTGAGCAACATAATACTCCTTTGTTGAAAAATCATGAAGCCCGTCCCACTGGAATTGCTCCTTTACCGGAAGCAAATATGGTAGAAGCACATGGCCAGTCTGAAAGAAGACAAAATAAAAATTCAGGCCGTAATAATGTGCGTGGACGTGGCAATGGCAGAAAATGATATAATAATCATCGTGGTAGTGGTCATTATAAAAGAAAGAACAATATGAGTTCTCAAAGTAATACTTTAAGAGGCAACTGTCATCGTTGTGGCATGAAAGGGCATTGGAAGAATGAATGTCGAACGTCTGAGCATTTTGTCAGGCTTTATAAAAATTCCTTTAAACGAAAATAGAGGTGGTACATCTTCTTCTAATGCTCGGGTGGAATCACACTTGACATTTGAAAATAATGTTGAGGAAAAACCTTCGCAAATGTACAATGATAATATTGAAGCAAATTTGTCTTTGAAGAATGACGATTTTAATAACCTCAATGATATTACTCATTTGGAGGTTGAAGACTTCTTTGAAAATCGTAACTGAAGTTTGATGTTATTTTATAATATATAATATGTTGTTGTTTTTGTGTGCTTTTCATTATCATTTTTTTTATGTCACTTTTATTTTAAAAGTAAAATAATATAAAGACCTAAGTTTTCTTGCAATGTTGTTAGTTATCTTACCTTGATGTACTTTATTTTATGAAGATAAATAAAATAAAAAATTCAGTCTTCAATTGGATCCAAGATGAGTAATGGAGATATGTGCCTCCTGGATAGTGCTACAACTCACACTATATTAAGAGAAAAGAAATATTTCTCTCATTTAATTATGAAAGGGGCCAATGTTAATACAATATCTGGTAGTACAAAAATAATTGAGGGCTCTGGGAGAGCATGATTATTACTACCTGGAGGAACAATATTGGCCATGAATAATGCTTTGTATTGTAGTAAATCTCAAAGAAACTTGTTAAGTTCCAAGGCTATTCGCCAAAATGGCTATCATATTGAGACTGCAAATGAAGAAAATGTTGAATACCTTTATATTACTACAATAAAAGAGGGAAAAAGATTTGTGCATGAAAAATTATCTGCACTTTCTTCTGGGTTGTACCACACAAGTATTGATGTGGTTGAATCACATGTCATGATAAATAAAAGGTTTTTAAATCATAATGATTTCATCATTTGGCATGACCGGTTGGGTCATCCCAGTTATAATATGATGCGCAAAATTATTGAGAATTCACATGGATATACTTTGAAGAATCAGAAAATTCTTCAATTTAAGGAATTCTCTTGTGTTGCTTGTTCCCAAGGGAAACTGATTATTAAACCATCAGCAACTAAGGTAGGGATTGAATCCCCTACATTTCTGGAACGTATACATGGTAATATATGTGGACCAATTCACCCTTCATGTGGACCATTTAAATATTATATGGTCTTGATAGATGCATCTACAAGATGGTTGCATGTGTGCTTATTATCATCTCGCAACATGACTTTTGCGAGATTGTTGGCTCAAATTATAAGGTTAAGAGCACAGTTTCCAGATTATACTATAAAGACAATTCGTCTTGATAATGCTGGTGAATTTACATCTCAATCATTTAATGATTATTGTATGTCCATTGGAATAACAGTTGAACATCCGGTTGCTCATGTTCATACCCAAAATGGTCTAGCAGAATCACTGATTAAACGTCTTCAGTTGATAGCTAGACCATTACTAATGAGGACAAAACTTCCTCTTTCGGTATGGGGGCATGCTATTTTGCATGCAGCAACACTTGTGCTCATAAGGCCAACCAGTTTTCATGATTTCTCCCCATTACAGTTGACTTTTGGAAAGGAGCCAAATATATCCCACCTTAAATTTTTTGGATGTGCGGTATATGTTCCAATTGCTCCACCGCAACGCACAAAGATGGGTCCCCAAACAAGATTGAGAATATATGTTGGGTATGAATCTCCTTCCATTATAAAATATTTGGAACCCATGACTGGAGACGTATTTACAGCAAGATTTGCTGATTGTCATTTTGATGAATCTGAATACCCAACATTAGGGGAGAAACATAAGAAATTGGAAAATGAGATAGATTGGAATGCAGTATCACTATCTCATTTAGATCCTCGAACAAATCAATGTGAACAAGAGGTTCAAAAGATGATTTATTTGCAAAATATTGCAAATCAACTGCCAGATGCATTTACTAACCTTTCAAGGGTTACTAAATCTCATGTTCCAGCTGCAAATGCTCCAGTTCAAGTTGATATTCCGACAGAACAAACTGTTAATGCAAATAAGTCTAGACCACGTCTGAAACGTGGTAGACCAATTGGTTCTAAGGATAAAAATCCTCGAAAAAGAAAAGGAGAAAATGATCATAATATGAAAGCAAGTGCTCAAGGGGAGCCTCAAGACATAACAAATGATGAGACAACAGAAAATGTTGAGATATACGAAAATAATGAAAATGAAGAGATCTCAATAAGTTATGTCTCGACTGGAAAAAGGTGGAACCGAAATGATGTTGTGGTTGATAACATTTTTGCTTATAATGTTGCCACTGAAATAATGCAACAAGATGAGGATCATGAACCAAAATCTGTCGATGAATGTAGACAGAGAAATGATTGGACAAAATGGAAGGACGCAATTCAAGCAGAGTTAACTTCACTTGAAAAACGTGAAGTTTTTGGATCAATAATCCAAACACCTGAAGGTGTCAAGCCAGTGGGGTACAAATGAGTTTTTGTGCAAAAACAAAATGAAAAAGGTGAAGTCGTAAGATATAAAGCACGACTTGTGGCTCAGGGATTTTCGCAAAGGCCCGGCATTGACTATGTAGAAACATATTCTCCTGTGGTGGATGCAATTACCTTCCGGTATTTAATGAACTTGGGTTCATGAAAATCTTGAAATGCACCTAATGAACGTGGTCACTGCCTATTTATATGGCTCATTGGACCATGATATTTTTATGAAAATTCCTGAAGGATTGAAAGTACCTGAAGCATACAATGGTTCTCGAGAAACTTGTTCAATAAAGCTTTAGAAATCCTTATACGGATTGAAGCAGTCAGGGCGAATGTGGTATAATCGCCTTAGCGAATATTTGTTGAAAGAAGGATTTAAAAATGATCCAATTTGTCCTTGTGTCTTCATGAAAAGGTCTGGATCTGAATTTGTCATAATAGCTGTATATGTTGATGATTTGAATATCATTGGAACTCCTGAGGAGCTTTCAAAGGCATTAAAATGTCTGAAAAATAAATTTGAAATAAAAGATCTCGGAAAGACAAAGTTTTATCTTGGACTACAAATTGAACATTTTGCAGATGGGATATTTGTTCATCAATCAACATACACTGAGAATATATTAAAGAAATTTTACATGGATAAAGCACATCCATTGAGTAGTCCGATGGTTGTGAGATCTCTTGATATTAATAAAGATCCATTTCGACCTCATGAAAATGAAGATGAACTTGTTGGTGCTGAAATACCATATCTTAGTGCAATTGGTGCATTAATGTATCTTGCTAATAATTCTAGACCTGATATAGCTTTCTCGGTAAGTTTGTTAGCAAGGTTTAGTTCTTCTCCAACACGAAGACACTGGAATGGAATTAAGCATATATTCAGATACCTTCGAGGGACTATTGATATGGGATTGTTTTACTCAAATGAATCCAAGTCACAATTGATTGGTTATGCAGATGCAGGATATTTGTCTGATCCCCATAAAGGTCAATCCCAGACAGGCTATTTATTCACATGTGGTGGTACAACTATATCATGGCGTTCAACAAAATAAACTATGGTTGCTACTTCCTCAAATCATGCAGAGTTAATAGCTATTCATGAAGCGAGTCGAGAATGTGTTTGGTTGAGATCAATAACTCAACACATTCAAGAAACATGTGGTCTTTTTTTAGAAAGAGATGTTCCAACAATACTGTATGAAGATAATGCTGCATGTATAGCTCAACTGAAAGGGGGATACATTAAAGGAGATAGAACAAAACACATTTCACCAAAATTCTTTTTCACTCATGATCTTCAAAAGAATGGTGAAATAGATGTTCAACAAGTTCGCTCAAGTGATAATTTAGCAGATATATTTACTAAGGCATTGCCAACTTCAACCTTTGAGAAATTGAGATACAAAATTAGAATGCGTCGTCTTCGAGATATTAAATGATGTTTTCATCAGGTGGAGTAAATACGCGCTGCACTCTTTTTTCCTTAATCAAGTTTTTTATCCCACTGGGTTTTTTCTTGATAAGGTTTTTAACGAGGCAGCAAACAATGCGTATTAAGAATAACTATGTACACTCTCTTTTATTCTTCTAGATTTTATTTTTTATATGGACATCCAAGGGGGAGTGTTGTAAATAATGTAGTGTGGATGTCATGTATTAAATTCTACACTTCATGACTTTAAATGATTTTAAGTATGACTTTAGGAGATTTAATTATGACTTTAAAGATCTCTTTCATGACTTTGAAAGATTATGGGTATACTTACTTTCTATATATAGTCATCTAATATGTAGATACAAATGCACCAAAATATTGAAAGATTGGAAGAAAAATATTACTACTCTTTCTCTCTATTTCTTTGTTATTAAATTATAATACTTTATTTTATAACATTTTCTTCATTATTGATTATTAATACTTATCTCAAATAAAAATCATAAATCATTAAAAGGTTTAATTTTTCTTATTTTATTAGTGATAAAACTATAAATTTGAATATACATGAGACTACGCCCCGTAGATCCATGGGACTTACGTCCTGTGTCTTGAGGCTTACGCCTCGCCCCGTACTATATATAACGCCTCGCCTCACACCCCCGCCTTTTAAAACACTGATTGTTACAAAAAAAATTCAACCCTTACCCCAGGCACCCCCACACCCTGCCACCCCTCCACCTTCCACCAACCTATCCCTAATTGTTTTTTTCAAAAACAAAAAAAAATCTGTTTTTCAAAAAACAAAAATTTACCCTCCCCCCTCCGGCCCCCACCAACCGACTCCTAAATCTTTTTGTTTTTCAAAAATATAATTTTTTTTTGTTTCATTTCACTTTTATGTCTGTATATAAATTCTCATGTTTACCCATTTTGTCCATACTTGTATGAGCTTAAATACGTTGAAGACCATATTAACCCATTTAAGAAAAGGAAAGAAAATATGAGTGATCCATTTAATTTAATATGGGCAAAATGAGTTTATTTCACTTATATGAGCTGAAGTTGCCACCCATAGGCATAATCCTTGGATCGTTAAATTTTTAATTTACAATATACTATAATAATATAATAACACAAAATTATGAAAAAGAAAAAAAATATAGTTTGAAATAATTACGAACATAATTAAGGGAAGTCATAGAAAATAAAGCTTCTAACATGATTATACAAGTATGAATTATCGAATTATCTAATAATAAAAGATCATTATTTCTAAAAAAAATATTATTACCATACTATACAATGTACCCCTAAAAGAAAATAATCAATAAAATTTACTAGTATTATAATAAAACCATCACTCTATCATCAATAAAAATAAAATTACTTTCAAATAACAAAATGAAATATGATAATTTGAGACATATGACAAAAACATAAAGACCAGTGATAAGTTAAAAAGTAAAATTTTGCTATGTATTTTAAAAAGAAACTTTATGTAATATATAATCACCCTCACATTGTTACCAAATAGTAAATATGCGATAGTACAACTTGTTATTTGAGTTACTCCCAATCTTCTTATTTTTATAGATTAAAAAACTATTAAGTATCATTCATTTATTGAAAAAATTATGAGGGTCAACAATATTAACTAAAGAATAACACATAATCGGTATAAATCTGTTAGGCGAGCACCGAGCGTTAGACGTGAGCGTTAAACATGCTTACGACGTATAATCGGACACTTAGGGGTCGTTTGGTGTGAGGGATAAAAATAAATAGTGAAGAGATAAGAAAATAGTAATGAGATAAGAATATTATATCTTGTTTGATTGCGTTGTTTGGGATAACTTATCCACCATTTATATCATAGTGATGGGATAAGTTATTCCATATACATGGTGGGATAAGTTATCTTAGGATAACTAATCTTGGATAATTTGTTCCCAATGAAATGACCCCTTAAGGCATAAGTCTTATCGAACTAAGCCCACACTAAATCTTAAGACGTTTTGCTAGAATCTCGCCCCAAAACGAGTCCCAATAGAATCTTTCAAAACATTGATCAAAACCGCTAACCACTCAATCAATCAACATTGTAGCTAACCCAAACACCTAAAATTCAAACATCATGAGATTGTTTTGAACATTTCTCAATCTTCACATATTGGGCTTTAATATGTAGAAAGTTGGGATAAATATGTTATTTCGATTTCTCAACGGTCAACCCGGATGCCCGTTAGCAGACCCGTCCAAAAACCCTAGAAACCTCGAAGCGTATAAATACATCCAATTGAGTTATTTAGGGTTCCTCCTTCCTTCTTCCCTCACTTCCATTGCGCTTCAATCACTGTAGGACACAATGTCGCAAGAATCACTAGTCCTCCGCGGCACAATGAAGGCCCATACAGATTGGGTGACAGCCATTGCCACTCCGATCGATAACTCCGACATGATTGTCACATCGTCTCGTGACAAATCCATCATTGTTTGGTCAATTACAAAAGAGGGCTCACAATACGGTGTACCTCGTCGCCGTCTCACCGGACACGGCCATTTCGTACAAGATGTCGTCTTATCATCAGACGGTATGTTTGCACTTTCCGGATCTTGGGACGGTGAACTCCGTTTATGGGATCTTCAAGCTGGAACCACTGCCCGGCGTTTCGTTGGACACACAAAGGATGTTTTATCCGTTGCATTTTCAGTTGATAACCGTCAGATTGTTTCTGCATCTCGTGACAAATCGATTAAGCTATGGAACACTTTGGGTGAGTGTAAGTACACGATTCAGGATCAAGATTCACATTCTGATTGGGTGTCTTGTGTTCGATTTAGCCCTAATAATCTTCAACCAACTATTGTTTCTGGATCATGGGATCGGACTGTGAAAATCTGGAACCTTTCTAACTGTAAGCTTCGCGCTACTCTTGCTGGGCATACTGGTTATGTGAATACTGCTGCAGTATCTCCAGATGGTTCTTTGTGTGCTAGTGGAGGAAAGGATGGAGTGATTTTGTTGTGGGATTTGGCTGAAGGGAAGAAATTGTACTCCCTTGACTCTGGTTCTATTATTCATGCTCTTTGTTTTAGTCCCAATAGGTACTGGTTATGTGCTGCAACTGAGTCTAGTATTAAAATTTGGGATTTGGAGAGTAAGAGTATTGTTGTTGATCTTCGTGTTGATCTCAAGCAAGAGACTGAAATGTCTGGCAATGCAACGTCTACTTCTGGCAATAGCAAAACCAAGGTGAGTTTGATTTTTCCTCGTCCTTCTTTTCTTTTCCTAAATCATGTATGTTCCTTGTTTGCTTCAAGAATGCTACTTTTGGTTTATTGTTTTATGTTATGTGTAATATGAATATGATTGTTTGAATGTTTTATTGTGGAGATTACTTCATTTGTACTTTATTGATAATAATATCAGAGGAGCAGTTCATAATCTTATCAGTAAAATAATATAGTTAGTAACTCTTAGCAGGGGTTAGCTTCTCGAGCTTTTTATGTTCTCTAGACTTAATGGTATGATATACTTAGTGCTATCGGAAGTTGTGGTAGTAATTCGGATAGTATTAAAGTTCTTAGAACTAGTATTTATCACCTGACCAATTTGTCCACTTATGTTCTTATGAATTCTTTCCCATCCTCTTTTTGCAGTGTGTAGCATTTTTTTCTTACTGGTTCAGTCATTTGTTAGTACACAAATGAGAATCTTTAATATTTGGAAGGGTTGCGGCTCTTCTTACTTGCAAGTTTATAACTTTACATTTATATGGTTATTTTGACCTGATTTTTGTAATGATGCTGTGTGCCTGGACTTAGTCAGGTCATTTGTTGTCAATGGTGAAATACCTTGTGTGTAGCTAAACTCATTTTATCACCACTTGACAGGTTATATACTGCACCAGTTTGAGTTGGAGTGCCGATGGGAGCACACTTTTCAGTGGATACACAGATGGTCTGATTAGAGTGTGGGGTATTGGCCGCTACTAGGATAAACATATAGCACCATTTGGCCTGACTTCCATTTAGATGAAATCTAAATGATAGGAAGAAGTACGCCGGTTTCTCTTTGTTTTCACAGTTTTGGATTTTATTTAAGCATGTTATGTTGGATGTAGATGATCCATCCAACAAGCGGTTTTTGCCTAGTCCTTGGGTAACTTTGTGTTTCCTTTTATGTTTTTCTACCCTACAGATATTTAGTTTGTTTATGAGAAGTCTTCAACTCTATCTATACTCCTTTTTATCCTCTTTTTTCTTGGTGTTTGGGCAAAATATTTTACTGCAATTATTTATCAGGTCATTTTGCCAGGGGAAATAGCTCGTTGTTCCCTTCGCTTTATAGTGTCATTGAAGAACTGGTAATCGTAGTATTTTGTGTCTAATTGTTTCCTGAAATTTGACATATGATATCTCTACATAGAGTTCTTGTAGCTTACACTGCAATGTAACTTTCTATAACCTCAAGATTTGAGGATGCTCTCTATTTGTCTAAGTTGTATCTTTTCAGCTGTGGGAACTTTGGCGCTTTAGATTATTGTATTTAGAACAGTTCTGTATAATAGGTTCTAGGTGAGGGTTTTGTGTATCAGGTTATACAAATGCAAACACATACTCAGAGATGGTGTTGATTCAGACAACACAACCATACAAATGAAACTGATAATTCATGGCATTAACAATGCATAGCACTCTTTCTATTCTAATACATCCTATTAAATACTTTGTTTTTTAGTTTTAACACACCTTTTTCATTTAATAGAACAAAACAAATAATTGATAAAAGACAATCCTAACTTTAGTAGTTCACATTCATTAGTATTCTTATATACCCTACCAAACAATCTCTATATGTATTTGCTTACACCTCCTTATGTTAGATGTTTCAAAACCCATTTGTGCAATGGATTCAACTGTCCAGAAATGTTGGACAGTTGATGTAAGATCATCCACAGATCGTTTAAGTGCGCAAGTGTTTAAACAATTTCTTCTGTCCAAAGAAATGAATAGTCAAAGTAAGAGTTTTCATTGATGTTGACACAGATTGTTAAAAGGCTCGCGAGTTTTTCTATTTAATCTTTTTCGTCGTTGTTGCTGGCTGTATTTTTGACTAACAAGAGAGATTTCGGTGACTGCTTGTTATTGTGTCTTACACTAGTTAGGATATGAACTGCCTCATCTCTAGAATGCAGTCTTTTGCCTTTCCTGACTTAACTTAACAGGGCATCTTGTTAGTTATTTTCTGTTTGATATCTGGCTTAGAAAATGTCCATGTAGACGAGATATACGAGGGTGCTTTCTAATTTCTTCTGCTGTGTTATGGCCCTCAGTTTTTAGCTAGTTTCTAGTAGTGTAAAAGCTCCTAATTATAAGATGAGAAGAGCACCAAAAGAGTTACTGAAGAATGGAAGTATAAGGGGTCACTAACAGCTGATCATGCACATGCTTGTACACCTTTGTGACAATTTGTGGCCTCTGTAGTAGTAAAGCACCAGTCCCCACAAGCAGTTGAGTCATAGAGGGAAGGAGAAGGTGATTCTAGTCCTGGGTAATATTATAATCCTAAAACAAACATAAGTGGTATTATTTGGTAATTTCTCAAACATGAATGACTATATAGGGAAATTACTCGCTCAAAATGCAATAACAATTTAGCCAAAATGCAATAACTATTTGTCCACGAACACAACAATTATTTGCCCTTGAAGGCAATAACAAATTGCTCAATGGAGCCGGCGGCGATTTTTCATGCAAACTCTACTCTGTTACGCCTGAATCCATGATTGGAGCTGTCATTGGCCTGTCGGCGGTAACGACTGGTCAACTGATCCCACTTGCTTCTGATATACAATTGCCTTCTCTCCCTTATATTCCTATTGATTTGCGTAATGTACCTAACCTGATTTATGGCCTACATTTTTTGGGAAGGAATCGTTGTTTTCACTAGCATCAGCTATTGGAAAACCAATTCACCTTGATAATGCAAATATTAACAAGACAAGACCGAATTGTGCGAGGGTTAAAGTTCATGTAGACTTATTGAGTGAGCTACCTAAATTTGTGGAATTAGAAGTTGTTGATCCAGTAAAGAACTCGTCCAAAGTAGAGAAGATTAAAGTAGTATATGAAGTGCTACCAAAGTATTGCAACAAGTGCAAACTACAGGGTCATAATGAAGATGACTATAGATTTCTTCACCTAGAATTGAGAAGGAAAGAACAACCCGAGGAAGAAAAGGTGAATGACAAGGAAGTAGTTCAACAACATCAAAGATTTCGGGGAAGAAACTATAAGCACTAGGTCCCTTACTAATAGGAGATTCCGCAAGAACAACAGTATCTCTGAAGATATCAAGGGATTGAAAATAGAGAAAGAGAAGGTTACCTCTAGTAACCCCTTTAATGCACTTAGTCTCAAATAACGGGTGCATGAGTGCACTAAAGGATAGGTTCGTACTACTTTCTATAAATCAGATGACAATCATGGCCAGAGAACTAGCAAGAAAACAACCAAAGATATAAAAGGCAGAGAAAGAACATGGAACTCAATCACAAACACATTATATAGGGGATCTTTCAATGGATACAGGTTGCAGTATAAGCCTAGACATAGAGGAGTTAAATCTAGTAGGTAAAGATGGTCTTGAAGATTTAAACAAACTTGTTGTTGTACATTCCAATATGAAGAGCATACCAGATGAGGTTAATATTAGGCATAACGATGAATATCAAGCAATTGTAAATTGGTCTAAGGGGGGAGACAACTGATACCAATCAGGGAGAGGAATTTCCCAGCCCTTTATAGATGGAAATTGTTGATAATACAAGGGTTTCTAAGCAAGAAAGAGTTGTTAGTACTTCTATATTGTGAGCAATCGACTGAATCACCAGGAAATCAATTGGGAGAAGAACATTTCAACACATGACGATACAAGGTTAATACCTTTTGTTGATACCCAACAAAGTTCTCCGATGCAGATGCTGCATGAATTAGTCTCTCATCAAGGGGTAAATAAGGAGAATCCAATAGAAGTTATCCCAGCAAAATAGGAGAAGTCAAAAGTGGAGTAACATGACGAGTTTGAAAGTCAAAAGTGCTTCTCTCAAGTGTGTAAAGAAGCAGGAATATTACCACAAGATAAATCAAAGAAAAAAAAAGGCTAACTCTCAAGGACCTGTTATGGTCAATCATGTGTGGTCTGAAAGATCCAATCTGAAATGATGTACAATGATCTTATATGGAATATTAGATTTGTGAGGACTCGTCACTCATTCCATAGAGTTCAAATGCTGCAAAGGCACCATAAGTTTGATTTGGTGGCTCTAATGAGATCTTTTCCAGAAACAAGGCATATTCAATCCTATAAAACAAGATTGAGCATGACTTATGCAAATTATAATGTAAATGAGAAGATATGGTTATTTGTAAAGGAGAATATTGATGTGGAATATAATATCAGAATCATAACAATAATTGACGGTGAAATTACTATTTTATAATGGACACCAGATGATCAATACCTTGGTATATTCAAAATGTAGTTTCTATGAAAGACTACAATTATGGAATGAGATCTACACTATTATTTAGAATATGATATATATTGGTCTGTAGGTGGAGATTTTAATGTCATTTTAACTCCCGATAAGGGAGGAGGAACTAGTAGTTCTAGTTTCAAACATTTGCCACCTAGATTTAAAATTAATACTGATGATTATACTCATGTTGATGAAACTTCATTTTTGTCAATACCAAATATTATTGAATATAATTCCAAAAATAAAATAAATCATGAGACATTAAACAGATGTTTTACTAATTTTGAGGAAGAATTAGATGAGGAAGTAGAAATAAACGACGACGATGATGAGACCCCTACCCTACTAGTCCGGCTACTGAATTACTAGAACAAAATGCTATACCCCATTTACCTACCTATTCAAAGACCGTTGTACGTGCTAAAATGTCTTTAGTATGGAACTTCTTGGTACAAAATGCGTAAAAACTACTTTTACTTGCACAAAATATAAATTTACCATGCAACATATGACTAGGGGAACGCAAGGGGGGACGGGACGACTAAGAACACATTTGAGAAAGTGTAATAATGAATTTGCTCGCCTAGATGATATAGAAAGAGCTAATAGAAAGGGAATACTCATTTTTGAAAATTCTATAGGAGTTGGATGTTCTAAATATGGTTCAAAGTGTGTCAAATATGACTAACCCGGCTGGCCCAAGCACACACCGTACATATAGTAAATAAAGAAAATAGTAGGAAATTGGCTACAATGGTTGCTGTTTGTGGTTTTCTTTTTTAATATCCTTCACATCCTGATTTTATTCATTATATTCGGGAATTGTATAACCCAAATTATGAAGGTATTCCAAGAAGTACAATTAAAAGTGATATTTTTAAATATCAAAAGAATATTGTCATTTTCTTCGTTGTTTATTTGCTTATTATGATGATATATTATCTATTATTTCTGATATGGGACATAGTCCTAATGATAATGATTATTTTGCTATTACTTTCCATTGGATTGAACATGAATAGAACATGCAAAAATGAATATTAGGGTATAAATATGTGGAAAAAGGGTCAAAAACACCCCTCAACTTTAGTTTATTGTTTGACTTTACCCTCGCCGTTAAAATAAAGTTAAATTAACCCCTCCCGTTACTTATTTCACCAAAATTACCCCTCATTAGACGGAATCCCCAATTGACCCAAATTATGCGAATTAAAAAAAAACCATATTCCCTATTTTTAACCCAATGACCCGACCCCTCTAGGATAACTCGGTTAACCCAATGCCCTGTTACCCATTCTCTCTTTTTCTCCATCAGAAGCTAAGTGAAGAACAATCCTCCATCGAAGAAAAGCCACTTTCTCCATCAGAAGTTCAACTGCAATGTAGCCCTACTGCAATGTATGAGAAGTTCATATAAATAGGCAATATAGATGGGGATGCTGGAGCTGTTTCTCTTATTATAGCTTTTTGCCTAAGTTGATATACTTAGACTTGTATTTTTGTGACAAGGTTGAATTTGATGCAATTCTTGCTGAATGTGATAGGATTACGGATTATGGGGTGTTGAGTTTGATGCAATTATGTTGCTCAGAGGAATTGGATTTGGCAGAATGTGGACAGAATGTGACTGATTTAGCTAGTGAGGCTATTGCTTCAAGTGAGAGTTTTAAGAGGTTGAACATGTCAGGATCAGTATATCAATATTCCACCAAAGATGATGCTATTGTTAAGTATTGGGATATTACTACTGAGTCTAAAATTTACTATCTTTTGGGGCATTAGGGTTATGTGAGGTGTGGGATGCTTCTCCTGTAAGTCTTATGATCATACAGTGAAAGTTTGGGAGGTGGAAAATTTCTATGTACAATGGAGAGTCACAACAAGATTGTGACTTCGATCTGTGTTGCTAAAATTGAGAAGGAGAGTGGTGAGGAGGCACAACAATATCGGATTTTGAGTGTGGCTTTGGATGGATATATGAATGTGTTTGAATATGCGAAGTTTAAAATTACTCATTCCATGAGGTTTCCAAATCCTCTAATGTTTGTTGGAGAAACTGTAATTTCTTCAATGGAGGATCGTTCTTCCACTTAGCTTCTGATGGAGAAAAAGAGAGAATGGATAAATGGGTAAAGGAAATTTGGGAGAATGGGTAACAGGGCATCGGGGCTATCCTAGAGGGGTCAGGTCATTGGGTTAAAAATAGGAAATATTTTTTTTTTAAAATTCAGATAATTTGGGTCAATTATGGGGATTTCGTCTAATGAGGTAAATTTAACTTTATTTTAACGAGGATAAAGTCAAACAATAAATTAAAGTTGAGGGGTATTTTTGACTCTTTTTCCTAAATATGTTGAAGAAACTAAAACCAGTTCTTATATAGCATAAAAAATAGGCATTATTTTATAATTTATGGAATATGTGATAAAATAATGAGTGTCACTTTAGATAATGCTTCTAATAATTTAAAAGCAATTGATTATTTCATATGTAGACTTTGTTCAATTGATAATGATTCTTTTCATATTAAGTGTGCTGCACATATTTATAATTTGGTAGTAAAAGATGGTATTTCCCAATTTCAAATTTCTTGTGAATAAATTAGAATTGCTTGTAATTGGATTTTTAAAGCTAAAATAAAAGCTAGAATTACAGAATTTAAAATCTTTGTAAAGAATGTAGACTTACATATAGAAAAGTTCCTAAAGAATATGCACCCGATCAAATTCTTTATTTGAAATGCTTGAAGTTGCTTATGTTTATCAAGATCCGATACGATTAATTTTTAACGCTCATATTGCGGATCCAAATTTAAAAATTGGTTATGAATATTGGGAAAATACAAAAGAACTTATTAATTTTTTAAGTGTTTTTTATAAAGCAATAAATGTTGTTTCTGGTCAATATTATCCAACTATTTCTTCTATTTTAGTAAATATTTGTGCTATTTCATCCGAATTTACAAAATATAAAGAAAAAGATCGATTTAAAGAATCACTTGTTTTTATGATTGACAAATTAAAAAATATTTTTTCATATTCCTCAAATATATTTGACTGCTATTTTTTTCAACCCAAATTACAAATTAAAGGGTGTTGAAAGAATGGTTGAAATTTTTTTATGCAAATTTAGAAATTGAAGTTGATGAAACTCCTAGTGTTGATGATTGTAAAAAAATCATAGTAACAAAAGCTAGAGATTTATATAATAAATATAAAGCTATAAAAAAAAATATTCCAATAGTTGAACCTCCATCTTCTAGGCCTAAAAGTGATGATATAAATGAGTTTATGGATGATTATCTTGGTCTTGAATCCTCTACCAATAATGATTTTGATTTATATTTCAATCAAGCACGAGAAAAGCTTAGGAGTGAAGAAGGACAACCTCAAGCTCAACTACTAGTATGGTGGAAGAATCGTGAAAAAAAATTTCCCAACCTTCGTACGGTTGTTCAAGATGTTCTAGTGATTTAAGCATCATCGGTCGCTTCAGAGCAAGCCTCCAGCACAACGAGATTTATGATTGGAGATCATCTACATTCATTAGCAAAGGATAGTTTTAAAATATTAGTGTTGTTTTGAGATTGAGTCAATGCCGAAAGAAGAAATACCGGACTATCACAATTAAGTAGCCAATAAAAGACGAAATAGAAAAAATATTTGGTGATAATAGTGATAATGACATGAAAGCAATGTAGGAAGAACGGCAAATACTAAAGTTCCAAATAATGTTTCTTTTGAAATGATACAAAAGTTAGGAATTTTTTTTCCAATTATTAGTATAATAATTAATATTCAATACCTAAATTAGGTACTCTTTCCAGTATTTTTATTTGTATAGTTTATTTGTTTGAATAAATATACGGCTATTCGCCAGGACTTTGTTTTAAAATAGTCTCTTATATTTAATACAAGTTATTTTATAAATTTAATTTTCAACTATTTTTATATCAGCCTAATATGAAGTTGAATTTTAATGTTTAAACTTTAAACTTTAAAGTTCAATTTTTTTTTAAAGTTTAAAATTTAAACTTTATAGTTTAAAATTGAACTTAAAGTTTAGACTTTAAATTCAATTTAAAGTTTAAATTTAAATTTAAAGTTAGTTTACAAAATGTTTAAAGTTTAACGTATAGACTTTAAAGTTTTTAACTTGAAGTTTCAAATTTATAAAACTTCAATTTGAAACTTTAAACTTAATTAAACTTTATAGTTTCAAATTGAAGTTTTATAAAAAATTAAAAGATTAAGTTAATAAATATTTAATAAAAATATCAAAAATATAATAATTTATAATATGAATTATATAATAATTAAAGTTAATAAAAAAAAAGAACCGTTACAATGGTCAGGTTCCACCGGTCCAAATTGGTAACTATGGGACCGGGCGGAACTTCCAAAAATTTCCGGTAAGATCTAGTTCCGGTAATTTCCCCCTTTAACAAGGACCGGTCCTGTTGTATTGGTCCGGTCCCCTTGCCAGCCTTAGCTTGAACTGATAAAAGGAAGACATACAAACCCCGTCCCAACTCAACTCAACTCAATTCAAGACTACTCAACTCAATTCAGCTCAAGAATACTCAATTCAACTCAACTCAATATGAAAGCAACGATAAAGATGCAATATATATTAAGCTCTTAAAACAATAGATAATAACTCAATGTATATAAAAATACAATAATAAACTCTTTACTCTTATTTGGGAGATTCTCTAACCGACAACAATCACTATGAGTTACGTGATGATACAACGTCTCGCCCACGCTATCAGAACTTTCCTATACCTTGCCGGAGTGTATGAAATCCTCAACTAAGTGAATCCACTAAGCTATGCTTAAAAGCAATAACGACTCATCTAAAAAGTATGATCCTTTACACATATTGACATACATGGTTTATGAGGATTTTGAATTGTCTGAACTCATCCCTGTATCAGTGCTCAATACTACTCCCAATAATATATAAATCATGATCATATTTTTAAAAAAACATAACTCTTCCTCAATTTGAGATAATTACTCAAAAGATTCTCTTAAAAGAGATAATGCTCAAAACTTCTCATAAACTCATTTAGAAATCAAGGTTTCCTCTCGTTTTAAATGCAAAAGTGTTTACACTTTGAAATGCTTAGTTCATTATACTCATTTTGAAATATGAAACACAACTCTCTTCATTCTCATTTACTCAAGTCCCAAAACAATTTATGAATGATTGCAAAAGACTTCTCAAAATGACTCGAAAGGACTTTCTCAAAATTTCTGTAAGGACCCTCAAAATGAATTAAGGTGTCTAGAGCCTCACATGTGCTTAAAAAGGTTAATAATATGTTAATTAAGTGTTTTACAGTGTGTATACTTGATTTGAAGTGGTTTGGAGGTCAAACGTCCAAGACGTTCGAAAGTTGGACTTTAGATGTAATAGTTTGTTCTAGTGTACCTTTTTATGTTCTAAGTGTTGTTTGGGGTCTAAATTGATAGGGGAGGATCCTAACTTGCTAATGGAAATATTTTGGTTCGAAACATCAGGGCACGACTCCCTAAAGACCACCGAAGGGGTCCTTGAGGAGGACCCAAACGTTGGCTAGACACTGCCTCGACAGTGTCATTTGACGACTAGCAACCAACGGACCGTACACAAGACGACGCCCCCTCGATGGAGGAGTTTCTCCACACTTATAAATGGGAGATCAGACCCCAGATGGTAGAGTCTCTATCCCAAACGACGGAGTGCAGGACGGCCCATCACTCCATTGACGCCCCGTCATTGGGGTCGTCATTTGGGCCTGCAACAAAGCTGCCTGCACGATGCCCACTTAAAGGGGTGAAACGTCCTAATTAAACTAAAAACGGTTTATCCAAGTGTTTTTAGGTATTTTAAATCAGTATATAAGCCTTAACTCTAATTTAGAATTCATTCTTCAAATCTAATCTTTCCTTCTCAAACCAAACTCTCCCAAAACTCCAAAACTCCCATTGGAGACCAAGCTCAAGAACAAGCTAAGGAGGTGTATTCTTGGAGTTTCTTCTCAGTTTTTCGTGGGATTTCTTGTGTAGAAGGTATGGTAATCCTTCATCCTTAGTTAACCATTCATCTAAGGAGTCCTTTCAAAGCTTTTTCAAACATGATTCTAAGTCAAAAATCTCATCTTTCAATCTAGCCATGGGTTCATTGTTAAAGTGATTTCAAAAGCATTCTAATGATGATATTATGAATACTCTATGGTTTAAACATGATTTTCAATCCAATTCCATGAAGAACCCATGATCTCTTTATCCTCTCAAATTATGATATGTTATGGGTCTTGTGATCTTGGTAAGATGATTAGATTATGATAAATTGCTTAGTCTATATTCTTTTATGTCAATTATTTATGAATTGTTGGGAATTGATCAAGATGATCATTAGCTTGGAGATTTGTTAAGTTGACCTATTTTTTTTAATAGCTTATAATGTATATTTGAATTGTGATGATTGATATGGTACACTTATGATGGCGGTGTTTACATTCTTGTACATGTTTATATGTTATTATCATGGCCTTGAAGGCATTAGATGCAAGATGAATTGACATTATGATTTCCATGTTTAGGAAGTTGAAGGGTGTAGCCTTGAATCTAGTATCATGTCTAAGTGAATTGATGTTATGTGGAGTTATATGTATAGTCTTCCATACTAGTTGCATGATTTAGGTGTGTGGATGATGTTGTGTATATGTGATGATCATGTTAGGGTTAGGTGTGGTCTATATGGATAATTATGATGAATACTCTTGTAGCATGACCCTTACCTATATGAACCCTATATGAATGTGTGATCAAGGTATGCTAGGAGTCTTCTATTCTAATGTTGGATATATTCTTATCTCCTATGATGTTAATACTATATATGTGTATGACTTGAATTTAAGAATGTTATACATGTGTTGTGATATTTAGAGGGTGGCTTCCTCAATGTTATGTTATAGCCATTATGTGATCATGTTGACCAATGTACACACACATTCCATGCATGTCTATGAATATGATAAATTCATGATGACTAAGGAAAGGATAGTTCTCCTATACATAATTACCTATTTCTATGCATGTAAGTATATGATTAATGAAGTTATGAACATGTGTGACTATAGGTGTTTATGTGAAGGTAGATCTCACATCATTGTATGCACACACATGATGTATGATTGTATGAATATGTGAAAGGACATTCTCACATGAAGTAGGTTCTATCATGAAAGGACATTCTCATCTTAGAATCCTTTGAGCCATATGATGTATGAAGGAGCAAGCCCCTAAAGCCTAATCTTATGAACTAGTACACTAAAGGTTTAAATATGTTTAAAAAGGGAGTTTGAGCTTAGCACCGAATGAACATGACCAATGAGAGTGGGAGCTTCACGTTTAGTAAGTTCGGCTTCCCACAAGAGAATCTTCACGTTTAGCAAGTCTGGGTTCCCAACATAGATGTTGTCTTATGAGATGGAAACCTCCACGCTAGTAAGTCAAGGTTTCTAGTAGCAATCTCCATGTTCCATAACTACGTGCCACCGTAGGTTATAGCTAGTGGATTCCACTCATATAGCTATGTATGATTGGTTACACCTTAGGAAAGTGTTAACCCTCTCTTTTTGATGTGGGAGGAGAACACCAGATTCTATGTAGATCACATGGTCTATGTCGGTTATGGCTATGTCTTCCAAAGTAAGAAATAAACTAAGATAAGATTATGGACTCTAATCGTAACTCCTTGAGGAGATTACTTAGTATAGGTAGGACTATGGACCCTACCTATGCATCGCACTAGTGAACTCCAAGAAAGGAAAAAATGTACATGTATGAAAGCAAGACTTATGCATGTATGAATTGTATCAATGCATGTTAAGTAACTTTGCTATGTCAAGACATGAATTATGATTATGTATGTGAATTGCACTTATGGCTTCTAAATGAGTTTACTTAGTATATGTGGGAGTATGGGACTCCATGTGTACATTGCATAAGTAAGCTTGTGAAGGGGTTATAAGGGTGGTTTACTTATGATGTGTACTAAGTGAGTTATGAATAAGGTTTTAGTAAATTAAAGAGTCCTTATATGATGCTATGAAGTATGTACCTTATGTTTAGCTATAAATGAAAGTGTTATGACTTGTTGAGCATGATATGCCTAGTCTAGGGTGACTTCTTAGGTATAATTGGTGGAAGTAGTATTATGGAATGTTACCTATACATTGTACTAGTGTGACATGGGGGTTGTCTTAGGTGATGGTCCTTATGTGAAGCTTATGTCTTATGATGTGCTTATGACCTTATGATTATATGTGGTTGTGTTGATGAAGCATATTTATGATAGACTAACTTAGGTGACCTTAAGGTGATACATTGTACTAAGTACACTTGAGGGTTGCTTAAGGAAAGATGTTGAGGTAAAAAGAGAAGTAATGCATTGTATGTATTGAATATGCCTCAAAGTATGATAAATGACTTTATGTGCTATTATGAGTAGTTTGCATGTCTATATGATGTATGTGAACTATATTGTCGTTATAAATGCCAATGATCATGAAGTTCACTAAAAAGACATGTTGCATGATTTTGAATGAAATGTCCTCTTTAAATGCATGTTTTGCATGGTTGCCATACTTAGTGCATTCTTGTACTGATACCATTCTTCTTTATCTTTTTACACAACGTGTAGGTGGTGATGACTAGAGGATGTTTCCTAAGTGATGAGCTTAGATAGATATCCCAAGTTCAAGTAAAGGGACCCTTAGATTCAAGGGTTGCCTATGTCAAAATGTTCTTTAAGTTGATGTAATAGGTTAGACTTATATTTTATGTTGTTAAGGTACGTGTCTCTATTCTATTCGATTGAGTTGTGTCTTAAGATGGCAAAGAGACTTATAGTCTACTTATGTACTTATGATATTTTTTATATTTATGAAGTGATGATTTTAGCATATGATTTTCTATGAAATGTTTTAAATTTTACGCTATTTTTATGATTATGCAATGAAAGATGTCTAAGGGCTTGTATAAGACCTCCGAGAGGTCAAGTACACCGTGTTACTTCTAGAGGGTGCTCCCCGGTCGTGACAATTTCCTCTTAACTCTAACTTGAATTCAAAATGTGAAGAGCTATTATTAGGATACACATGATATCTCAAGGATTAATGAAAACTGTAAGTGTAGATATCAAGTAGAGAATATGGGTATTATTCGAGGAAACACACACAAAAAGAAGGACAGACGGGTAGGGACGTGACGCAATGAGTGGCGCAGGGCGCCAGCCCTAAAACTACTGAATAATAGTTGGGGCACATTGAATGGCGCACCGCGACATGCCCCAAACTATTGAGCAGTAGTTCTGGCGCAGTGGTGGTGTGCCGCCCCACCTCATGCCAGATTTTTGACAAAATTTTCTTCTCAAATCCAAGGCCTAACTCATCTAGAATCAAATGAATTCCTTCAAACATCTTGGGAAACATAAACTCAACACTATTACAACGAAATCAACACAAAACCCACCAAGAACAACACTCATTCGCAAGACCCTCACCTCAAGAACTCAACAAGACTTTATTGTTAAAGAATGAAGCCCAAAACCTCAAGAACTTCATCAAGAATCTCAATATATATAATTTCATCAACGAATTCTCAATGGAAATAGATGATTGACATGAGGTGAACAAACCCATCACTATGAAAGCTTACATACCTCGAAAGATCTAAGTTCTTGGCAAAAATCCGCAAAGCTTGCAAGAATCTTAAACTCTCTTCTTTTTCTCCTCTTGAACTTCTCCCCAAAAAACCGTAAGCTCTTTTGGAATGAATAGAAATGACTACAATCAGTTTACAACCCTATAAGGGTGAAAAAAGCGCATAGGCCTAGTGTGGTAATCAAAAGACCAAAACACCCCTACTTGAAACGTATAAATTTACTTAACTAGACAGACTACACTAAAATTAACAATGCTCCTTCATTCGAACTCGAAATTTCATGAAGTTGGCGGCGTTGGAAAGAGGACTCAAGGACCTTAGACTCAATACCTAATGGGCCACCTAACTCATCATGTGCTGAAAGTATGGTTGTTTGAAGTTGACCCAAAACTCACAATTAAAGAGTAACTTTAAAGTTGTACCAATCTCAAGTTAGCTATTTCTAAATTTAGCTCTTTCTAAGACCGAGGTGTTACAAGTACCAAAAGCATAGAGGATAATACAAAAATAACCCAGACTTAAATATGTTAAAGTGACCTTCACGAGGGGCTTGACGGGCCGTATAAGGCATGATGGATCATCTAGTGGGTCGTCATGCTGCCTAACCTGACTAGGCTTCACTAAAATGATCATAATTTTTTACTCCAGGCTCGGAATTAGGAAAACTTGGTGGATTTGAAAAGAGGACTCAAAGACCTTTAATTTGATAGGTTATGGTCCATCTATTTATTTTTACTGAAAGATATGATTGTTTGAAGTTGACCCAAAACTATAAGTCTGATAAGCTTCTTTCACAGAACACTTCACGGACCATCTAGGCGTTGATGGGCCTTCAAATTATCCTTGGGTGCAAACTCATGATCTGGGTTACTTGTACGAACCTCTTGATGGTCGTACAACTCACCGCGAACCGTTAAAAGACACCGTCTAGGTGACTTCTTCATATGCAGCCTCTATAGGGTGATTCACGATGCCCTTGATGGGTGTGAACCCATAGAATAACCAACTAGGGTTCCGTCAAAATGGACCCTGCCAAGTCTGTCCTGGATGATTACTCACAAAGCCCTTAACGGGCCATGGACCTCCAAAAGGCCCGCCTACGGTGCCGTGAAGGGTCCATGGTCCATTTTAGGTTTTTGGTCTTACGTTGAATGGACCAAACACTTCTTCAACAAGGAAATATGAAAGACTGGATGGACTGCTGCTAGTTCTGCTGACAACTCTAACTCTTAAGCCATATTACCAAGCCTTTTCAGAATTTTTTAAGAACCTACATATCTGGGATTTAGCTTCCCTTTCTTGCCAAAACTAATCACCTTATTCATGGGTGAAACTTTCTAGAAAACCCAATTATCGATTTCAAACTCTAAGTCCCTTCTCATCACATTTTCATAGGACTTTTGATGAATCTGAGTTGCTTTTAGTCTATCTCTGATGAGCTGAAATCTCTCCATATCCTCATGAACCAAATCTGGATCAATCAAGGTTGCTTCACCTAATTCGAACCAACCAATTGGAGACCTGAATGTACACCCATACAATGCCTCATCTGAATAATGGAATGTAAGCTTTATTATAATCGAACTCTATGAGAGGTAGGTAATCATCCTAACTACCATTAAAATTGATCACACAATCTCTCAACATTTCCTGTAAGGTATGAATTGTATGCTCTTCTTGACTATTCGTTTACGAATGAAATGCGGTACTGAGATTTACTTGAGTACCCAAATTTTTATGACATGACATCCAGAAGTGAGATGTAAACTGATGACCTCTATCTAAGATTATAGAAAAGGAAACCCTATGCAACCTGATGATCTTGCTGATGTAGAGTCTGACATAATCCCTCACTGAATATTTAGTCTTGACTGCAATGAAGTGAGCTAACTTAGTGACTCTTTCCACTTTCACCCAAATGAAGGCATGCTGTCTGCGAATATGGGGTAACCCCGTAATTATATTCATGTTTATCACTTCCCACTTCCACGTAGGAATGCTAATCTCGTGGGCACACCTCCTTGTTTCTGATGTTTAACTTTAACTTGTTGAGAGTTCGAACACTTAGCCACAAAGTCTGTGATATCTCTCTTCATGTCGTTCCACTAATATACTTCTCGTAGATCATAGTACATCTTAGTGGAACCAATATGAATAGAATATCTCAAATCATGGACTTCTGTAAGGATACACTTTCTGAACTCGCCCACTTTAGGGTACACAAGTGACCGAGTAACGGAGCACACTGTCTCCCCTTTGGGAGAAAACCTAAACTCTCTTTTAATAAACTGCACCCTTCAACTAAAGAAATATAGGATCACTAACCGGTTTCTCCTCAACCTTTGCTACGAGTGAGAATTCTAATATTTTGGACTATCACACTACCATCTGGCATGTCCATAAGTCTAACTCCTAAGAGAGAAAGTCGGTGAACATCTCTGGCTAATTCTTTATTCTCTTTATCAACATGTTCCAAACTACCCATGGTAATCTCCTAAGGGCGTCAACCACTACATTGGACTTACGCGAATGGGAGAGCACATTTATGTCATAGTCCTTGAGGAATTCAAACCATCACATTTGATGAAGATTAAACTCTTTCTAGGTGGACAAATATTGGAGGCTCTTATGATTTGTGAAGACATCAACATGAACACCATACAAGTAGGTTTTCCAAATATTTAGGGAAAACATGGCGGCTGCAAGCTTGAGTTTATGAGTTAGGTAGTTCTTCTCATGAACCTTAAGCTGTCCAGAAGCATAAGCAATGACTTATTCTTGTTGCATCAATACCTAGGCCGACACTGGATGTATCACAATAAACCAAATAACCGTCTGAACTATCTGGTAGATTAAAGACAAGAGTTGTAGTCATTCTGGTCTTTAGTTCTGAAAATATTTTTCTCACACTCATCTGACTATTGGAGCTTGACCTTTTTCTGAGTCAACTTGGTGAAGGGGCAACTAAGAATGAAATCCTTCAACAAACCTCGTGTTGTAATTGACCAAACCTAAGAAAATTCTGATGTCAATCGGAGAGGGGGGAATGGACCAGTGTTGTATTGCCTCAATTTTCTAAGAATCCACTTGGATCCTTTCGATGGATACAATATGACCAAGGAACGCGACCGACCGTAACCAGAATTCACATTTTTTGAACTTAAGAAATAGATGGAGATCTTTGAGGGTTTACAAAACAACTCTCAGGTGAGTTGCATTGTAACAACCCTAAAAATGAATAGGATCAAGACTTAGGTTTTTCAAGAATGCTTGCGATTAGACAAAGGTCCATACATATTGATACGCATAGAACCAGACCTCAGAACCCTTACTACGACCAAGCCAACTAACTTGGGGAGTTAATTGAGCTTGGAAAGGTTGGAACCAACCATGTGAGGCTCGCAAAAACGAAGATTTGATTGAAAGAGTTTTTACCGGACTCAAAAGAAGAAATCTTTAGTTTTGAGTGTCCAAGGGTAAAATGGTCTTTTCCAAGCCAAGGGTAATATTGTAATTACCCTGAGGAACAAATTAATTAATAAATTACTTAATTTATTTAAAGCATTTCGGGTGGGGCAACCCGAATTGACCCATTTTTCGCAAATGGGGTTACTCGGGTTCGAGCCCCACTAGAAGCAAGATTTAACTTGCTTTTATTTTAATTTGTTAACTTAATTTTTAATAAATAATTAATATTAGCTGATTTTGGAAAAAGAAATCAGATTTTTATTAATTTTAATTAATTATTAATTTGACTAAGTCCTACCCACAAGTCCTATTTCTACTAGACCACTATCTCCTATCTCCCATTCTCTTTTCACGTCAATCTCTCTCTCTTTCACTCTCTTTTCTTGGCTGCCAAACGTGTTAAAACAATCAGAAAAAAATAAAAAACCAAGTAAAGGCAAAAGTTCATCAAGAACTTGAAAGATAGAAACTCAAAAGGAAAATAATCTCAAGAACAAAAGGTAAAGGTCAATATCTAGACGAATTCTTGCTTTTTCTTTCGGTGTGTGGACTGAATTGTGGAGAAGTTCTTGGGCATCTTTCTGGACATTTAGCAAGAAAACAAAGGTATGGGTCTTCTTACTCTTGGTTCCTTTCCCAAGAGACCCCTAGGACTCAGTATATTCGGCTCAAAAACTAAGGTTGTTTCCCCTGTTGCATATCCCTGTCATTAGCTACCAACGAATGTAGGTTGGTATGAATGCTGGTAGACTTAGGATTATGTGATGTTTGTGTTGAATGTTAATGTGTTGGATGTACGTTAATTTATGAAAAGACAAACCATGTGTGTGTTCGAATTAAGAAAAATATATGGCATGTGTTGAGTTTCGGCCTAGAGGCTTGAAATTGTAAATGTTATGTTTGTTGTTTTATGTACGCCAATTGAAATAAATTGTGATGTTCATGTGACATGAAGTGTGGCTGAATTGAGGAGTAAACATCTTGGTTAAGAATTCGTGAAAAAAAAATGTATTAAAGAATGTACCAATTGTACTATGTATTGCTCTATAAATTCACGAACAAATGGAGATAAAAATGAGTAAAGAAGTTACCTTAAATTTCCAGCATTATGTTGATATATCTCTGCCAATTTAAGTTGTTTAGAATGTTAAGAAAAATAAAGAAAAATAGGTGAGGTCATTGAGGGTCGAACCCGAGACCTCACCCCTTTAAAATCCCCCCAAAATTAAAGAAGAAAAATTTATATGGTGAGGGGGATTCGAACCGTGTCATGGCTGGGAAATAAGTGTGAAAAAAAGAAAATAAGAAATGAGAGGGGTGGGATTCGAACCCACACCCTCTCGGTTAGAAACCAAAGAAAAGGAAAAATAAAAATATGAGAGGCGTGGGAATCGAACCCACGACCTCTATGCGGATGAGGGAGATAAAAAAATAAATGAAATGAGGCAGTGGGGATTCGACCCCACAACCTCACAGTCAACTCAATCAGTCAACTCTTAAAAGGGAGAATAAAATAAAGAGGTTGTGGGGGTTCGAACCCACAACCTCTCGGCCTTAAGCGAATGGAAGGGAAAGGAAAATAAAGGAGAATTTTAGTGTGGCTGAGAGGACTCGACCTCGGGTCCCAAAGTCTCCCATGGACCGAAACAGATAAAAGGAAAACTAAAATGGGGTTGTGTGGGCTTGAACCCACAACCCATCGGCCAATGCAAGAAAAGTTTTAAATAGACAAGTAACCCTTCAATGTAAATATTGTGATTTGACTTAGAGTTAAAATGTTATGAATATTAGAATGAAATCAATTAATAATGTAAAGGACATTCAAATGATTCAAGACTTGGGATTCCTTGCCCAAACTTCCGTTTGATACATAAGTCATACGTGAACAAATCATCCAAGAATAATGCCATCTACTTAGATCAAAATCAAGATCTTGGCATATATACAAGATACATAAATATTGTACTATAAAATCTTAGGAATGTATGAGTCACTTAATGAACTACGAATGAAGCCTCATGGCTTGTATGTATGGACACATAAGTCTAATATACGTTCAAAAATAAGTGAACCTAAGATGTATGAAATGAAATGATGAACCCTAGAAGGGTTAAGTATGAGTGTAAATACACTAAATGGCCAAGTGCATTGGCATATGATGAGATGAACAATGAAATGATGAAATGAACATTCACATAATAAGAGGTGAGTAACTATGAAAAAGCAAAGGTGCTAATGATAATGAATGTGGTGACAACATGATATGAGGCTAATGTAAATGATGAGAGCAATCTCAAATGAGCCTAAGTAAATGTTACCAACACGTACTCACCTATGAGAGTGTAAGATAATGAAGAGACCAGTCTCTATGAACACTCTAATGAGAGTATTGAGCTTAACACACATAATACGAATGATGAGATGAGAAATCATCCAATGAGCTATGATGTCCTCATACTAGAAGTCAGCTTCCATGACATATGAGATGAATGAAATGGAACTTTATACTGAGCACCGATAGACTAGCTATGAGCGGTGATGCCTTCTTTTGGGAAGGGCGGAGGTTCACGTAACTCTCATGAGATGAGACTGTCCGGCTTGCCGGGTATGGGTCTCCTTATATCTCCTAGTCTTCGAACCTATACTGCCAATATAGGGATCTGGCGGGGTTAAATTCCCATGTACGCTAGCATGTTATTGGATCACTTTGGCCGGTGATTCCACCTCTTTTCGGTGTGGGGGAGACACTGGATTTCATGATGCTCACATGATCTATGTCGGTTAAAGTTAAAGTTCCCAATGAATGAATGAGGCCAGCCTCAAATGATGCACATAACGAAATGAATGATACCAAAGGTGTTAGGATAGGATAATCAAAAGGTGAGTTAGATTCAAGTAATGACATTAGGTCATTCTTGGTCATTGCACAACGAACCTAATGAAAGTCTTAAACTACATCCTAGGTATAACTGGTGTTTACACTAGTCTATGAATGAAATGAAATGGAGTACGTATGAATGAACGAAGCAGACTCTGTGTTTGCTAATGAGGACTCCCTAGTTGAGGTCCCATATGTTGAGCCCTCATTTTGGAAAGTCTTAATGTTAAGTCCATGATTCCAAGGTCTCATGGCATATGAATGAATGATATGAAATATGTTATATGCTATATGCAATATGATATGTGATATGTGTAAATGATATGTGATGTGTGCAATATGATAAGTATGATGATGCATGTTACTCTCATGTCATGACTTTCCTAATCCATATTTGGAAAGCTCACTGACTTTCCTAATTCAAATTTGGAAAGTTCACTACCTTTCCTAATCTCAATTTGGCAAGTCCACAGACTTGACTTCCAAAAATCATGTTGTTAGGAAAGAGCTATTCTTTCTCATGCATGTCCTTGGTGTGTGCATATACCCATACTTAGTACAAGTGTGTACTAACCCTATACAAACTCTACTATTTTAGGTGCAGGCACAGGTGGACGGTAGAGCTACAGGATCATCGCTGCAGTTATCCGGACGTCCAGCATTCATCCGGTTTTTGGTAGGTCCTCATGTTTTCGAGAATGCTACTATTTATGTTCTAGCTTAGTTTAGGAGTTGAGCTAGTGGAGCATGTTCCACTAGCGTTTCTTTCTTATTTTATTCAGACTATGTATGGGTGCCATTTTGGCAATTATACAATTATGTTATTGAACTATTTCTTTCATTTGATTATCTCTTAATGTTTAGATGGTTGATATTGAACAAATTACGAATGTATTAGAAATGTTTTAGTAAGCAATGTTTAGAAACAGAAAGTTTCAAATTTTCCGCTAAAATTAACCTATGTAAAGTAAAAATGATGTAAGTAGGCTTGTCTGCGACCTTTGAGAGGCCAACGACGCCGGTCTCGTTTGGGGTCTAGATTCCAGTCGTGACAAAGTTGGTATCAGAGTACTAGGTTAAATTATAAAAATAATAAGTTCACATCAACCACATTGTGGTAGTGAAGTGCACCACTATCCTGGATTAGAGACTGCATGATGCGTAGGAAAGTTTCCCTTCTTATGATCTTATCGTGCTTTTTTGAATGTCTGAATTTTTGGTGTGATGAGCGTGTCTAACATCAATACTTTTTGTTTCCAGAAAATGAACACTAGGAGAGAAAATGGTCAGAGGAGAGGAGGTGCAGCTGCAAGGGGTAATCAGGATCTACCCCAGGCTCCAGCTGAAGGAGTGGCCATACAAGTTAACCCAGCTGGGTTGACTGATGCTGAGGTACGGGCATCTTTGGCCCAAATGGCACAGGCCATTACTATGCAGGCCCAGGCTATGACTGCCCAGGTCAACAGACAGGATGTTCAGAGGGAGAACCCACCGGTCTGTAGCATGGCTGACAGACTGAGGGATTTCACGAGGATGAATCCTCCTATTTTCACAGGGGCTAAGACATCGGAGGATCCTCAAGAGTTTGTGGATGAGGTGCATAAGATTCTGGTGGCTATGGGGGCTACTGACATTGAGAAGGCTGAGCTGGCTTCCTATCAGCTCAAGGATGTTGCACAGGCTTGGTGCAAGATGTGGCAAGATAGCCGTGTCTTAGTTGGAGTACCAGTCACATAGGAGCTGTTCAAGACAGCATTTCTGGAGATATTCTTTCCCAGGGAGATGAGGGAGGCCAAGGTTGAGGAATTCATCAACCTCAAACAAGGCTCCATGACAGTCAGGGAGTATTCCCTGAAGTTTGTTAAGCTGTCAAGGTATGCTACTTCCCTGGTTTCTAACAGCAGGGATGAGATGAGCAGGTTCCTCACAGGAATCAATGGAGACCTGGAGGAGGAGTGTCGATCTGCTATGCTCCATGATAATATGGATCTTTCCAGGTTGATGGTACATGTCTAGTAGGTAGAGGACAGCCGCAGAAAAAGAGGTGTTCGTGATGCTAGGAGGCCCAGGCCTCAAGATCAGGCAGGACCCAGTCATGGAGGCCACAGGAATAACTTTGGCGTCCGTGAGCAGCCAAGGTTCAAAAAGGGGCAACAGAGTTCTGGGAATTCTAATCCTCAGAGGGGTACTACACCTAAAGGAGGCAGACCTGAGCCCAAGAAGGGAAATGGAGGTGAGATGCAGCGTTCTAAGAAGAATTGTGCTAAGTGTGGCCGAGATCACAGTGGAGAGTGCAGACAGGGCACTAATGCCTGCTTCAGTTGTGGTAAGAGTGGACACATGGTCAGAGACTTCCCACAGAACAGAGGTCAGGCTGGAGGTAATATTCAGCCTAGGCCTAACCCACAGGGTGCAGAAGCAGCCGAGCCTCCTAAGAGGAACAGGTTCTATGCCCTGAAGGGCAGAGAAGAGCAGGAGAAGTCCGCTAATGTGGTCACAGGTATGCTGCAAGTGTTCTCAACTTCTGTGTATGCTTTACTTGATCCAGGGTCTACACTTTAGTTTGTAACTCCTCTGCTTGCTCTTACTTTTGAGGTATTGCCTGAAGTTCTACATGATCCTATAGTGGTTAGTACACCTTTAGGAGAGAATGTAAGAACTGATAGAATATACAAAGATTGCCCAATAGTTGTGAGTGGTAAAACTATGTGTGCAAACCTGGTTGAGTTACCCATGCATGATTTTGATATTATTCTTGGCATGGATTGGCTTCACAGTTGTTATGCTTGCTTAGACTATCGTAGTAGAGTGGTGAAATTTCGCTATCCTAATGAAGAAGAGTTAGTCTGGGAGGGGTACGATTCGAGTCGTCTTAACCCCTTGATTTCTAACCTTAAGGCCAATAAAATGATGTCCAAGGGGTTATTGTGTCATCTTGTGAGTGTTAATGATTTAGATCATGACATTCCTTCCATAGACTCAGTACCTGTAGTGAATGAGTTCTTAGATGTGTTTCCTGATGATTTACGTGGAGTCCCTCCCCTTCGAGAGATTGACTTTGGTATCGATTTAGAACCCGATACTAAACCAATCTCAATTCCTCCTTACAGAATGGCTCCAGCGGAACTCAAAGAGTTGAAGTTGCAGTTAAAAGATCTCACTGACAAGGGTTTCATTCAACCGGGCATATCCCCTTGGGGCGCTCCAGTGTTGTTTGTAAAGAAGAAGGATGGAACCCTTAGAATGTGTATCGATTATCGGCAGCTCAACAAAGTCACAATAAAGAATAAGTATCCACTCCCCAGAATAGATGATCTGTTTGATCAACTCCAAGGGTCTAGTTTCTTCTCTAAGATTGATCTTCGTTCAGGGTATCATCAGCTTAGGGTTAGGGATGGAGATATCCCAAAGACAGCCTTTCGTACCCGCTATGGTCACTATGAGTTTTTAGTCATGTCATTTGGTCTCACGAATGCACCTGCTGCATTTATGGACCTCATGAACAGGGTCTTCCGTGAATACCTTGACTCTTTCGTCATAGTATTCATTGATGACATTCTCATCTACTCTAAGACCAAGGAAGAGCATGAACAACATTTGAGACTAACCTTGCAGGTACTTAGACAACATCAGTTGTATGCCAAATTCAACAAATGTGAATTCTGGCTGAGATCAGTGACCTTCCTGGGTCATGTTGTGTCCGGTCAGGGCGTGGAGGTAGATCCCAGGAAGACTGAGACTATGAAGAACTGGCCAAAACCTCTTACTCCTACTAACATCCGTAGCTTTTTGGGATTGGCTGGTTACTATCGCAGGTTTGTGGAGGGCTTTTCTTCCATTGCTGCCCCATTGACAGCTTTGACTAAGAAGAAAGCCAAGTTCAAATGGACGGAGACTTGTGAGAAGAGTTTCTAGGAGCTCAAGGACAGACTCACTTCAGCCCCAGTGCTTACTTTGCCTAAGTGTGGTGAGAACTACACTGTTTATTGTGATGCATCTAGGGTTGGTTTGGGTTGTGTTCTTATGCAGGTTGGTAAGGTGATAGCCTATGCGTCCAGACAACTCAAGGTTCATGAGAAAAATTATCCCACTCCATTATCTGTATGGAGTGCATGTAGATGTGTTCACAGACCATAAAAGTCTCCAGTACGTGTTCACACAGAGGGAGTTGAATCTACGTCAGCGGAGATGGTTGGAGCTGTTGAAGGATTATGACATGAATGTGCACTATCATCCAGGTAAGGCTAATGTTGTAGCTGATGCTTTGAGCAGGATGAGCATGGGAAGTACAGCTCACGTTGAGGATGAGAAGAGGGAGCTGGTAAAAGATGTACACAGACTGGCCAGACTGGGTGTGCGTTTGGTTGACTCCACTAGTGGGGATGTTTCAGTTCATCCTAGTTCTGAATCATCCTTGGTAGTTGAAGTCAAGCAGGGTCAGCATCTAGATCCCGTGTTGATGGAGTTGAAGGACTCAGTGCTGATGAAGATGAATGAGTCTTTCGCTTTGGGAGGTGATGGCATACTTAGATATCAGGACAGGCTGTGTGTGCCAGATGTGGATGATTTGCGGACCAGGATTGTTGCAGAGGCCCATGGTTCCAGATATTCTATACATCCAGGTTCCACCAAGATGTATCATGATCTCAAGCAGATTTATTGGTGGGATGGCATGAAGAAGGACATTGCAGAATATGTGGCCAAGTGTCCTAATTGTCAGCAGGTTAAGGCAGAGCATCTTAAGCCTGGTGGTCTGACGCAGATTATTGAGGTTCCAACTTGGAAATGGGAGGCCATTAATATGGACTTCGTGGTTGGGCTTCCGAGGACTAGGAGGCAGCATGACTCTATATGGGTTATTGTGGACGGATTGACTAAGTCTGCCCACTTTATCCCTGTAAAGTCTACTTACAGAGCCGAAGATTATGCGAGGCTCTACATTGATGAGATTGTGAGATGGCATGGGATTCCCTTGTCTATTATTTCAGACAGAGGAGCTCAGTTTACTTCTCATTTCTGGAGATCTTTCCAAAAGAGCTTGGGCACGCAGGTGAAGCTTAGCACTGCCTTTCACCCTCAGACAGATGGGCAGGCAGAGCGCACCATACAGACATTGGAGGATATGTTGAGGGCGTGTGTGATTGACTTCAGAGGTAACTGGGATGACCATCTGCCTTTGATAGAGTTCTCGTATAATAATAGCTATCACTCCAGCATTGGGATGGCACCATTTGAGGCACTGTATGGTAGGAGGTGTAGATCTCCAGTTGGGTGGTTCGAGGTTGGAGAGTCATCCATTTTGGGGCCGGAGATCATTCATGAGGCCTTAGAGAAGGTCAGAATGATTAGGGACAGGTTGACTACTGCGTACAGTCGGCAGAAGTCATATGTTGATAACAGAAAGCGACCCTTAGAGTTTGATGTTGGTGACCAGGTTTACTTAAAAATATCGCCTATGAAAGGGGTGATGAGATTTGGTAGGAAAGGGAAGCTGAGTCCGAGATATGTTGGGCCATATGATATCCTACAGCGTGTGGGTGAGGTGGCCTATGAGTTGGCATTGCCCGCAGAGTTAGCTTCTGTCCATCCAGTCTTTCATGTATCTATGTTGAAGAAGTGCCTAGGTGATCCAGCATCAGTCTTACCTGTTGAAGGTTTGGGGGTTGATGAAGACTTGTCTTATGAGGAGGTACCGGTTGAGATCTTAGACAAACAGGTCAAACGGCTGAGGAACAAGGAGATTGCCACAGTGAAAGTATTGTGGAGAAATCATCTTGTTGAGGGTGCTACATGGGAAGCTGAGGCCGACATGAGGGCCCGCTACCCTCACCTGAATGAGAACAAAACATACAAACAATGGTAGACAAGCCAAAAAAAAATAAAGAAATACTATCTAGCCGACGAGGCCACAACTGAAGACATGCTTACATAACACACATATATACATTCCAAGACTATTGGTTGGAGGTTGAACATACAAAAGAAAACCCAGAATATTGTGTCCACAATAGCCTCTATGAGTGACATAAGCACTGTCGGGACAATGCCCCAACTATATCCAACTATACTACAAATGTAAACATCCTATGAAAGCCCCAGGATATGATGGAGCTTACCAACTCAAAGCTGAACCTGAATCCTAGCAGGTGGTTCGATTAGAGTCCCTGCCTGTACCTGCTTGCACAAAACATAAAGCAGCGTCCCCAGGCAAAGGGACATCAGTACGAAAACTGTACTAGCATGTAAATCAGAAAATAGAATCATAAATATTTACTGTAAAAAGGGTAATATACATACCACCTGAGGCTAAAACTCAAATAATCTCCATGGCTGACATTTATCTCCCTAGTACTTAAATATGCATGATATGCTCGTAAAATCGTATGTTGTGAATACACACACACACACACACACACACACACACACACACACACACACACACACACACACATATATATATATATATATATAAATTCAAATGAATGACATACCAAACCAAATGCTAGCAATGGTGGTGCCTTTCGGTAGTGAACCGATATCATATTCGCCAACTTGTGGAATTTGTGTCTCATATGTATAAATATAGGCAATAGGGCCCATACCTACCGATTATAGCTTGGGAGTAGAATGAATAGCATGTCATGTAACACCTATAAGTTACTATTGTCATGTTGCCAATCTAGGCCCGTTTGTAGTCTTGTTCTCATAACCTCATAATAACTCTCATATATTATATAACAATCTCGTGGAACATTGTATGTTCTTCCAAAGAAAGCTTGAAAAGTTAACTCAAATTTTAGAAAGATAACCTAACTTTGCAGATATTCATAACAAGTATAAGGTTATTTAGTTAGTTCCTAACTTGATTCCTAGATAGTTCATAAAAGAGGTACTCCAAAAACCAAGTGTTTTAATAGTTTAAACATTTAAGTTATATTAGAGAGTTTTGAAGATCGTGAGTTACTTTAAAGATTTTTCATAATAACTTTAGTGATAAGCAGGACTGGTTACAAGTGATAAGGGTCTCCCGTGATATTTTAAGTCACATCACCAAAGAAAAACAATAAGAATTCAAACATGTGGACATATAATTAAGGATACCGATAAAAGGACATCTAGATGTCGAATACTCTATTTATCCGAACGAGTGGAATATTAAAATAACAGAATCATGAAAATAATCCAGTATCCCAATGCCTTTAACTGAAGGCATTTCTAGCAACAGAAAAGCAAAATATCACATTTGGCGTTTTAGGAATTTCTGAGGAGTGGTGTTAAAATGAGGGACGTAGCTTAGACTTAACATACCTCAATGAGCGCTCGAATGGCTGTAGTTTCTTCACGAAAGTTTTTCCTTAAGTCCTAAGCTTTGCAAACACTATATATACACATCTGGTATGAACCTATAAATAGTTCATAATTTATCTTAAATTGACAGATTTGCCAGTTGGCCTCAACTTGATGAAATATCTGTAAAAAAAACAATCATTAAACAGTCCCGGGATGATTACCTTAGTTAACCTGGTGTAAAACTTGAAGAGACACCAATAAGTACAAACTTATATCTTCAAAAAATTGCTCCAAACACGATTAATAGAAGGGGAAAATGATTGCCACGTGTAGAGATCACGTTTCTAGGCGCGGGGCAACTTTTAATGATAGAAATCATCAAAAACTAACCTTTACCATGCAAGAAATTCATAGGAACCCTCTCTTAAGCTTTCTTTATGGTTTGTAAGAGAAATGAAATGTTTTCATGGCTTAAAACATTGAATTAAGCCGACATACCATATTTTTGACCCAAACAGAATCGCGACCCGGATTCTGCTCCGGTAGTCCGTCGTAAAACCCTCATAATTATTTACTCCGATGTCGGTTTGACACGGTATTTTATGTGTTGCAAAAATAGACTCACAGGCCTTTGATTTAATGGGTGGTAGGACTTCTAACTCCTTATAGATTTGGAGAAAACATCCATGACATTTGATTCAAAGTTAGGAAAATATTACTAGAGGAACTTCAATAACTTTTAAAGACCTTAGTTTCACTAATTTTCTTGACTTCAAGCATACGACCCTTGTCTATTATAATACCTAATAACAAACTATTCTTAGCATGCTGTAAACTATAGGCTTATCCACAAGGTATTGGACAATTTAAACATTTTAAACGTTAGAAGTACTACCCGAGCCATTTCTTGAATTATGTACTTTGTTTGAGGGGTCCCTTTGACCTAAAACTTTAGTTTACTTCCTTGAAATTACCACATTTTTGAAATCTTAATCTCTAATATACGATAAAGAGTCATTTACACCTCATATAACCATGACACACTATGCCACATATATTATGCAAGAATAGAGAAAAGGTACAGGATCTTACATAGCCCATATCTTGAAGACCGCACCCAAAACACCCCTCTATACCAACAAGACACTCACCCAGATGTTTCTTACCATACTTTGGCAAGATGGAAAAGTCTGTAACTTGAAGCACTTCCTTATGACTTAGATCCTGATGCCCTCCCTTTCTAATCCTTTTAAAACCTGGGCGGACAGAGCACTAGTTGGTGAAGGCAGTGGGATATAGACCTTTGGTGAAACTCTGAGCAATTTACACTACCCGACCTCTGCTGAGAATATTCATAGTTGCCTATTTGAGACCTTTTGGTATCCTTAGCCATTTCCTTGAGCTTATCTCCCTTAACCTACTGAACATGGGTAATTAGTCTGGAGATATCTATATCCCCTAATAACATAACATTCCTACACTCTATCTTTACCAGATCGGATACTCCAAACAAGAACTTTCCCATGTATGTTCCCGGATCGGCCACTATATGTGAAACATATATGGTTGAGTGAACTTTAGCCTGTATTTATTGGACTAATATCATCCCCTACCGCTAGTTTATAAATTCACGGGCTCTTGCCTCCCTCAACTCTCTTGGGAAGAACTTATCCAAAAAAGCTCTAGTAAAACAGTCCCAGAACACAAGAGCTGCATTCGCACCCGTGTTGTCTTTCCACTACGTCAACCGGATATGATCACATCCTTGAGTTGATAGGATGCTAGTTCAACACTATCAGAACCAGTTACTTGCATTACCTCTAGAATCTTCTTGATCCTATCAATGCAATTATTTGGGTTCTTACTAAGCTTCGATCCTAGAAACTCTGCTAGATTCATGCAAAGAAAATATCGTACCCTGGCTGCAGCTGATCCACTAATGGGGTTTGCAGGAACTAGGGCCTACTGATTGGCCTGGTTGGATACGGTCTAAGCCAATAACTGGATCACATTACGAAACTCTGCATTCCTAACCTTATGTTTCGAGACTAGAGGGACTATAGTAGCATTGTGTGTGTTAGAATTTTGTGCGTCCGTTCTGTGAGGAGGCATAATCTGAAACACATAAAGATGGATTAAAAGGGATAAATTGATTCACATTTTATCTCACGATAAATATAGCAAAAGAGGGGAAATTTTTCTTAGAACACCTCTTTGTCACAACCCAAAAGCATACCCTAGAAGATAGGGTACAATCTTGGATTGTAACCGGCGTCGTCGACCTCTCGGAGGTCTAAGACAAGCCTCTCATATCATTTATTGCATTGACATAGTAAATTTAGCGGAAAATTTAAAACTTTTCATAGCACATCATATGCTAGAAACATCACATCGTATATACATAAAACATAAGTCATAATACATATTTAGACTCTAAGTCCCTTTTCCATCTTAGACTCAACGACTTTAGAGTATATTAAGGATAAAACCCTTAAGACATAATACAAAGCTATACATTACTAAATAGACTTTACAATAAGGACATTAGTAGGACATCCTTGAACATAAGGATTCCTTTCCTTGAGCTTGGGAAATCACCTATCAAGCTCCCCAATCATAGATCTCCTTTAAGCATTCCATAACCTACACTATGTGTAAAAAGTAAAGAAGAATGGGATTAGCACAAGAATGTACTAAGTATGGCAACCATGCGAAAACATGCATTTAAAGGGACATTTCCTTTGAAATCATACTTCATGCCATTTTGAGTAAATCATCATAAAACCTTTATCAATATCATTTATATCATCCACATAATTAATAGAAACACAATCAAAGGCCAAACATCATAGAAAAGCACTTATAGAATTTAAGTACAAATAGAGGTCACTTTACAGTGAACTCACCTTTCTTAGCATTTAACTCTTTCTTTCAATTCATTAACCTCCTAAGTAATCCTTTAGGGATACTTGGTGCAATGCATCACCTTAGAAACATAAGAGAAAACCATACATAGCATCTACACAAGACAACACATACCATCATAGAAGTATAGTACAATATAATCATAGTCAAACCAAGACTACAATATCATACATAAAGAACACATACACAATCATAAGTATTAAGGTACCTTCCTAAGACTTCCTAAGGAGTCACTTGTGCAATGTCTAGATGGGTTCATTACTTCCACCTATCCTAAGTAACTTACCTTAAGTCCTCCTAGTTAGGATCCTATTCAATTACTTCCATTGTCCATTTTACTTTAGGGAAACCATAGCCTTAACCGACACTAAGACCATGGGTGCTAATCATGGAATTTGGTGTTGTAGAGCCTTACACCAAATGAAGGTGTTACTACCTAGCCAAGGTAGAACATTAACATATATGCTAGCATATCAAGTGAATTCACTTTGCTAGATCCTATGTGGCAAGCATAGTTTATGGAACTAAGAGGTAGATATCCCTATTCATACCATATGGTAAAGTGGGCCGCTCCTCATGGGAATCCCTTAAAGTGACATATCCATCGAACATGGAAGTTATCATCACATGGGCAACTTCTAGGATGAATCTTTCCTTCTAGGGATAAGTCATCACCTCCCATTGTCAAGTTCGCTCGGTGCTAAGCTAGGTTCCCTTTATTTGAAAAGCCTTTATTACGCTTATTTATAAAACATAAGCTTTAAAATATCCATCACTCATTTGCTTATAGCATATTCAAGCACCTATCTAGAATTTATAGCATTCTTGGGCACCCCTCTCAAGGCCCCTCTATTAACTAGATCATCATTCATGTGTGTAAGTGTATACATAGATGTGAACAAACCTTTCACATAACACATAAAGTCACACATGCTCATATATCAATGTATAAGTCTATAGGCATAACTATATGAGTAATACTTTCATATAAACCTACTAAGACACTATACACATTCATACCTCATCATATCATATACATCATATTCATAACATATTCATATAATCATCCTTCACATGCATAAGAACCAAACCTAGGAACTATCCTATCAAGATACACATGTGCAATGCATAGACAAGGTCCCATACCCTTGTCCACACTAGTACACCTATCAAGTCATCCTAGTAAGGGAATACCAGTCATACATTCATAAACATCACCTTAACATACATAGTAGTAGAGACTAGTGAATATGAAAACTACCTTTCATTTAGACACCATGAGTTATACTACTTATAATATGCATGTAAGTGAGAGTGTGTGTACATTAACCAACATGATCACATAATGACTATCAATACCATCTTAAGTCAGCCACACTATTAGACCACATTATACTTCAAGCACATAGCACACAACACATAATAGCATAGAAGACAAGACTATACATACATTATAATCAAGACTCCTAACTTTAGCTATTTACACTTCCATATAAGGGATACGTGGGTACAGGTTATTAACCACTTTAACACATCAATGGCAGCACCTATACAATACCCTAACATGATTATACTCATGCCCATACAATAGCCACATAACCTAATTCACAACTAGAATAGGAAAGTAGGCATAATCTTCTCATAGTATCATTTTAAGCACATATTCATAAGTTCATCAATTTGCCTTCATGGCCATGGTCAACACATTTATAATAACAATAAAGTAAACACCGCCACCATAAGTGGACCATACCACACAATGCCATACAAGGCTTCATCAACATTACTATAAAGGAATAGAGAAGTAGAAGAGTAAAGAGAATAAGCATTCTTACCAAATTCTCATCCTTTGATCATCATTGATCAATACACCTTATTCATCAATAAAACACATATATGGCAGTAGCTAAATGTACTTTAAACATATAAGAAACCATGTACAAGTCACTACAAGATTATACCATAACTTAATACAACATATCAACATACTAGGAAAGTAGGATAACATAGATCATTAGCTAATCTTCCCGAACATTGATTTTATACCATAGTTCATACATATACAAGTCTAAGGTAGTATCTAATTAGGTAAGAAATCAAGCCTAAGTCATGCATCATCTAATCACAATTCAAGATCCATCACATACTTAGCCTCTTGACTTCATAACCTAAAAGAATCTATACCAATTCATGCAAGCCCTTCTTAATTTGAACATTAAGGATTTATACTTACAAAATTCATCCATTACATCACCCTAAAAGAGTAGCTACAGCAGTTCATACGAAATCAAGAGCCTACACAACCGATCTCACAATCGTCTTCAAGACAACATATAGAAACATAGGTTATTCATGCTCAAAACTTCATATATTTATCATCATGGACTTATCATCATCAATTCAACATCACTTAGTGTCAATAACAATAACCACAAGCAATTCAACATAAGAGAATCACCAATTCATCAAGAACAAGCCATAATCACAAAGCCCATGCAAGAGCTAAACCTAATTTTGGAAGGAACATGGGTTCATCATGCAATTGAAGTGAAATCACATTCAAATCATCATATTAATACTAATTCATCAAGATATAATCTTTAGAAACGTTTTGATAAAGAACCCATGGCTAGATTGGAAGATTGGAAACTTGTTCATAAGATTCCTTTGAAAAACATTGAGAAGAACTCTCCAAGTGAAAGGTTACGTAGAGATGAAGGATCACCATACCTTAATCTTCATGAAGACCTATAAAACTTGATGAAGAACTCATGAGAATCCCATCTACAAGCTGTTCTTGAGCTTCAAAAACCATGGGGGTTTCTAGAGAGAATATTTTGGGAAGGGAAGGGTTCAATTTGAGTGAGGGGATTTGAGAATGGGTTGGTCACGTTTTTGGACCCTTAAATACACCCAAAATAATCAAATAAACCTATAATAGTCAGGTTAGGATGTGGGGTGAATTTACAAATTCACCCCTGACTTGCCAGAACGCAGGCAGCCAACCTGCAGGCCATCCGCGACGTAGGCCTTGACGGGGCGTCATGGGCTTGACGGGCCGTGGCAGCCTTCCGTCACAGGAGACTTAGCCAAATTCTTGGCTCAATACCTGCCCAAGGCAAGTCTCCTTCGACGAGACCTGCTTGACGGTCCGTTGGTGGCCCAACGGTCCGTCATTGGGTCCGTCAAGGGACACTGCCCAGGCAGTGTATAGGCAGCCTTGGGTCCTTCTTTTGGGGCCTCTTGTGGGGCTCTTTAGAAGTCGTACCCAGACGTTTCCAACGCGATTACAAACCTTAACATGTTATAGACCAACCACATAAGTTTCATCCAAAACAAACACCTACAAGACGTCCAAACAGCCTTGACCCCAACATGACATACGATGAAAGTCTTAGGGTCTATCTTTCGAACGTCATGGACGTTCTTGGGCGTTTGACCTCCAAACTTTACAAAACTTCATACAATAACATTAAACATCATTTAACACCATTTCAAGACTTATTTGACTCAGTTCACACAACTTAGGCATGCATACACACATGAGGCACATAAGCGACTATTCATTGAACGTCTTGGACGTCCCTTGACGTTCGACTTCCAAATCACTTCAAACTTTGCACACTGACTCTATATGACATAATAAGGCATTTTAGGACCTTATAACGTTAAGACGAACATGTTAGGCTCTAGACACCTTATCTCATTTTCGAGGTCTTACAATATCCCCCACTTGGGAACATTCGTCCTCGAATGACACTTAGGACTCTTTAATCACATCAAGGACTTCAATGCACATAAGAGCAGTTCAACACATTTACCTGCATCAAGAGTTCACACCTTAACAAAGTACAAGATCAATTTCCTTAAAAATGAGAAATTTCAACTTTCAAGCAAAGACATGTATACATTTTCCTTCTTAGTGAAATCTAAATGGCAAGTCACACCAAAAACATCACAACAAAATAGGAGGTCATTCCACAAGTTCTTTCCTTAACATAATACTCACCCTTATAGTAAGCCTCATTTTGGAAAAATAACACAAATTATAGGCACACACATGTACACTTAGCAAAAACATGCTTTCACTTTTCAAGAATGAGCCTAAAATTTTGCATCACAAATCTTCAATCACTAAATTTTAAAGAGAGTTCACATTTTTCATTGTAAAAGAGACTCAACTTCCATTACAAGGCTAAACAATTTAACCTACAAGTGACTATTACCAAGTTCCTTGTCTTACCTCATGAGGTAAACTTCACAATTAGAACATTAAAACGCAAGTCAACAAGAGAAAACATGGATTTTACAAAAATTTCTTTTCATGCTTCTTGGAAAATTCACCATGTCTTTAAGATGATGTCAATCAATTCATACCAATCATATAAATATCATGCAATTTACACTTTATGCAAGACTATTTTCATGAACAAGCATACTAAGAATTCATATTTTCTAATTCAAGTAAGAATAGAAGGACAATGTAGACAATTTCTACAATCTCATTACTCCAACATCATCCCCCACTTAGTGCAAACCCAATTAAGAGCAACTTAACCCAACATGTAGAGGATATCAAATACAAAACCTTCATATTTATCACTTAGAGTGATTACTACTTTTAGAGGGAATTTTCATAAACTCAATTTAGCAACACTAAGGCATTCTAAACCTTATCATGTGATCACAATCCTTTACATTCAAGTCCTATATCAACATGCATAGAGGAGACAACTACATTTATGTCAGCTAATACCATCTCCATATAGTCAACAAGATTAACATCATGTATAAAGAATCATATCATGCACATCTTCATGATCAATAGACAAATAATATAATATCATACTATTTAATTCACATAAGGTCTTCCTACAATGCAATAGACACTAAGGTCATACATCATTAGAGAAAACCACAAGGAAGTTCATAACACGACAAGAAGTTTAGAAATAACTCTACGACTCATCATGTCATAAGATTCTCATCCTTTCAATTTAAATGGCAAAAAGCAAATATTATTTTCTACATTCCTTATCATGTTCATATTCATAAATTCTACACATATTTCAACAATATCTAATCACAAGACAAATTAATAAGTGCTCCAAACATGATACAATAAGTTGTCTAGTCTCTATAACGAGCATGCTTCCAAATACTCAAAAGTGTAACGTTTAGACATTTGATGGAACAAGTATGGAATTATAAAAAAATAAAGCTTTACCAACTCATTCTTCATAAGCATGCATACTATATTTACAATTCAAGTCTCCACAAAAGACTCCAATTTATGCTAGCAACTCATCAAGTATCATTTATATGCAAAGGAAAACAATACACACTTTTAATCGCATACACTCATAGGATAGCATACCTCCATATATAGTTATTAAACAACCCTAGTTCAAATCCAAATATTTGGCTACTATCATACAAAACCATACAGGAATACACAATTTAAGAGAAATCACTTTAACCACCATAACTTATAGCATGCTTCAACTATATCATGACATACATTATTCGACATAACATGTTATTTCACATAGATTTCATATATTGCCATAATTGGCATCACATCATCAAATAAGAGATATTTCATATAAAGCAAGGTAAGATGACCAATCATAATCCTCATAGAGTTAACATGTGCAATGATCAAGTAAATCTCCATAACTTCACTAAACCAAGTAACCCAACAAGAACTACAATTAACATCATACTCCACTTATCTATAACCTTCATGCATGGATAACTCCATATTCTTTTAGCTCACTAGGCTATTTACATGTTTACAAGCATAGATATCATCTCATAAGCACATTCACATTTATCATCATACACATACATAGTATTACCCTCCTAAGGTCTCCATCAAGGAAAACTAGTGCAAGACATAGGTAGAGTCCCATACCCCTACCTAAGTCTAGTTAACCCTTTCAAGTCGCCTTAGTTAGTATATACATCATCAAATAAGGACAAATGCCACCTTCACACATACTCATTCAAACCATAAAACAAAGATAAGCATTTCAAACTCACCTTTTCTCCCTCAAGCATAGAGAACTCTCATCCAAGCAATCATATCTAAAATACCTTCGGACAAGAAAACATAAGAGGGAGATCTTATAGAATTAAGTTCTATGGCACGATATGATATTGATGAAGAAGGGAAACTCTATCGTCCTATAGCCTCTCATACCATTTAATGTGTCGCGACTCACCACCAATGATACGAGACTCTACTAGACGTGGCAATATGAGACTTTTTAGAACCTAAAACCGCTTCATAAACCTCATGCTCTGATACCAAGTTTGTCACAACCCAAAAGCATACCCTAGAAGATAGGGTACAATCTTGGATTAAAACCGGCGTCGTCGACCTCTCGGAGGTCTAAGACAAGCCTCTCATATCATTTATTGCATTGACATAGTAAATTTAGCGGAAAATTTAAAACTTTTCATAGCACATCATATGCTAGAAACATCACATCGTATATACATAAAACATAAGTCATAATACATATTTAGACTCTAAGTCCCTTTGCCATCTTAGACTCAACAACTTTAGAGTACATTAAGGATAAAACCCTTAAGACATAATACAAAGCTATACATTACTAAATAGACTTTACAATAAGGACATTAGTAGGACATCCTTGAACTTAAGGATTCCTTTCCTTGAGCTTGGGAAATCACCTATCAAGCTCCCTAATCATAGATCTCCTTTAAGCATTCCATAACCTACACTTTGTGTAAAAAGTAAAGAAGAATGGGATTAGCACAAGAATGTACTAAGTATGGCAACCATGCGAAAACATGCATTTAAAGGGACATTTCCTTTGAAATCATACTTCATGCCATTTTGAGTAAATCATCATAAAACCTTTATCAATATCATTTATATCATCCACATAATTAATAGAAACACAATCAAAGGCCAAACATCATAGAAAAGCACTTATAGAATTTAAGTACAAATAGAGGTCACTTTACAGTGAACTCACCTTTCTTAGCATTAACTCTTTCTTTCAATTCATTAACCTCCTAAGTAATCCTTTAGGGATACTTGGTGCAATGCATCACCTTAGGAACATAAGAGAAAACCATACATAGCATCTACACAAGACAACACATGCCATCATAGAAGTATAGTACAATATAATCATAGTCAAACCAAGACTACAATATCATACATAAAGAACACATACACAATCATAAGTATTAAGGTACCTTCCTAAGACTTCCTAAGGAGTCACTTGTGCAATGTCTAGATGGGTTCATTACTTCCACCTATCCTAAGTAACTTACCTTAAGTCCTCCTAGTTAGGATCCTATTCAATTACTTCCATTGTCCATTTTACTTTAGGGAAACCATAGCCTTAACCGACACTAAGACCATGGGTGCTAATCATGGAATTTGGTGTTGTAGAGCCTTACACCAAAGGAAGGTGTTACTACCTAGCCAAGGTAGAACATTAACATATATGCTAGCATATCAAGTGAATTCACTTTGCTAGATCCTATGTGGCAAGCATAGTTTATGGAACTAAGAGGTAGATATCCCTATTCATACCATATGGTAAAGTGGGCCGCTCCTCATGGGAATCCCTTAAAGTGACATATCCATCGAACATGGAAGTTATCATCACATGGGCAACTTCTAGGATGAATCTTTCCTTCTAGGGATAAGTCATCACCTCCCATTGTCAAGTTCGCTCGGTGCTAAGCTAGGTTCCCTTTATTTGAAAAGCCTTTATTACGTTTATTTATAAAACATAAGCTTTAAAATATCCATCACTCATATGCTTATAGCATATTCAAGCACCTATCTAGAATTTATAGCATTCTTGGGCACCCCTCTCAAGGCCCCTCTATTAACTAGATCATCATTCATGTGTGTAAGTGTATACATAGATGTGAACAAACCTTTCACATAACACATAAAGTCACACATGCTCATATATCAATGTATAAGTCTATAGGCATAACTATATGAGTAATACTTTCATATAAACCTACTAAGACACTATACACATTCATACCTCATCATATCATATACATCATATTCATAACATATTCATATAATCATCCTTCACATGCATAAGAACCAAACCTAGGAACTATCCTATCAAGATACACATGTGCAATGCATAGACAAGGTCCCATACCCTTGTCCACACTAGTACACCTATCAAGTCATCCTAGTAAGGGAATACAAGTCATACATTCATAAACATCACCTTAACATACATAGTAGTAGAGACTAGTGAATATGAAAACTACCTTTCATTTAGACACCATGAGTTATACTACTTATAATATGCATGTAAGTGAGAGTGTGTGTACATTAACCAACATGATCACATAATGACTATCAATACCATCTTAAGTCAGCCACACTATTAGACCACATTATACTTCAAGCACATAGCACACAACACATAATAGCATAGAAGACAAGACTATACATACATTATAATCAAGACTCCTAACTTTAGCTATTTACACTTCCATATAAGGGATACGTGGGTAGAGGTTATTAACCACTTTAACACATCAATGGCAGCACCTATACAATACCCTAACATGATTATACTCATGCCCATACAATAGCCACATAACCTAATTCACAACTAGAATAGGAAAGTAGGCATAATCTTCTCATAGTATCATTTTAAGCACATATTCATAAGTTCATCAATTTGCCTTCATGGCCATGGTCAACACATTTATAATAACAATAAAGTAAACACCGCCACCATAAGTGGACCATACCACACAATGCCATACAAGGCTTCATCAACATTACTATAAAGGAATAGAGAAGTAGAAGAGTAAAGGAATTAAGCATTCTTACCAAATTCTCATCCTTTGATCATCATTGATCAATACACCTTATTCATCAATAAAACACATATATGGCAGTAGCTAAATGTACTTTAAACATATAAGAAACCATGTACAAGTCACTACAAGATTATACCATAACTTAATACAACATATCAACATACTAGGAAAGTAGGATAACATAGATCATTAGCTAATCTTCCCGAACATTGATTTTATACCATAGTTCATACATATACAAGTCTAAGGTAGTATCTAATTAGGTAAGAAATCAAGCCTAAGTCATGCATCATCTAATCACAATTCAAGATCCATCACATACTTAGCCTCTTGACTTCATAACCTAAAAGAATCTATACCAATTCATGCAAGCCCTTCTTAATTTGAACATTAAGGATTTATACTTACAAAATTCATCCATTACATCACCCTAAAAGAGTAGCTACAGCAGTTCATACGAAATCAAGAGCCTACACAACCGATCTCACAATCGTCTTCAAGACAACATATAGAAACATAGGTTATTCATGCTCAAAACTTCATATATTTATCATAATGGACTTATCATCATCAATTCAACATCACTTAGTGTCAATAACAATAACCACAAGCAATTCAACATAAGAGAATCACCAATTCATCAAGAACAAGCCATAATCACAAAGCCCATGCAAGAGCTAAACCTAATTTTGGAAGGAACATGGGTTCATCATGCAATTGAAGTGAAATCACATTCAAATCATCATATTAATACTAATTCATCAAGATATAATCTTTAGAAACGTTTTGATAAAGAACCCATGGCTAGATTGGAAGATTGGAAACTTGTTCATAAGATTCCTTTGAAAAACATTGAGAAGAACTCTCCAAGTAAAAGGTTACTTAGAGATGAAGGATAACCATACCTTAATCTTCATGAAGACCTATAAAACTTGATGAAGAACTCATGAGAATCCCATCTACAAGCTGTTCTTGAGCTTCAAAAACCATGGGGGTTTCTAGAGAGAATATTTTGGGAAGGGAAGGGTTCAATTTGAGTTAGGGGATTTGAGAATGGGTTGGTCACGTATTTGGACCCTTAAATACACCCAAAAATAATCAAATAAACCTATAATAGTCAGGTTAGGATGTGGGGTGAATTTACAAATTCACCCCTGACTTGCCATAACGCAGGCAGCCAACCTGCAGGCCATCCGCGACGTAGGCCTTGACGGGGCGTCATGGGCTTGACGGGCCGTGGCAGCCTTCCGTCATAGGAGACTTAGCGAAATTCTTGGCTCAATACCTGCCCAAGGCAAGTCTCCTTCGACGAGACCTGCTTGACGGTCCGTTGGTGGCCCAACGGTCCGTCATTGGGTCCGTCAAGGGACACTGCCCAGGCAGTGTATAGGCAGCCTTGGGTCCTTCTTTTGGGGCCTCTTTAGAAGTCGTACCTGGACGTTTCCAACGCGATTACAAACCTTAACATGTTATAGACCTACCACATAAGTTTCATCCAAAACAAACACCTACAAGACGTCCAAACAGCCTTGACCCCAACATGACATACGATGAAAGTCTTAGGGTCTATCTTTCGAACGTCATGGACGTTCTTGGGCGTTTGACCTCCAAACTTTACGAAACTTCATACAATAACATTAAACATCATTTAACACCATTTCAATACTTATTTGACTCAGTTCAGACAACTTAGGCATGCATACACACATGAGGCACATAAGCGACTATTCGTCGAACGTCTTGGACGTCCCTTGACGTTCGACTTCCAAATCACTTCAAACTTTGCACACTGACTCTATATGACATAATAAGGCATTTTAGGACCTTATAACGTTAAGACGAACATGTTAGGCTCTAGACACCTTATCTCATTTTCGAGGTCTTACACTCTTAGCCTCCCCAATGCAACAAATTCGATTATCAAGGACAAATAATTTCGTCATTAATAAATCATATTTCGTCACTAAAAATCTTGTGTGACGAAAAATAATTCGTCACTTAGTCGTCGCTAAATGTGTGTCTCTAAAAGTATACAAAGACGATTTAGTGCTTTCGTCACTGAAAATATTATATTAAGTACAAAAAGAAAAATCGTCCCCAAATGCTTAAACATTTGTGACAAATTTATTTGTCGTAAAAAGTATATTTTTTGTAGCTAATAGTATGCTTTGTCACTAAAAAGGTTATTAATACCGACAAAATTATATCGTCCCTAATTATAGTTTATTTCAATCAGTGACAAAATCAATTGTGCTCACACATTATGCTGCCTTGGAGAATCGAACTCACAACCTTAAGGTTGGAAGTAAAGAGTGCTTATTATCAGACCAACTCTCTCTTGTTGTTCATTTTTGTTTAATTTTATACTTCATTCACTTCTTTCAAATTTAAATTTTGTAAAAACAATATATTACAGGATTATTTATACTCACACACAAATGCATAAAATTTACCACCCACAATTCATTCAAATGTAGATTATATTTTAATTAAACTATTTTTTTTTTAAATATCTTTAAATATATTCAGTTTGATTTTGTCATTTTATTATTTATTTTTGTAAATTTTAAAAATTATTTAGTACAATAAATAATTTATTTTAAATCAAACTTTTGATTTATTAAAAAAATGAATAATCAGTTCAAGTTGAACATCGATACCAATAACTATAGTACTTCATCATAATATATTTAAAATCCTCGTTAGATCATTTCTTTTATTTGTACTTTCATTTTTTAGTAAGTTGTCACTTGTAATTATGAACAATTGTAGCAAGAAAAGATGTATTTAGCTATGAATGTTTTTCGTAGAAAATAGTTTAATTATTCACTACAAATTTTAAGTCGTCGCTATTTAACACCTTACATATTTTGTGACAATTTTCTTGTTGTCACTAAATCATAGATTGATTAGACACAATAAAATATTTGTCACCAATTATTTATATTATTAGTGACGAAATAAATGTCATAATTAAATATACATTTTTATAGCTAAAATTTATAATATTTAACTACGAACTTTAATTTGTTGATATTGTAACAATATATTTTTTTAGATGAAAGTTTTTTATGTCCAAAATTTTATAAATTATAAGACTAAAAATATTTTGTCATGAATTAGATACATCATTAGTGACGAAATAATCTGTCACTGATAACATTAAATTCGTGACTAACACTGTTTAACAAATGACGCCAATTGATTTTTTTGTGAGAAACTTTAGTGGACAAAACATTGCTACAAATTTTTATGTTTCGTCACTAAAAGTATGTGTCTCATATATTTAAGCACGAAAAGTAATTTTGTCACTAAAGTTGAATAATTAGTGACGAATTTGATGTCGTGGTTTGTCATGAATTACATACACTATTAGTGACGAAATAATGTGTCACCAATAACTTTAAATTCGTGACTTACACCACTTAACAAAATGGCGCCAAATAGTTTTTTGGTGGGAAACTTTAGTGGACGAAAATTGCTACGAATTCTTATGTTTTGTCACTAAAAGTATGTGTCTCATATATTTAACCACGAAAAGAAATTTTGTCACTAAAAGCGAATAATTAGTGACAAATTTGATGTCGTAACTAATAATTTCGTAGCTATATATCATATTTGTTGTAGTGCCCCTGATAGGTTTGGCACGTTTCACACCCATGAAACAGACTCCACTTAGTGTGGCTTTCAGACACCCTAGGACTCTTGAACCTGATGCTCTGATACCAAGTTTTTCATGCCCTGAGGCTACCCCCTAAAAGCAACATAGTGCGTAGTGTCACAAGTGACCCCAAGCTAACCGATGTCATGACACAAGTATATAAAGTAATCTAAGTAAGGGGAAGTAAAACTGATGGATGAGTAAATATAAAAGAGTTCAACTGAGAATATAACTGAGTTCAAATGCGGGACATCACAAAAACATCTGAGTTGAACTCTATGTATGATAGCTTCTAATATTGATTAGCAGATGGGAAAAGTCCTCAACCAAATCTAAATACAGAAACTAGTAACAAACTAACTAAATTAAAAGCATAAAGAAACGTCCTTGGATGAAGAGGACTCACCATTGAAGCAACTAAGTACAAACTGGAAATTGAGCTAAGCACAGTTTCGATGCTGAACACCTGAATCTACATCATGAAATGATGTAGTGCAAAAGTATGCATTTGTACTTTAAATGTATTGATCATACATGATATATTCTAAGTTGAACATTATTACAACTAAACATGGAAATAGATATACTAAAGAATAATTGAAAACTGAGCTGGATGCAATGACCAAGTACTAATCATGAAGATAACATGCTGAACTGAATACTAAAGTAATTACTGAGTATATGGTCAATGTAATATGAATATTACCGTGGGATATACTATCAACCCACATAATCCACGTGAGCTGAACGTGGAATCCAATGTATACGCCTCATCCGAGAGGACCCAATTTACCTTGCGGGGGTATAAAGGCATGTTTGTGGTAAGATCACCAAAACTGATGCCAAACAAAGGGGAGTTATAAACCTATGGGGGCACGTAGTTCAGGGACTTGAGGGTAAGCTGAACCCTAATCCAACTCGGTGCTAAGTCTATTCCCAACCGAATGTAAAGATAAAATGAAATTCAAATATTGAGTAAATCAAAATATTGATAATTATATGAGAATGCAATATACATATACTGAAAGATATGACATTCGAATATTGAAGCATGATTGTTTGACTAATCTGCCTATTAAGTATAATTCCTAAAATACAGATAACTAACACAAGCTAGGGTTTTTGAGTTATATAGATGGGATTACAGTAATTCTACAGGAACATGTTATTAACATTATAGAGACTTGTCACGACTCGAGAGTACCCCCTAGAAGTTAGGGCATTCTCAAATCAAAACACGACGTACTCGACCTTTCGGAGGTCTTATACAAGCCCTTTCGTACCATTCATTGCATACATGTATGAAAAGTAGTGCGGAATTACAACTTTTCACACGAAATAATAATACTTCAAAATATCTCTTTTATAGAAAAACATAATGAAAGACTTAGTCTCAAAGTCGCCATCTTAGACATACAAATATATTGGGACACGGCCCATACTTCATCATCTAGAAAATAGCTAAGTTTATTACAATACTTTCAATAAGGAAATCCAAACATCAAGATGTCCTCGAATCTAGTGAGGACATACCAACTCTTTACTTGAATGAACACTAATCCAAAATTCCACTCCGAGACTCCTCAAATGCCGCCTACACCTTTAGAGATAGTTAAAATGTATGGAATTTGTACAAACACTTGTACTAAGTATGGCTTAATGCATAAAATCATGATAACAGACTTTTGTATGAAACATGCTCTTTTTGAGAAAACCTTTTAAGACAAGTATAATAGTCACTTACAAGTCAACATATATGCACATAAATCACATTCCACAATATAGCATCAACATCACTTCAACCCATATAAACACATACACCTCCCACCAAAGGTTATCCTAAGACTTGCTTAAGTAAGACAAGAAGATACCGCCCATACACCCTCTTCAAGCCTACCTAAACAATCCTTAAGACTACCTAAGATAAGATTGTTCCCTTTTCCTTTCATTTAATCCCCACCTAAGGTTACTCCAAGATTCACCTATGTAGGACAAGAAGAGACCGCCCATACACCCTCTTCAAGCTTACCTAAGCAACACTCATAGTTACCCTAGATAGATCACATTCTAGTCAACCTACATTAGCTAAAGTCATAATTATTCATTAAGTCAATTAGAAGACATTTCATTCATTAAGGACTTCACATAATGGTCTTGGAAAGACCTAGGGAACCTACACTCTAGCACCGTCAAAGCCTACTTGTGCAATGTCTAGATAACATCCCATTCCACTACCTAAACGTTGTAGAACTTATCAAATACTAGAATGTATCCCACATGATGAGAATAGGCAATAACCGACATATACCATACTAGCTAGGCATGGAATTCGGAGTCTACCCTAATCCGATTGAGGGTGTTCTACTTACCAAGGGTAGAACTAGGACACATACCATGTAGGCCCATGGTTAAGGAATATCAAGGTATTTTATGCACTCTAGTCTCATTCTAAAGTAGAGATACATTGTACTCTAGTCTCATTCTTTAGTAGAGCTACAAACCATAACATATTCACTCGGTGCTAGCCTTTTTTCTCATAGAGTAAGTTCAATAAAAAGGGCATATGAAAAAGGTACCATCTCTTAGTCATTACCTAGTCATAATGCACCTACCAAAGATGGGTACACTAGGGCGGCCACTCAATGGTCTATAAGGATAGCTCATTCTTAACCTTCTTTCTATATAGAAGGTTCCACATAATAGTAATGCTTAGAAGGGCACCATCTTAGGTCAATCGATCCTAGACTTTCATTCAATATTCATCCATACACATACAAGACAAAGGTGCCTAAGACTACTAGGTCATGATGTTCATATTCATAATGTACATGTATCAAGTAAGGGACACAAGTCTACCAAGACAAGACACAAACATCTTCACATATAGCATATCATTCTATACGCACCTAGGAATAACCAACATAATCTATAGGTCACCCTATTCGCTACTGTAATGTCATCAATATAACCATCATAAGACTCACAAAGTCAAGTACGAAGAATCATGCATCAACTCTAAGACTACACATACAAGGACATAGTCATAGTCTAACATGATCACCTAACAACTTCAATAGAAGAACCACATACTTTCAAATTATTAACATGTAGGTAGATATGATCATACTTCACATAATCAACTACACAAATCATCATAATACTTCAAGAAGTTGCCGACAAGGCCATGATCATTATAATACATACGGTAACACCGATGAGGCCACGTAATTCACAAGTAAAACACATAGCACCGCCACCATAAGTGGACCATACCAATCACAACATAATTCAAGAACTACATTACATAAAATAAAGAGAATTAGGGCAGCGTACCACCAATACATTCTCACCACTTCAATCCATACCTAAATCATCCAATACAATACCAATAGGCCCTTACCCATGACCATGATCATCAATTCAATACATAAATCACAATACTCAATGAATCTAAGTCAATTCAATATATATTTATCAATATAAGATAGCCTATACAGTAATTCAACACAATTCTTACATCATTTAATAGCCCATAGAAAACTACACTAGAATACATAAACATTAGAACAAGATCATGACATCCAAAATATAGCCAATTTGAAGAGATTACGTTTTTGCATGGGTTCATGAAGAATTTAGGTTAAAATCATCTAATTAACATCAATTCAATCATAAATCAATGATCTAAAACGTTTTATGCAAAGTCCCATGGCTAGAATTCAATTTAGAGGATTTCATGCCTTTGGATCATCTTTGAAAATCATTTGAATTGACTACTTGAAGAAAGAGTTTTCAAGGATGAAGAACCATACCTTAATTTTTAAGAAAATCCCACAAGATTGATGGAGAAAAAACTTGGAAAATCTATCGTCTTCCTTGGAGCTTCAACACTTCAGCAATGGAGATTTTTGGAGATAAACAATGGAGATATTTTGTTTTGGACTTGAGGGTTATGATTTGAAGGGTGAATTGGGGTTTAAAAAGGTCCAATAACCGCCAATATTTATCCCCTAAAATTCCCAAAATCCCCCTGAACTTATAGGACCTTTTAACCAACTCAAACTCAACTTAAATTTACGGAATCATCGTCGGGAAACAAGTCCGCGACGCGGAGCTGTTCCCGCATCATTTTTGGAATTAATTCTTGAACCAGTGGAGTCCTCCATGTGTACGCGACGCAGAGCAACATTTTGGCTCTTGGTGGACCATGTCCGCGACGCAGACTTGTTCCCCCGATGACCAAATGCTGCTGCCTTGGGCAGCTTGCTAGCCCAAGGCTTGGGTCCTCCTCTAGGACCCTTTCGTCGGTCCTCCGGGAGTTTTTCCCAGACGTTTCTACCTCAATTAGTCTCATATACATGTTAGGAACCCCTCACATAAATGTTACCTCAAAACAACACATAAAACTTGACGAAACACACTAAGACACATAAGCACGTTTTCAAGGCAAAACTTTGGAACGTCTTGGACATTCTTGGATGTTTGACCTCCAAACTTCACCAAGATAGATACTCTGCTTATAAACACTATTATTAACCATTCTATTACTTTAAAACATCATGACACAAGTGTTAGACTCTAGTTCAACCTAGCTCATTTTTGAGGGTGTAATAAGACTATAACAACAAAAATGCAATGTATCCCCTAAGATTTTTGAACGCTAGTTCTGAACAATTTATGGAGAGACTAAAGAATTGATTAAATTCTATATACCTAATGGGTGATAGGAACCCATTAGTGAAATCTTACATACCCGGTGATGAAAACTATGAAGAAATCCTTTGAATTTTGGGGCTGAACTTGAAGAAGTTGTTCTTTGGAGAAACTGTCGCCTCTTTCTTTTGTTTTTCATTCTAAGTTAGATAATTTTATGAGAATGAGGGTTTTAGTTAGTTTCTTCCTAATTACTTAAGCTTAGACTAAGTAAAACAGTTTTTGGCTAATTACTTAGGCTTAGACTAAGTAAAATGACGTAGTTTAAGTACCAAACAATGTAGTTTCAGTACCAAATGCATAGGAGAAAAGACCGAAACTCCCTTGTCTTAAAGTTGACGAAGTGACCTTGACAGGCCGTCTAAGGCATGATAGACCATCTAGTGGGTCCTCATGCTGCCCTACCAAACATGGCTTCACTTAACGAGCATAACTTTTTACTTTGAGCTCGAAATTAGGAAAAATTGGCGGTGTTGGAAAGAGGACTCGAAGTCCTTTAATTTGATCGGTCATGGGACACCCACTCCATTTTGTGATGAAAGATATGATAAGTTGACCCCAAAATTAAAGTCTGATAAGTCTCTTTCACGGATGAATTCACGGTCGTGTGAAACTTAGCGAACCCTCTAGACGTCTGTGGGTCTTAACATGGCCTTGGATGCAACCTCGTCATTTGGGTGACTTGTACGGACCCCTTCACGGGTCGTTAAAGGCACCATTTAGGTGACTCCCTCATAGTTAGCCTTTGGAGGGTGGTTCATAATGCCCTTGATGGGCCGTGAATCCTAGACGAACCATCTAGGGTGCCATCTAGGTGACCCCTTCCAGGGCAGTTCCGGATGGTCACACAAGAAGCCCTTAATGGGTCATGGTCCCGAAATGGCCTGTCTAGGGTGTCCTGAAGGGTCCATGGTCTATTTTGGGTTCGTGGTCTTACTCGTTTTTCATTTTTAGCCATTTCTTGAAGTCCAAGGTGTTTCATCTTATGTTCCCCATTTTGTCCCTTCATTTTTGATACTTTTATGGTCATCCTAGAGATATGAGGAGGAGGAATATATATATATATATAGGTGAAAAATTAGAAGAGACAGTGAGTTAGTATAAATGTAAGTAATACTTCCAGTTATAAAAGAAGAAACTAGTAGTTTTTGTCCTAGGATTATTAGCTTGTCCCAACTTAGATCTCCCTAATAATACTGCACCAATTGTTACTCTCTATAATTTCATATAAGAATAAAGTTATGTTTTTATACCATAATATTGGATTCGAGCTAGCACAGACAAACACCATCTAATTTAATCTAAAAAATTAATTATATTTTAAGTTTTTTTAAATGATAGGGCAAGTATTTCTCACTTTCTTAAAATGAGATTGTACAGGGGTAAAGACTATAAAATAAGAAAGTTAGAGGGGTAATTAGGATTACTGATTATTAACCAGGTTCTGAATAAAACACACGAAGTTACGAGATTTTTTTTCCAAATAAAAAGTATCATGTTGAGGATTAAATTTACTTGGTTCAGACTTCATATTTAGACCTTATTTATTCTCATCGGGATGATAACATAAATGCAATAGAAAAAAATAAAGAAATAGAATAAACTATTCACATATTTTCTAAAACATTCATAATTTCAATATAAGTTGAGTTCTTTTCTCTCACGACCCAGACAGTCGTGATTGACACCCACACTACAAATCGGTGGAAGAAGCACTACTAACAACCAACTAAAGCAATGATTCTCAAACTAAGGTATTTAAGTTACGGAAGCAAGTTAAATAACTAAAGTCAAGGTTCCATTACTAATTAAAAATCTAATCTAACTAACGATGCAGAAGATAAACCTAGAATCTGAAAGTCAATGTACCAAAACTATAACGATATCCATATGTAACAAAAGACTAACAAGCTATCAACTAACTAAAACAAGGTCTATGTCTGGAAATGATGGACACAGACTAAAGAGAATTCCATGGCATCCCGAACAATGTGGCTCACCCTTGAACTCGAAGCGATCACCAATCTCCTAAGTGAGGTCTATTAACAGTCGCGTGAAGATGCCCTGTACACAACAAAAATAAGAGCAAGTGCAGAATCAGTACACAACCACTGTTTACTAGTAGGATCACATGACTATCCCACTAGTGTAACATAAACAAGCAATTATAACATTATAACACTTATAAATATCAACATATTCAATATTATCATAAAATCAATATCACAAATCACATGCTTAATCACATAATTGGTTCTCTCACGAAACCCAAAGTCAAACTGTTAGCATGCCAGAACGTGGCAATCCGATACCATTTTTATGCTGGAACGTGCAACCGGTCCCAGTTAGCATGCCAGAATGTGGAAATCCAATCCCAGTTATAGTGCCGGAACATGGCAGCCGATCCCAATCACACATCAATAACACATTAAGATCACACATTCGAGTCATAATTTCATGGTATCAATATTCATATATCTCTTTCAAAATCTATGATCAATATTGCAACATGCATACATAAACAAGTATCACAACAAAGCAAAGCAAATTTATATCATCTACCTTGAAATAAGCTCGAAACCCTAGATAGTTTGATCCTTCCCTTTCCAGATTCATTCCGCTTGTTCATGGTCTACAAATTATAATTTATGTATGGGAATCAATAAAGAAATACCAAATTCTCGGAAAACTAACAAACTATGAACCCTAGTTCAAAACCCATGACCCCAACTAGTCAATTATGGTTAATTCTACCATAGGATTCTTCAAAAAATCCTTCCACATCAATATTGACCCATTCTAAAATATTTTACAAATAGAAAAATGAATTCGGGGAGTGAAAAGCTTACCTCTAGCTTCAAGAATGGTGGAAAACGAGTTGGAATAACCCAGGGGTCGTCTCTTAACTCAAAGAGTTGAAAATTCTAAATAAGGTCATCTAAGAGTTTTATTTACAGTTTAAAAACCCTTCGTCCCGCTACAGTGGTACCCATCCTGCTGTAGCGGCGTCGTTACAGTGGCACTGATTCAACTTCAGCGGTACAAGGTGAACCAGTTAGCCTCGTCTTGAAAAATCCCATATATTCTTTAATTTTGTCTCTGCCTCTCCTGCTACAGCGGTACCGATCCCGCTATAGCAGCGTCGCTGCATCGGTAAGAATCTTGCTGCAACGGCACTAAATGAGGCAGTGAGCTCCTTAAGGGAATTCCATTTCTCACTTTTTGCAACATACTCTTAACCCACTACGCTTCAAAAGTGCCCTTAATGCCAAGAATAATTCTCGATGATCTATTTATCCAAATTCAATTCCGTAAAGTCACAATGATTTCTCAATGAGTTATCTAACCTATTATGTAATCAAAACCGCATTTACTCCACCCAATTGCTATCAGATTTCCCTACACCTTAAAGACTCCAAATTCCTCCAAATCTAGACAAGGTTGGAAAAATCCTAGTACTATGAAAAAGTTTTTCCAGCCCAATTTTTTCCCGCTGGTACTTCTATAACGACGGAAACCGTTCATTACAATGATACCAATTTACCCATCACTAGTCCCCGTGTGATCAACTAAGGAAAGGTAGTCTAGAAAAGGAATAAGGTAGTACCTGATTCGACGAACAATTGCGGATACTTGTCTCACATATCCTTCTCACTCTTCCAAGTAGCTTCCTCAACTGGACAATGTTTACATTGTACTTTAACGGACTTAATCTCTTTGCGACAATTTCCAAACATCACAATAAATAATAGCAATAAGTTCCTCCTCATATTGGAGGTCCTTGTGTAGCACTATTAAGTTGCACTTAATGATATAGTCACTATCCCTATTATATCTCTTTAACATAGACACATGAAATACGATATGTACATCGGAAAAATTTGGAGGTAGCGCTAATATATACGCCACCAACCCAACACGTTCAAGAATCTCAAAGGGACCAATATAGCGAGGACTCAACTTACTCCTCTTACCAAATCTTATCACCCCCTTCATTGGTGATACCTTGAGAAGAAAATTCTCGCCCGTCTGGAATTCGATGTCTCTTACCTTGTGATCCGTGTACTTCTTTTGTCTACTCTGCATGGCTAGAAGCTTAGCTTGAATTCTCCTCACCTTATCTTGAGAGTGCTTCACTAAGTCAACCCCCAAAGGTTTTACATCTCCATATTCGAACCAACCTATTGGCGATCTACATCCCCTCCCATATAACGCCTCAAATGGTTCCATATCAATGCTCGAGTGATAACTATTATTATAGGAGAACTCACATAGGGGTAAGAACTTATACCAATGCCCTCCAAAGTCAATTATACAAGCTCTCAACATGTCATCCAACACTTGTATAGTCCTTTACAATTGTCCATCAATCTGGGGATGGAAGGCTGTACTAAAAGTGAGTTGTGTGCATAATTCATCATGTAACTTCCCCCAAAATTTGGAATTGAAAAGGGTACCACGATCTAGGATGATGGAAAGGGGCACACCATGCAACCTCACTATCTTTTTACATAAATTATAGCCAACTGTTTAGCATTATAATCCCTCCTCACTGGAATGAAATGGGCTGACTTAGTCAATCTATCAACTACCACCCAAATAGAATCAAATTTTCCCTAAGTCTTGGGAAGACCAACCATAAAATCCATGGCTATCCTTTCCCACTTCCATTCCGAAATTGGCATCTTTTGGAGCAGCCCCACCTGCCTTTGATGTTCATACTTCACTTCTTTACAATTCTGACACTTCTCCACAAACTTCTCAATGTCTTGTCTCATACCCGACCACCAATACACTCGTTTCAGATCTCTATACATCTTGGTCACGCCCGTATGAATAGAATAATGCGAGCCATGAGCCTCCACCAACAACCTTTGAATCAAATCATCAACTCTTGGAACACATATTCTACCCTTATAGTTGAGTACACCATTAGAATCTAGAGTGGTTCCTTAAGACTTAACTATTGCAATCTTTATTCCAAGCTCATCTAAATCTCCATCTTCAAATTGCTTGGCCTTGATTTCTTCTATGAACATGAATTTAGCTTTGATACTAGCTAACAATCCACCTCTTTCAAACTTAGACCCTAAGGTCTGAATTTCCTTGGCCAATAGTCGCTTGGTTCCACTCAAGTGAGCTAAATTACCCATAAGTATCTCTTTTTGACTTAAAGCATCTACCACAAAATTTGCCTTACCCTGATGGTATAGAATAATCACATCATAATCATTCAGTAATTCATCCATCTTTGCTATCTCAAATTCAAATACTTTTGGGTGAATACAAGCTGCGAACTAAGATAATTAGTAAATACCTCACACTTAACTCCATACAAATAATGTCGCCAGATCTTAAGAGCAAATACCACCACTGCCAACTCCAAATCATGAGTGGGATAATTTCTCTCGTGCACTTTCAATTGACGCGAGGCATAAGCTAAGACATCTATATTAACACAACACCCAATACAAAATGTGAAGCATCGCAATAAACAATACAGTCCTTACCCTCAATCGATAATGCAGATTGGGCGCGGTGGTCAAAAGAGTCTTAAGATTTTGGAAGCTCTCTTCACATTTTGTCAGTCCATTCAAATGGTACCTCCTTTTTGGTCAGATTGGCCAAGTTGGTAGTAATTGAAGCAAAATTCCTAACGAAACGACAATAGTAATTATCAAGTACCACAAAACTCCTAACTTTCTTCACCGAACTAGGTCGTACCCAATTCTCAACCGCTTTGACCTTTTGGGGATCTACCCTTACCCCTTCTTTTGACACCACATGCCCCAAAAATACACTGACTTCAACCAAAATTCACACTTGGAAAATTTTGCATTGAACTTTTGCTTTTCTAGGATACCCAACACAGTACAAAGATGATTAGCATGCTCTTCTTCACTTTTCGAATACACCAAAATGTCATCAATAAAAACTAACACAAAAGAGTCAAGGAAGGACTTGAATACTCCATTCATCAAGCTCATTAAAGCTACAAGCACATTAGTCAACCTAAATGACATAACCAAGATTTCATAGTGCCCATAACGAGTCCTAAATGCCATTTTGGGTATATCTTCGGGCCTAATCTTCAATTGATGGTACCCGGATCTTAAATTAATCTTAGAGAAGACCACTGCACCTTGTAATTGGTCAAAAAGATCATCTATCCAAGGCAAGGGCTACCTATTCCAAATAGTGACCTTATTCAATTGCCGGTAATATATACATCCTCATGCTATCATCCTTCTTCTTAACAAATAAAATCGGATCACCCCATGGGGAAACACTAGGTTGAATAAAACCTTTATCAATAAGTTCTTAGATTTGAGCCTTAATCTTTCTCAACTTCGCAGAGCCATGCAATATGGAGGGATAAAAATAGGGTGCGTACCAGGCTCTAAGTCAATACAAAAATCTATGTCTCTATTTAGAGGCATGCCGAGCAAATCATTTGGAAACACTTCACTAAATTCGGACAACATCGGCATAGACCCAATAGATGGAGATTCCATCTAAACATCCCTAACATGAGATAAATAAGCTAAACAACCTTGCTCTACTAATTTACTATCCCCGATGGAGGATATAATCTTAACTTGCTTAGGCTTGTACACTCCTTCCCACTCTAATTTTTCCCTTCTCAGAATTTCTAGAGTTACAGACTTAACATTACAATTAAGAACAACAGAATGTGGAGATAACCAAGTCATGCCTAAGATTATGTCGAAGTTAGCCATATCCAAAATCACTAAATCAACCCAAGTCTGAAATCCCATAAACAAATTAGTGCAAGCACTGTACACATGAGTGACTATGAATGACTCACCAACCGGGTTAGAAACACGTATAGGATCATCCATAACATCACACAACATCTCAAAAGCTGAGGAAAATCTCACAGACACAGAAGAATAGGTGGAACTCGGATAAAATAATACATTAGCCATTCGGTCGCAGGCAAGAATAGTACTTGTGATCAATGCATTAGACGCCTCTGCCTCATTCTTACTCAGAATGGTGTAACATTGGGCTCTATCATCAATACGAGCTTCCTCCCTGCCTGGTTGTGCATTACCTCTACCTCTGTTACCATTTCCTCTACCTCTACGACCTCTCTGATTTCCTCCTCGTCCTACTTGTGGATGTCCCCTACCATTATTACCATTTACTGTTGGTACAATTGCTCAAGAAGGCTGCTATCTGGACTCAAGTGGACGCGTTTGTGGGTAATTCCTCATCATGTGTCTAAATTCCCCACAACTAAAGTAACTACGGCCGCCAGGTGGTCAGTTGCCCGCCACATGCCGAACATTTTGATCTGTTGAAAAATTATTAGAAGGAGTCCCGAATAGTTACCGGCAGAGGCGAGCATGGCGGACTGAATTGGATTGGCCGCGAGTGTAGGTCAACCAGATGCTCTAGCATAGGAGCCTTGAAAATTTCCAGAACTCTTGGTCCTCCTAGTCAACGCCCTAGATTGACCGTCTCGATTCACCCCCTCCACTTTCATAGCATAATCGGTCACTTCATTAAAATTCCTTCATGCCAAAGTCATGTGAACTGATAACACTTGTAGCTGAGAATCCAAACCTCTAATGAACAATCAAATTCTCTCCTCTTCTATGGCAACCAATTGTGTAGAATATCTAGATAAAGTGTGGAACTTAGCTTCATAAGCAGCCACAAACATACTACACTATTCTAGTACCATGTACTCATCCTTCTTGCGATCTCTCAAAGTCTTAGACACATAATTCTCTAATAATAAGGCATGAAATTGGGTCTAAGTAAGTGGGGGTAATGTAGAGGCTCTGCATTCCATGTAATCTCTCCACCATTGCTTGGACTCACCTTGAAGTTGATAAGACACGAACTCAACCCCATGTTGGTGAACAATATCCAACTTATGCAACCTCTCATAACAATCCAATATGAACTCATAAGCATCCTCTGTCTCCGAACCAAGAAATACCGGGGGTATAAGATTCAAAAACTTGGTCAAGATATCATGCTCATTACCGATCATCACATAACCCAACAAAAGATGAAAGAAAGCATCATACTTCCCTCATTAAACGTCTTGGGTATATTGTTAGTAGTAGGAGGATTTGCAGGGGTTGAGTAGCCAAATCATCCCCGGACCAGCCAATCCTTTAAAAAATGACATGATCTATTGAGTTAACACCGGATAAATGAGAGGAATTCCTATGGCTTCATATCGCCCTCTTTCCTCTTGATAAACCTCTTCAACATTCTCAAATGTCCTCATCCTCCCCTAATCACTTCCTCATGTGCTGAAGGGTTCTCATTCACCGGAACATAATCGTTTGGTACTGTCACACCCGGAGCCTACACCCTGGACGTGGCTGGCACGTAATGACCATTGCAGGCCTTGAGCAAACCCTTGGCCTGACTTACTTAACTCAACGGAAGACTATGCTAAACTTATATAAAGAATTAAAGGCGTTCTCATAAGAAAACTTAATAACTTGTCTTGGCCAAAATGTCACTTAAGTCTCAATACTGTAACATACGAAGTATAAGATAAAGGAGACTCCAAAACTGAACTACTACATTGTCTATGGAGCCTCTAAACTGACTGAGATTGATGTTGGGACAGATCCCACAACATCTTAATGAACTAAACTAATAAAGTAAATGAAAAGGAAGTCCTCCAGAATGCAAGGAGGCTCACCACTGACTCGGGAACTCGAATGGGATCAACGAAGCGCTGCGTGCTGATCCAGGTTACCAGCGTATTGCTCATAAGACGATGCAGGCCAACTGGCATTAGTACATTGAATCTACGAGTATGCATGTTTGAATGTTAAACACATCTATAAAGCTAGAAATGGATTAAGGATGAACTTACCTTGGCTGTGCTTGACTCATAAGATAACAACTCAATTTAAAACAATAAAAACATATGCACTATATATAAAACTGATAAAACAATGTAAACACTTAGTTCATTAAAGATAAAACAATAATAAACTCAACTTTACTTATATATGAAAGTAATATAATTTCTGTGGGAGTTTCTCTAACCAACAACCACCACTATGAGCCTAATTGGTGATATAACGTCTCGTCCACACTGCCAGAACTGTCCTATACTTTGCCGTTGCATAGAACATCCTCAACCTAGTGGATCCACTGGCTAAACTTACGTGATCACTTAAAAAGTATGACACATCAATACCGATGATGGATACATGGTTTACACGGAGACTTGAGTTAGTTGAACTCTCATCCCCACATCGGTGCTCAATACTACTACCAAAATGTACTTTAGCTCATGCTTTTAAAATAGCCTCTTTCCTATGAGTTACGATAATTTGCTCAACTCTTTTAGCTTTAAAAATCTCCTCTTGGAATCAATGTTCCCCTTTTTATTCAAAAACTCTTTTGGAACTCTTAGTTTCCCTTTGACTTAAATGTAAAAACATTTATAACTTCCTATGGAATAATTAGTTCCTTCATACCTTTAAAGAAATAAACTCAACCTTTACTCTTTTCCTTAACTCGAACTTGAGTCTGAAAACAAAGTTAAAAACGTTTAAGTAAGACTCTAAGAACTTTGAAAACTTTATTTTAACTCACTTCATAGCTTTGGACTTGACTTCTTAACATTCTTAACCTTGATTCTAACTTCCCTTGAATTAGATTATGGATTTAAGGATCATGGTCTCATGTTTATGGACGATTTCATGATCTTTAGATGTACTTTAGAGTGTTGAAAACAACTAGGAATGATAGGTACTTCACTTAGGAACTAGTACAAAAAGATAGGAAAAGAACGGGGTCTCCAGGTGACCTTGGCGCTCTGAGAGGCGCGGAGTGCCAGAGCCTGACGGACAGAATCTGGTCTGAGGTGCTCTGGCTGGCGCGACGCACCAGGGCCTATCTGACAGAGCCTGTCCTGAGGGGCTCTGGCAGGCGCGGCGCCCCAGGGTATACCATACAGTACCTTTTACTTTTATTTTCCATTTTTCATCTCTAAGCCTCTTAATCTTCAATGTATCCCACCCTAAAAACTTAAGATCTTTAAATACTTCATTACCCAATAGATTAGACCCAAAAAGATCCAGAAACATGAATCAAATCTACTAGAGATCAACTAATATTCAACCAACAAAAACTTCACAGAACTTCAAGATTTTCATTCAAATAAACTATAATTTGCTGTATTGAATCAAATTAGGGTGTGGGTGAAAGGAACCAACACAAAATGATCTCACAAACCTCAATATGGATTACCCCCGATGAAATCCACGCAATGATCTTGGCATTTCTTGGACAATTCTTGATATTCCTCCTCTTTATTATTTTCTCCCAAGCCTTAAGCGTTCTTAATTTTTTGGAAAACTAATTTGGGACTTGGTCTTTACTCCTAATAACCCTTAAAATGAATTAGGCAATACTAGGGTGAAAAGACAATGTTGCCCTTACTAAAATCCGGATTGGACTTTTATCAGTCCAACAACCCAACTTTCGAAAGGCATATCTCCCTCATAAGACAATAGATTTATGCAAACTTGGCGGCGTTTGAAAAATCTTCCCGAGGGATTTCCAACCATATAAAGAACTTATCCAAACTCCTCTTGAGCTGGAATTTATGGCCGATTGAAAATGACCAAAACTCACATTTGAAAGCTGGAATTTTTCTAGATTTCCCTACTTATTTCCAAAAATCAATTATTCTTGGTTTCTTAGCTTATTCTTAGTTAATTCAAGTTACGAGATGTTACAATATCTCCCCCTTGGGAACATTCATCCTCGAATGAGAATTCTTTCACTTAGATAAGGGTAGTAACATCATTTCAGCACTCAACAAACAAAAACAAGTAATAACATGCTTATACATAGAATTATAAATTGATAAGAAGAGAATTTAGTACCTTGATCTGCATTCTCCCTTGATTCAAAGAGATGTGGATCTCTTCTTCATATCCTCCTCAGCTTCCCAAGTCGCTACTTCAACGAATTGGTTTCTTTAAAGGACCTTGACTGAAGAAACTTCATTTGTCCTCAACTTGCGAACTTGACAATCCAAAATCTAAACCGAAAATTCTTTATAGGATAGGTTATCCTTAATCCCAACATTCTCTGTTGGTACTATCAATAACGGATCACCCAATCACTTTTTCAATATAGAAATATGGAATACTGGATGAACCGCTTCTAACTCTTGGGGTAGCTCCAACTCATAAGCCACATTGCCCACTCTCTTGGAGATTCTATAAGGTCCAATATACCGGGGACTAAGTTTCCCCTTCTTACCAAACCTCATAACTCCTTTCATGGGTGAGCCTTAAGATACACCTAATCATCTACCTCAAACTCTAATGGCCTTCTCTTAACGTCTGTGTAGGACTTTTGGCGACTTTGTGCTGTCTTCAACCTCTCTTGAATCACTTTCACCTTCTCCATAGCTTGGTGAACTAAATCTGGTCCTATAAACCCTGCTTCGCCAACTTCGAACCACCCAATAGGATATCTGCACCTTCTCTCATAAATAGCTTCATATGGAGCCATTTGGATGCTCGAATGATAGCTATTGTTGTAAGCGAACTCAATGAGAGGTATATGATCATCCCAATTTCCCTTGAAGTCGATCACACAAGATCTAAATATATCTTCTAATGACTTGATAGTACGCTCTGCTTGTCTATCTGTGTGAGGATGAAAAGCAATACTCAAATTTACCTTTGAACCCAAACCTTTGTGGAAAAATTTCCAGAATTGTGCAGTAATTATGCACCTCTATCTCAAATAATGGAGACCAAACTCCATGAAGTCTTACCAATTCTTGAAGGTACAACTTAGCATAATCCTCGGCTGAATAGGTAGTCTTTACCGGCAAGAAGTGGGCTGACTTTGTCATTCTATCGATAATCACCCAAATAGAATCATGCTGTTTGCGAGACCTTGGCAAGCGTGTGATCAAAACCATATTAATCATCTCCCACTTCCATTCCAGAAGTTCTATATTCTGAGCCAAGCCCCCAGGCCTTTGGTGCTCCACTTTCACTTGCTGACAGTTTGAGCATTTGGCCACAAACTCAGCAATATCTTTCTTCATGCCTTCCTACCAATAAACCTCTCTCAAATAGTGGTACATCTTGGTGGAACCTGGATGAATGGAATACCTGGAGCTATGAGCCTCCTCCAGGATCCTCTTTTGGAGTCTATCTACCTTAGGTACACATAATCTACCTCAGTACTTCAGCATATCATCTCCCCTTTGTTCAAAAGCCAATAGTCTTTGCTTATGGACACTTGCCTTCAAATTAAGAAACATAGGGTCTTCGTCTTGCTTCTTCTTCACCTCTGACACTAATGATGTTTCAGCCCTGTTGGTCACCACTATGCCTCCTTTTGTGGAATCCATAAGTCTGACTCCCAAACGTGCAAGTCTGTGCACATCTTTAGCTAACTCCCTCTTTTCTTCTTCAACATGGGAAGTACTTACCATGGACAACCTGCTTATGGAATCAACAACCACATTAGCCTTACATGGGTGGTAAAGAATACTCATGTCATAATCCTTGAGTAATTCCAACCACCTTCTCTGTCTGAGGTTGAGCTCTTTCTGAGTGAACACATATTGGAGGCTCCTGTGATCAGTGAATATATCCACATGAACACCATAAAAGTAGTGACGTCATATCTTCAAAGCAAACACTACTGCAGCTAATTCTAAGTCATGAGTTGGATAATTTTTCTCATGAATCTTCAACTGCCAGTAGGCATAAGCTATAGCCTTTCCATTTTGCATCAACACACAGCCCAAGCCAACTCTTGATGCATCAGAATACACCACAAAGCCTTAAGTACCCTCTGTAAGGTCAAAACCAGAGCGGTAGTCAGTCTCTTTTTCAACTCCTGAAAGCTTTTCTCACAAGCTTCAGACCATTGAAACTTGATCGTCTTCTGAGTTAGCTTGGTCAAAGGAGAAGATATAAATGAGAATCCTTCAACAAATCTCCTATAATACCTAGCCAAGAGCAAGAAACTCCTTATACCTGTTGGAGATGTGGGTATAGGCCAACTCTGAACTTCTTCATCCTTATGAGTGTCAACTCTAATCCCTTCACCAGAAACAATGTGGACTAAGAATGCCACAGACATAAGCCAAAACTCACACTTGGAGAACTTGGCATATAGCTCCTTATCCTTCAAGGTCTGAACAACAATCCTTAGGTGACTAGCATGATCTTCTTCACTCCTTGAATAATCAGTATGTCATCAATGAAAACTATGACAAACAGATCTAAATAAGGTTTGAAGACTCTGTTCATAATATCCATGAACGCTGCAGGTACATTTGTCAAACCACAGGACATAACCAAAAATTTATAATGCCCATACCTTGTTCTAAAAGCTGTCTTTGGAATATCACATTTCCTTACTTTCAACTGATGATATTCTGATCGGAGGTCAACCTTGGAAAAGCAAGAAGCACCCTGAAGTTGATTAAAAAGATCATCTATCCTTAGAAGAGGATATTTATTCTTGATGGTCACCTTATTCAATTGGTGGTAGTCTATAAACATCCTAAGGAACCCATCTTTCTTCCTTACAAACAAGACCGGAGCGACCCAAGGTGAGACACTTGGTCGAATGAAACCCTTGTCTAACAAGTCATTCAATTGTTCTGTTAATTCTTTTAACTCTGCTGGTGCCATTATGTATGGCGGAATAGAGATAGGACGAGTATCTGGGATGATGTCTATGCCGAAGTCTATCTCTTTTTTAGGGTGGACTCTGGGTAGATCATCAGGAAAGACTTCTGGAAACACACTAACTATAGGAACTGACTGAAGGGAAGGTACCTCAACACTTGAGTCATTAACTTGGACTAAGTGATAGATACACCCCTTAGAAACTAACTTCCTCGCCTTAAGGTATGAAATGTAACAACCCTTAGGCACTGCTGAATTACTAGTCCACTCTATGACTGACTCATTAGGAATTTGGAACTTGACAACTCGAGTTCTGCAGTGTATTGTTGCATATCACATGGATCCAGTCCATTCCTAAAATGACATCAAAATCTACCATGTCTAACTTTACTAGATCAGCCATGGTGCTCTTTTTATTGATGGAAATTGGACAATCACGATAAACGTTTCCCCCTAGAATAGACTCCCCAATAGGTGTAGAAACACAGAAGGGTTCACAAAGCTTTTTAGGAAGAATTTCAAACTGACTTGCAATATAAGGAGTTACAAAGGATAAACTTTCTCCCGGGTCTAACAAAGCATAAACATCAAAAGTAAAGACTTTGATCATACCCGTGACAACATCTGGAGAGTTCTCTTACTCTTGGCGGCTAGTGATTGCATAAAGACGGTTTGCCCCTCCGCCGGTACCACAAGTGGCTCCTCTAGGTGAAACCTTGTCTGGTGGAGCAACTGATGAAGATTGGGCTCTATTGCTCGGATTTCCACCACCTTGCTTATTCTTGGGGCACTCTCTAATGAATTGACCCTCTGGACCACACTTGTAACAACCTGTCTGGCCATCACAACAATTTCCTAGGTGGTTTCTACCACACTTAGTACATGCAGGAGCCCTACTTTCTCCATGCACCACACTACCTTGAGACTGAGCTAGTCTAGCCTTGTAGTTCTGCGAATTATGGCCACTATACTTACCTCGGTTTCTGGTCGCATGTGCACTAGCAGATGATGGTTCATGCCCCTTTGGTTTCTGTAATTGTGGTCGACTTGAACCACCTCTTTGTTGGCCTGACTCATTCCCAATCTTTGGATTTTTGTTTCGGTACTCTTCTCTGTCCTTCAGTTTCTCCTCTTCAACTTGTTGCACATATACCATCAGCCTGGATATGTCCATGTCACATATTAACATGGAAGCCCTACCTTCCTTACTTGAAGCATGACCCAACCAGGCAACAAACAAACTCATTCTGCTCCTCATGTCCTTCACCATCTCTAGAGCATAGTGAGACAGTTGTGTGAATTCAACCCGTACTCATGAACACTCATGAAGTCATGTTTCAAGGTGAGGAACTCCCGTACCCTTGTTTCCTTCAGTTCTCGAGGAAAGAACCTTCCCAAGAAGGATTCTTCGAAACAAGCCCAACTTGGATGCGGTGCACCCTCAGCTCTACCATCCTTCCATTATTCAAACAAGGTTCTAGCCATACTCTTCAGTTGATATGCAACTTCGACCCTCTCAACATCAACCACATGCATTACCTTACACCTTCTTCAATTCTTCCACAAAGTTCTCCAGATCCTCAGTAGTGCTTGATCCGGTGAAGCTAGGAGGATCATTCTCAGAAACTCACGAACCCTCGAGGTGTCAGCCTCTTATTGTCGGTCTCCTCTCTGTTGCCTGACTTGGTTGGTCACTACTTGATTTAACATCCGGATAGCTTCCCGGAATTCGGCATTTGTAGCCTCTCCTTGGGGTTGCACATCCGGTGCATTGGGAATATCTTGCTCATCAACATTTCTTAGGGATGGTCCACCTCTAACTGCTCTTTGTGGAGGCACATGATGATCTGAAAATACGTGTAAGAACAAATTAGAGAGAGACTTTTAAAGATAAACTCTACGCACGAAAATAATGTGAAAGAAGTGAAACATTCCCAAATGTTGTAGCCTCCTAATCATAGATGTGGCGCGCTTCACACCGATGACTAAGACTCGACAGACACGACTTCATAGACTCCCTAGGACTCTTGAACCTTGTGCTCTGATACCAAGTTTGTCACACCCGGAGCCTACACCCTGGACGTGGCCAGCACCCAATGACCATTGCTGGCCTTGAGTGAACCCTTGTCCTGGCTTACTTAACTCAGCGGAAGACTATGATAAACTCAGATAAAGAATTAAAGGCGTTCTCATAATAACTTAATAACTTGTCTTGGCCAAAATGATACTTAAGTCTCAATACTGTAACATACGAAGTATAAGATAAAGGAGACTCCAAAACTAAACTACTACATTGTCTATGAAGCCTCTAAATGACTGAGATGGATGTTGGGATATACCCCACAACATCCTAATGAACTAAACTAATTGAGCAAATGAAAAGGAAGTTCTCCGAAATACAAGAAAGCTCACCACTAACTGTGAGAGCTCGAACAGGATCAACGAAGCGCTGTGTGCTGATCCTGGTTACCTGCGCCTGCATCATAAGACGATGCAGGCCAACTGGAATCAGTACATTGAATGTACGAGTATGTGAGTTGGAATGCTAAACACATCTATAAAGCTTTAAATGGATTAAGGATGAACTTACCTTGGCTCTGCTTGACTCACAAGATGACAACTTAATATAAAGCAATAAAGAAATATGCAATATATATAAAAATGATAAAATAGTGTACACACCTAGTTCATTCAACATAAAACAATAATAAAAACTTTACTTATATATGAAAGTAATATAATTTCTGTGGCAGTTTCTCTAACCGACAACCACCACTATGAGCCTAAGTGGTGATACAACGTCTCATCTACGCTGCCAGAATTGTCCTATACTTTGCCGTAGTATAGAACATCCTCAACCTAGTGGATCTACTGGCTAAACTTACGTGATCATCTAAAAAGTATGACACGTCAATACCCATGATGGCTACATGGTTTACATGGAGACTTGAGTTATCTGAACTCTCATTCCCACATCAGTGCTCAATACTACTCCCAAAATGTACTTTAGCTCATACTTTTAAAATATCCTCTTTCCTATGAGTTGAGGTAATTTTCTCAACTCTTTTTACTTTAAAAAGCTCCTCTTTGAATCAATGTTCCACTTTTCATTCAAAAACTCTTTTGGAACTCTTAGCTTCCCCTTAATTTAAATGTAAAAACATTTATAACTTCCTAGGGAATACTTAGTTTCATTATACCTTTTGAGAAATGAACTCAACCATTACTCTTTTCCTTAACTCGAACTTGAGTCTTAAAACGAAGTTAAAAACATTTAAGTAAGACTCTATGAACTTTGAATAACTTTACGTTAGCTTACTTCATAGCTTTGAACTTGACTTCTTAACTTTCTTAACCTTGATTCTAACTTCCCTTGAATTAGATTATGGATTCAAGGATCATGATGTCATAATTATGGATGATTTCATGAACCTTAGATGTACTTTAGAGTGTTCGAAAGAACTAGGAATGATAGGTAAATCACTTAGGAACTAGTACAAAATGATAGGATAGAACGGGGTTTCCAGGTGACCTTGGCGCTCTGAGAGGCGAGGAGAGCCAGAGCCTTATGGACAGACTCTGGTCTGGGGTGCTCTGGCTGGCGCTGCGCTCCAGGGCCTGTTAGATAGAGTCTGTACTGAGGGGCTCTGGCAGGCGCGGCGCTCTAGGGTATACCAGACGAGTCCTTCGATTTTTCTTCTCCATTTTCATCCTAAATACTCCTAATTTTCCATGGATCCCACCCCAAACACTTAGGATCTCTACATACTTCATTACCCAATATATTAGACCCAAAAATAGCCCGAAAATATGAATCATATATAACAGAGATCAACTACAATTCAACCAACAAGAACATCACAACTTTTCATCAAGAACTTCAAGATTTTCATACAAATAACCTCTAATTTGCTATATTGAATCAAATTGGGGTGTGGGTGAAAGGACCCAAAACCAAATTATCTCACATACCTTGATAGGGATCACCCCCGACAAAATCCACGCAACAATCTTGGCGTTTCTTGGACAATTCTTGATCTTCCTCTTTTTTTCTCTTCTCTCCCAAGCCCTAAGCTTTCTTAATTTTGTTAAACTGATTTGGGACTTGGTGTTTACCCCTAAATAACCCTTAAAACGAATAAGGCAATACTAGTGTGAAAAGACAATATTGCCCTTGCTAAAATCCGAATTGGACTTTCCACAGTCCAACAATCCAACTTCTGAAAGGCATATCTCCCTCATACAACATCGGATATGTGCAAACTCAGCGGCATTGGAAAGATCTTCCCAAGGGCTTTACAACCATATAAAGAAGTCATACAAACTTCTCCTGAGATGGAAGTTATAGCCATTTGAAATGACCATAACTCACTTTTGAAAGCTGGAAATTTTCCATATTTCCCTACTTATTTCCAAAAATTGATTATTCTTGGTTTCTTAGCTTATTCTTAGTTAATTCAAGTTACGAGATGTTACAGGTACCTCATCCATGACATGCACCACTCTCCAACAGCCTCTACCCGTAGCTCTTTCTCTACCTCTCTATCTCTCGCTATGGATTCCTCTGCTGGAGCATTAACAGGAGATACCAGCCTAACACCGTTATACCTGGTATTAACCATCTGTGTATAAAAGAGCGAAAGAAGTTAGATACCAATTTGAATCGTCAGATACCAATTGGAATCAAGTCATAGCATGAAAGAGAATAGAAAAATGATGGAGATTTTCTAAAGTCCTATAGCCTCCTGAAGAAAAGTAAAGGCGTCCCCATACCATTCGGAGAGAGTCTATTAGACTCATTTTGGTACATCGAGATCAACAAACCTAGGCTCTGATTCCAACTTTTTCACGACCCAAACCGTCGTGATTGGCACCCACACTACAACTCGATGGGAGAACCACTACTAACAACCAAATAAAGCAAGAATTCTCAAACTAAGGTATTTAAGTTACAGAAGCAAGTTGAATAACTAAAGGCAATGTTCCATTACTAATTAAAGATCTATTAACTAAATAACAATGTGAAAGATAAACTAGAATCTGAAAGTCAATGTACCAAAACTATAACGATATCCATATCTAACAAGAGATTACTAACGAACTATGAACTAACTAAAGTAAGATCTTGTCCAAAAATGATGGACAAAGACTAAAGAGAATTCTACGGCATCCCGAACAATGTGGCTCACCCTTGAACTCAAAGCTATCATTGATCTCCTAGGTGAGGTCTGTCAACAGTCACAACAAAAATAAGAGCAAGTGAAGAATCAGTACACAACCACCGTGTACTGGTAGGATCACACGACTATCGCATTAGTGTAACATAAACAAGCAATTACAATATTACAACACATGCATAAATGTCAACATATTCAATATTATCGTAAAATGAATATCATAAATCGCTTGCTTCATTACATAGTTAGTACTCTGTCACGACCAGAATCTAGATCATAGACGAGACCGGCGTCGTTGACCTCTCAGAGGTCGCAGACAAGTCTACTTACGTCATTCTTACTTCAGCTAGGTTAATTTTAGCGGAAAATTTGAAACTTTTGTCTCTTAACATACTTACTAATCATTTCTAATAAATTCATAATTTGTTCACCATCAACCATCTAACATTAAGATCATCAAATGAAAGAAATAGTTTAATATAGCAATAACTGAATACTTGCCAAAATGGCACCAATACAATGTCTGAAATAATACGGGAAAGAAACGCTAGTGGAACATACTCCACTAGCTCAATCCTAAGACTAAGCTAGAATATAAATGGGCAAGCATCCTCGAAAGCATGAAGGCCTACCAAGTCCGGATGAATGCTCGATGTCCGCATAGCTTCAGCGTCAACCTGTAGCTCTAGCGTCCACCTGTGCCTGCACCTAAAATTGTAAAGTTGTATAGGGTTAGTACACACTTGTACTAAGTATGGGTATATGCAAGCACACACCAAGGACATGCATGAGAAAGGATAGCTCTTTCCTAACAACATGATTATGGAAAGTCAAAATAGTGGACTTGCCAAATTAGGATGAGGAAAGTTAGTGAACTTTCCAAATTTGGATTAGGAAAGTCAGTGAGCTTTCCAAATTTGGATTAGGAAATTCATGCCATGAGAGTAACATGCATCATCATACTTATCATATTGCACACAGCACATAACATCTTACACATAACACTTATCACATAGCATATAGCACATAACATCTTTCATAACATTCATTCATATGCCATGAGACCTTGGAATCATGGACTTGACATTAAGACTTTCCAAAATGAGGGCTCAACATATGGGACCTCAACTAGGGAGTATTTATTAGCAAACACAGAGTCTGCTTCGTTCATTCATACGTACTTCATTTCATTTCGTTCATAGGCCAGTGTGAACACCAGCTATACCTAGGATGTAGTTTAAGACTTTCATCGGGTTTGCTGTGCAATGATCAAGAATAACATAGTGTCATTACCTTAGTCTAGTTCACCTCTTGATTATCCTATACTAACACCTTTGGTATCGTTCATTTCATTATGTGCTTCATTTGAGGCTGGCCTTATTCATCAATGGGAACTTTAACTTTAACCGACATAGATCATGTGAGCATCATGAAATCCAGTGTCTCCCCCGCATCGAAAAGAGGTGGAATCACCGGCCAAAGTGACCCAAAACATGCTAGCGTATATGGGAATTTAACCCCGCCAGATCCCTATATTGGCAGTATAGGTTCGAAGACCAGGAGATATAAGGAGACCCATATCCAGCAAGCCGGACAGTCTCATCTCATGAGAGTTACGTGAACCTTCGCCCTTCCCGAAAGAAGGCATCACCGCTCATAGCTAGTCTATCGGTGCTCAGTATAAAGTTCCATTACATTCAACTCATACGTCATGGAAGCTGGCTTCTAGTATGAGGACATCATAGCTCAATAGATGATTTCTCATCTCATCATTAGTATTAAGTGTGTTAATCTCAATACTTTCATTAGAGTGTTCATAGAGACTGGTGTCTTCATTAACTTTACACTCTCATAGGTGAGTACGTTTTGGTAACAATTACTTGGGCTCATTTAAGATTGTTCTCATCTTTTACATTAGCCTCATATCATGTTGTCTACCTTAGCACAATTGCTCTTTTTAATTACTCTCCCCATTTTACATGAATGTTCATTTCATCATATGCCAATGTACTTGTCCATTTGTGTATTTCACACTCTTACTTAACCCTTCTATGGTCTCTTCATTTCATTACATACATCTTAGGTTCACTTATTTTTAAGCGTATGCTAGACTTATGGGTCTATACATACAAGCCATGAGGCTTCATTCATAGTTCGTTAAGTGACTCATATCTTCCTAAGATTATGTAGTACAAGACTTATGTATCTTGTATGTATGTCAAGATCTTGATTTCGATCTAAGTAGGTGGCATTATTCTTGAACATTTAATTCACGTATGACTTATGTATCAATACGGAAATTTGGGCAAGGGAACCCAAGTTCGAACCCCTTGGACAATACTTACATTTTTCCTTGACTTTATTTTTAGTCTTCATGACATTGGGACCCTAGATCGAGCCCCAACATCAACATTCTCTCTTTATTTTTCTCCTTGGATTCTCCTCCTATTTGGCCGAAGGGTTGTGGGATCGAACCCCCACAACCCCTTTTTATTTTTCATTTAAAATTGTGTTGTCCAATTCGCCTAAACTAAGAGGTTGTGGGATCAAACCCCCACAGCCTCTTTTTATTTTATTCTTTATTTCGCTGGTAATTGGGAGGTTGTGGGTTCGAACCCCCACAGCCTCCTTATTTTATCTTTATTTAAAATTTGACTTAGGTATGCATAGGCAGTGAGGTTGTGGGATCGAGCCCCCACAGCCTCACTTTATTTTCTCTTTATTTCGCCTCTTCTCCTTTCCAGCCTTGAGGTCGTGGGTTCGATTCCCATGCCTCACACTTCCTTCTTTTAATTTTATTTCCCTTCATTCGCTGCCGGGAGGTCGTGGGTTCGATTCCCACGCCTCCCATTTTATTTATTTAAATTTTTGCTCTCTCCTTTCTCAGCCAGTACACCCCATTTCTAATCCCCCTAACCCCTTTTTCTTTTCTTGCGAATTAAAGGTGCCACACGGGTGAGGTCACAGGTTCGAATCCTGGTGGCCTCATCCCTTTAAAATCAATTAAATTTTCTAGGTTTCCCTTCAATATTTCAGCCTAAACTAAACTTATATTTTTGGCTGTAAACTTAATCATTTTCTTAACTTATTTTCATCAATATTTCCACTTGAAAACTTAAGAAGATTCATGGATCGTTTAACACTTTTTGGGGTGTATTTCATGGATTCGTTTAGCCAAACTATTGACACTCAAATCAGCCCCACTTCCATTTTAATGAACATCAAGATTTACATAGGTTTATACACGTAAAATGACAACCAAAAAAATATCAAAATTGAAGCCTAAATCGAAACCTCATTCACAATACATTCACAGTAACATTTTTGCACATACACACACTTGCACAAAATTTTGAATACATGGTTGTCTTTCCTACGATTTCAAGTATACAAACAAAATCATGTTCATCACGAAATCATAACATACCTAAATCTACCAACAATCATACCCAACCACGATTCATTGGGAGCTAGTGACAGGGGCATGCAAAAAGGGAACAAGCCTAGTTTTCGAATGAATAATATGAACCTTAAGGGGTCTCTTGGGAAAGGGACCAGGAGAGAAGAAAACCCATACCTTATTTTGACGTTCAAACATTGATTTTGCTGCCCAAACCCTCTCCAACACTCACGTCCAAGCCAAGTTTTTACCACAAAATTTTTGACGGAAAGACTCCTCTCTTTGCCTAACGTTTTGGCTATGTTTGAATAAGTTTTTTTTTAACGTGAAAGTTCTTCAAGTGTTAAGAGCTTAGTTGCTGATCAGTTCTTGTATCTTTCTAGCAGAGAAAACGTGAAAGAGTGGAGAAAACGTGAGAGAGATGAGCGTGAGAGAGAGTTAAAAGAGGTGAAGTAGTTTAGACTTAGTCAACTAGGAGACTTAGTCATAAAAACATATTAATTAATAAATAAATAATAATTAATAATAAAATCTGATTTTCCTTTTTAAATTAGACATTAATTATTAATTTATTAAATTAAATCACCAATAAAAAAAATCACATTAAATCATTGCTCCCACCTAGGTTCGAACCCGGGTGGAGCAAGACTTAACTTCAAGAGTTCAAATTCGGCTCTCTCTCCCCAATTTGCCCCTCCACCTTATTAAATAAATAATTAATTATATATTTAGGGTAATTACGATACTACCATTAGCCAGGAAAAAGACCATTTTACCCCTAGACTCTTCAAACCTAAGATTTCCTCTTTTTAAGTACGATAAATACTCCTTCGAGTAAATCTTCGTATTCGAGAGCCCTACATGGTTGGTCCCAACCTTTCCAAGATCAACTAACTCCCCAAGTTAGTTGGCTTGGCTGTAGCAAGGGTTCCGAGGTCTGGTTCTACGCGCATCAATCTGTGCGAACCCTGGTCTAATCGTAGGCATTCTTGACACATTAGCATTTCTTATCTTATTCATTTTTAGGGTTGTTAAAATATCCCCCCCTTAGGAACATTCGTCCCCGAATGACACTACTACTATCTAGCGTAATGCCAGTCAGATCATAACATAATCACTATGCACAGTCAAGCAATAACAACAAAATATGGGGAGATAAGGAAACTTAGACTTAAGAGTAGGAAGTCTAACCTCAAGAGCTGAAAAGATGAGGGTAACAGGATCTCATGTCGGCCTCAGCCACCCACGTAGCACCCTCCACAAGATGATTTGTCCACAATACCTTCACTATGGCAATCTCCTTGTTCCTCAGCCGCTTGATCTATCTATCTAAGATCTCAATAGGTACCTCCTCATAGGACAAGTCTTCATCGACCCCCAAACCTTCCACAGGTAGAATTGATGCTGGATCACCTAGGAACTTCTTTAACATGGATACATGAAAGACTGGATGGACAGAAGCTAGCTCCGTAGGCAATGCCAACTCATAGGACACCTCACCCATACACTGTAGGATCTCATATGGCCCAACATACCTCGAACTCAACTTCCCCTTCCTGCCAAACCTCATCACCCCCTTTATAGGTGATATCTTCAGATAGACCTGGTCACCAACATCAAACTCTAAGGGCCATTTTCTGTTATCTGCATATGACTTCTGCCGGCTGTAAGCAGTAGCCAACCTGTCCCTAATCACTCTGACCTTCTCTAAGGCCTCATGAATGATCTCTGGACCCAAAATGGATGACTCTCTAACCTCGAACCACCCAACTAGAGATCTACACCTCCTACCATACAGTGCCTCAAACGGTGCCATCCCAATGCTGGAGTAATAGCTATTATTATACGAGAACTCTATCAAAGGCAGATGGTCATCCCAGCTACCCCTGAAGTCAATCACACACGCTCTCAACATGTCCTCCAATGTCTAAATAGTGCGCTCTACCTGACCATCAGTCTGAGGATGAAAGGCAGTACTAATCTTTACCTGCGTGCCCAAGCTCTTCTGGAAAGATCTCCAGAAATGTGAAGTAAACTGAGCTCCTCTATCTGAAATGATAGATAAAGAAATCCTATGCTATCTCACAATCTCATCAATGTAGAGTCTCGCATAATCCTCGGCTCTGTAAGTAGACTTCACAGGGATAAAGTGGGCAGAGTTAGTCAATCTGTCCACAATAACCCATATGGAGTCATGCTGCCTCCTAGTCCTCGGAAGACCAACCACGAAGTCCATATCAATGGCCTCCCACTTCCAAGTCGAAACCTTAATAATCTGAGACAGACTGCTAGGCTTAAGATGTTCTGCCTTAACCTGCTGACAATTAGGACACTTGGCCACATATTCTGCAATGTCCTTCTTCATACCATCCCACTAATAAATCTGCTTAAGATCATGATACATCTTAGTGGAACCTGGATGTATGGAATATATGGAACCATGGGCCTCTGCAACAATCCTGGTCCGCAAATCATCCACATCTGGTACACACAGCCTGTCCTGATACCTAAGTATGCCATCACCTCCCAAACCGAAAGACTCATTCATCTTTATCAACACTGAGTCCTTCAGCTCCATCAACACAGGATCTAGATGCTGACCCTGCTTGACTTCAACTACCAAAGATGATTCAGAACTAGGATGAACTGAAACTCCCCCACTAGTAGAGTCAACCAATCGCACACCTAGTCTGGCCAGTCTGTGTACATCTTTCACCAACTCCGTCTTCTCATCCTTAACGTGGACTGTACTTCCCATGCTCATCCTGCTTAAAGCATCAGCTACAACATTAGCCTTACCTGGATGATAGTGAAAATTCATGTCATAATCCTTCAACAGCTCCAACGATCTCCGTTGACGTAGATTCAACTCCCTTTGTGTGAACACGTACTGGAGACTCTTGTGGTCTGTGAAAACATCCACATGCACTCCATACAAGTAGTGCCTCCACAGCTTCAGTGCAAACACCACAGCTGCTAACTCCAGGTCATGAGTGGGATAATTCTTCTCATGAACCTTGAGCTGTCTGGACGCATAGGCTATTACCTTACCAACCTGCATAAGAACACAATCCAAACCAACCCTAGATGCATCACAGTAAACAGTGTAATTCTTACCACACTTAGGCAAAGTAAGCACCGGGGCTGAAGTGAGTCTGTCCTTGAGCTCCTGGAAACTCTTTTCACAAGTCTCCGTCCATTCAAACTTGGCTTTCTTCTTAGTCAAAGCTCTCAGTGGGGCAGCAATGGAAGAAATACCCTCCACGAACTTGCGGTAGCAACCAGCCAATCCCAGAAAGCTACGGATGTCAGTGGGAGTAAGAGGCTTTGGCCAGTTCTTCACAGCCTCAGTCTTCCTGAGATCCACCTCCACACCCTGATCGGACACAACATGACCCAGGAAGGTCACTGATCTAAGCCAAAATTCACACTTGCTGAATTTGGCATACAACTGATGTTGTCTAAGTACCTGCAAGGTTAGTCTCAAATGCTGTTCATGCTCTTCCTTGGTCCTAGAGTAGATGAGGATGTCGTCAATGAATACTACGACGAAAGAATCAAGGTATTCACGGAAGACTCAATTCATGAGGTCCATAAATGCAGCAGGTGCATTCATATGACCAAATGACATGACTAAGAACTCATAATGACCATAACAGGTACGAAAGGCTGTCTTTGGGATATCTCCATCCCTGACCCTAAGCTGATGATACCCTGAACAAAGATCAATCTTAGAGAAGAAACTAGACCCTTGGAGCTGATCGAACAAATCATCTATTCTGGGAAGTGGATACTTATTCTTTATAGTGACTTTGTTGAGCTGCCGATAATCGATACACATTCTAAGGGTTCCATCATTCATTTTCACAAACAACACTGGAGCGCCCCAAGGGGATATGCTCGGCTGAATGAAACCCTTGTCAGTGAGATCTTTTAACTACAACTTTAACTCTTTGAGTTCAGCTGGAGCCATTCTGTAAGGAGGAATTGAAATTGGTTTAGTATCGGGTTCTAAGTCGATACAAAAATCAATCTCTCGAGGGGGAGGGACTCCAGGCAAATGATCAGGAAATACACCTAGGAACTCATTCACTACAGGCACTGAGTCTATGGAAGGAATGTCATGATCTAAATCATTAACACTCACAAGATTACACAATAACCCCTTGGACATCATTTTATTGTCCTTAAGGTTCGAAATCAAGGGATTAGGATGACTTGAGTTGTACCCCTCCCAGACTAGCTCCTCTTCATCAAGGAAACAAAATCTCACCACTCTACTACGACAGTCCAAACAAGCATAACAATTGTGAAGCCAGTCCATGCCAAGAATAACATCAAAATCATGCATGGGTAACTCAACCAAGTCTGCACACATAGTCTTACCACTAACAACTATTGGGCAATCCTTGTATACTCTATCAGTTCTTACATCTTCTCCTAAAGGTGTACTAACCACTATAGGATCATGCAGAACTTCAGGCAATATCTCAAAAATGAGAGCCAGCAAAGGAGTTACAAAGGAAAGCGTAGACCCTGGATCAAGTAAAGCATAAACAAAAGTTGAGAATACTTGAAGCATACCTGTGACCACATCAGCGGACTTCTCCTGCTCCTCCCTGCCCTTGAGGGCATAGAACCTGTTCCTCTTAGGAGGCTCGGCTGCTGCTGCACCCTGTGAATTACGCCTAGGCTGAGCATTACCTCCAGCCTGACCTCTGTTCTGTGGGCAGTCTCTAACCATGTGCCCACTCTTACCGCAACCGAAGAAGGCATTAGTGCCCTGTCTGCACTCTCCACTGTGAGCACGGCCACACTTAGCACAGTTATTTTTGGGACGCTGCATCTCACCTCCATTTCCCTTCTTGGTCTGAGGTCTGCCTCCTCTAGGTGTTGTACTCCTTTGAGAATTAGAGTTCCCAGAACTCTGTTGCCCCTTCTTGAACCTGGGCTGCTCACAGACGCCAAAATTGTTTCTGTGCCCTCCATGGCTGGGACCTGCCTGATCTTGAGGCCTAGGCCTC